>OY294048.1:27484621-27795182 GCA_958510825.1 Brachypterus glaber | reverse complement strand
AGAACAATTCATCAGTATATATCACTATTGTGTTTATGATTAAAGATTTTTTCGGGGACTTCTTTTGTGCTTATTTTTTTCTTCTTCTTCTTCTTCTTCTTCTTCTTCTTCTTCTTCTTTTTCTTCCTC
This sequence comes from Brachypterus glaber, assembly GCA_958510825.1. Lineage (NCBI taxonomy): Eukaryota > Metazoa > Arthropoda > Insecta > Coleoptera > Kateretidae > Brachypterus > Brachypterus glaber. The sequence continues at coordinate 27,795,053 of OY294048.1, read as the reverse complement.
CTCCTCTTCTTCTTCTTCTTCTTCTTCTTCTTCTTCTTCTTCTTCTTCTTCTTCTTCTTCTTCTTCTTCTTCTTCTTCTTCTTCTTCTTCTTCTTCTTCTTCTTCTTCTTCTTCTTCTTCTTCTTCTTCTTCTTCTTCTTCTTCCTCGTCTTCTTATTCTTCTTCTTCTTTTTCTCCAATTGAGGTAAGTGTAAGTAAGTGGTAATTTATTTTTCTACTTTTAAGAAGTTTTTGCAAAAGCTAGGAGCGGGGTATGTCAGAAACAAGCCGTGAAGATATGTAATGCTACGCATTCTATTGTATACTATTCACAGTACATGTTATATTTTCTCAAATACAAATCAAATTAACATTTTTTTGAAGTTGGCTTTCATCGGTGAATAAATATCACAGAAATGCCTAGTTATAAAAATAAATACAAAAGTCAGATGAGCTTGATTCATTTTTAATTATAATAGTAGGGAAAATTACTAATCTTTAAACAGTAATTTTTGTATTTAAAATTTATTGTATCAAATATAAGTAAACCAAGTTGACAGTCCTTGAGTTTTTCAGTCCCAGAGTCCCCTAACTGAACTTCATTTTAGAATTTAATTTAAATATTTTGTCAGTATACATTGTACATTCAAACTACGTAGTCTTTAAACAAGTAGGTACCAAGGAGCTCTTAAGATAACATTAAGATTTCAAAGTAAATTACAATATTGTTGAATTTATGCAAATACTTCCTTCAGGTGTCTAGACAGCGCATCTTTTTGTACACACACCGGACAAATATACTATGTATTTAACATTAATACATTAGGTACCTGTGATTTTATTTTCATTTATAGTAGAACATCTAAGTAAATATTTTTAACAAATATAATCAGTTTCCCAACATTGCATATTTAGGATAAATATTTTCAACTGTATTTATTTTAATAAGGCTAATAAATACAGCGTGTTCCAGAACTCGGGTACAGAAATTTGAGGGTATACTAAAAACCCTCTGTAAAATATAAAAAAAAGTCAAAAAAATCCATCTTCGTTCAATTCAAAAATAAGAACGTTTTAAGTGGACCAATACTGTTACTTTTAAATTACCTTTAAAAGTTGAATTTGTAGCTATGGAAGCAAATTTAATTATTGCAGGTACATATTCTGTAGGTTAACATAGTGATTAATGTGACATAAATATTTATTAATGTCAAAAAACCACCGCCGGATGGAGTGACCCTATAAAAATAGAATTGATGGCCTCTGTCGGTTTTGTCAAAATATAATTACCTAAAAAATTCTAAAGTTGAAAGTCTCAAACAATGCACGCGTCAACAATTAAAATGCAACCATAGTTTCTAATAAGTAGGGAAAAACTAATTTGTAGATAATTTAACATCAGCAACACGATTGGTCAGATTAAATAGCTTCCTTTTTAATTAGTATTGAAGATGGATTTTTTTTGAAATGTTTTTCATATTTTCGAGAGGGTTTTTAATATACCCTCAAATTTCTGTAAGCGGGTTCTGGAACAGGCTGTATATGATAGCCCCAAATATATACATAACAACCCCAAATATATGACCATAAAATAACACATTTAACGAGACATTTAATACACATCAATAAATTTTATATTCGTGGTAAATAAATTAAACTTAAAAAACAAATAATTGGTAGTCACAATTTAAAATTTATTTATTTATTACCACAAATGGACAGTTTATTAAGTTTTAATAAATTATCAATGATAATACAAGTACTGAGGAGGTGCTAAATTTTGCAAAGGCCACTTAAGTGTTACACGGTGGTGGAATTACCTAGATTGATGGCCAAAATAGGGAGAAACAAAATTAACGCAATGGAAAAAATTAATAGTATATCGTTTATATAACACTTCAATACATGTAAAAATCATATAGCTAGTTTCCCTAAAGGTATAATTAATTTTTGCTAGTACCTTAAACTTTTTTTTAAGGAAAACTTGATTTCATCGGCTATCAAAAAATACCTTACTTTTAAACTGAAAATTTAACCTCTTCCTGAAAATAATTACTTAATGTTATGCTTCATATTTATTCTTGATGTATTAAGCTATGTTTTCATGAAAAAAAGATTAATATGCCTATGTGTTGTTACAATTTAAAAATTGTAACAATTATTCATTATAAAATAATTCAAGATTCAAATAAAATCGATTAACATACAAGTATTGACATCTGTAATATTGAGGGCAAATCAATCAATAAGAAAAAAGTGCAACCTTCAATTTATAAATTTACACAAAAAACGTATTCTTTAAATTATATTAGTATTCATATACAATTCATATTAACCAAAGAAATCTGAAATATATTCTCATAAACAATATTATTTAAACAAATAAATAATTAATATAGTTATTGATTTACGCTATCCAACAATGTTTTTATGAACTGAGTATTTTATCAAATTATAATTTATTTCTCGAGATTAGTTTTATTACAAATTTCTCTTTTCTAAAAATTAAAATAGATATTTAATTAGTAAAAACATATATTTAATAAACAATTATAAAATTTGAATAGTATTTTGTACTATAGTAACTATTTGCTATTGTTAAGTACTAACATATTTTAAGATTTTGACAGTCATTTTTGCATCATCTATAACTTTCTTTTCCCCTATAATTTCTTACCCAGCTAAAAAGGTTAATTCTGCTTTTTTGTTCTGGAAGCCTGTAAAACGTAGTAAAGTTATATTTTTGGCTATATTAAGCTATCGCATGGTACGGATTATTTATCTTTACAAATTATGAGTTATTAGTTGTGTTAGTATTGTGCATAAAAAACTGATATAATCGGAGATTCCGGAGTTTAAGCCGTTAATAGGGTTAACAGGAATAAATTTCATCTATTCGGAAAGTATGTGTCTATTATCTGTGAGGAAAAACTATTTCTAGAAGAAATCGTTGGTAAAATCTTTTTTTAGAAAAGCCACACCTAATTACCTATATTTTTAGAAAATTTTGAAATAAAGGTTTTGTCTGTGTGAGTTCTGTGGAGGGATTTACCATTGTAAGATTGTTCTGGAGCAGTATCTAAGTTGCAGAGGATAAACCGTTATTCAGTTGTACAAGGTGCGGAACCATATACAGTGTGTTCACCAACAGCAGTGTCAGGAGATCAAAACTGCAAGTAAAATCAACCTGTTTTAATAAAAGAATTGAACTTTGACCCAGTGAGGTTTCACCTATATTTTTATTTTTAAGAAAATAAATACCTAAATTTCAATTCAAATCATTGCAATTCAGTTAAAAACGACATAATTAAATTCTTATATGATAGAGCCAAATCAATTTGTACAAATATTAATGACTTTAATAGAGAAAAAAGTCAAATTTACGATACACTATCCAAAAATGGTTGCCCGTCAATTTTATTTATAAAACTATTTTTTAAATAGAAAATCCAAAACTTAGACAACCTAAATATAACAATAACAGATAATACTTTACGTCAAATTCTTATAAAAACTAAGTCTTTTAATGCAAATATAAATTCTAAAAACAACGTTTATTGCGTCCCTGTAAATGCGGGAAATTTTAAAAACATGCTAGTCAACTTGTAAGCAAATATCTAATTTTTTGAAATACATTTTTTAAGGACTACAGTTTGAAGCCGCGGCGCTTTGCTGCAGACCACACTTTAAAACAGGCTAAATGGCGAGCACTTAAATTGTAGTTAATGTAAATATAAAAATTAACCGTTAACTGGCTGCAGCGTCCTCTATATACAAAAATTTGAAACATTTTTTTCACAAAAACATAGCTTATCATGAGAGCCAACTTGTAACCAAATTTCATATTTTTAACTTTCTAAATAAAATTATTATGTTAGAATAATGAAATTTTGACTTTTTATAGGAGCAGTATTCTTTGGTCCCAGAGACAGAACTGGATGTAAGATGACAGAAATATTTTAGATTTGTGATTAATTTAGATGTACGATCGCTATAAAATATTATCAAAAGAATCTAAGATCTGTTGTAGAACAAACCCCCACATTTGTACGATCTTCTCGAGATATCATAGTTAAGTTTCAGAACGATTATGGAGTTATTTTTAAAGTATTTATACTACAATAACATTGTAAGCAAGCCAGCAGCTTCAACAATAACTCAAAGCATGCAATTCCATGGGACAGAGTTACCCCAGACAAGTAATTTAATGTGGCTTTAAAACTAGATTATGAAAAATTTACACATAGACCTTTAACTTAAATAAATACAGGGTGTCCCTGAACTGCTTAGCCAAACTTTACATACCGGATGTATACAGCAAAACTGTGAAAAAAGTTCCTAGAAACGTATGTCCTAAAACGACTCGTAAGGGAGCTAAGTTTCTATACTTGTAGGTCCAAAAATTGCTTTTAAAGCTACCATGGCACTTTAAAAATGGTGAATTTTTAGGAGACATAGCTCGCTTAGGATAGATTTACGGAAGTGCCTGTATATGAAGTTTTTTCTTAGTTTTGGATGTACATTTACACTGCTTTATTGAAATTTTGGTTTTCAACATTTTAGTATTTAATTTTTCGTCTAAAATACGTGAAATTTCACGTTAAATTAATTTTTCTCGAAAACGGTTAATTCTACAGTATAACAATACGAGTACCTTTTGATGTATCTTTACCTGAAGAATACTATTCTAATAATAAATCTACAAAAAAGTTACACAGAAAAAAGTAAGGGGCAAAAAAGTGATAAGGCCCCTGCTTAAAGTAACGACATTCAAATACCATCGGCTGATAGGCTTAATAAAGATATATTACGTGCAATACCTCGTTAACATAAAAAAAGGGTTCCCGAGATATTAAATAAAAATCGAATTTTTGAAACCCCTTTTGAAGGGGCGTAGCTTCCTTACGAGTCGTTTTAGGGCATATGTTTATAGGAACTTTTTTTACAGTTTTGTTCTAAACATACCGTATGTAAAGTTTGGCCAAGCATTTCAGAGACACCCTGAAAGGCTGTATATTTTATTAATATTGTACAGTGTTTTTATTATACATTCTACCTAAATGTTATTATGTTGGTTTTTAGATAAACAAAAAATATTACTTTTTTTTAGTATGATAGTCACATTTAGCGCAAGAATAATGCGTTGTTGTCGGGTTTACGATAACGAATAATTCCTGACGAGTTTTTATTTTTTTTTTTAATTTGGTTCTTTATTAACAAATAAACTTGTTACACAGTTTTTTATCATTTCTTTTCGTCATTTTGCACTTTTTTAAACTAAAACATGTTTTTCTCATTTAGCCCAAAACTCTCATTTAAAACGATATCCTTCTTTCTTAGTTAAAAAGTCCAGGATCGTATAAAAGATAGTCACTTCACGAAATTCTGAATTTAGTATTTTAGTTACCTTTGTGTTCTTTGGGTTTTACGCGATCTCACACCTTGTTGGGTATTTAGTGAAGGAGGGTTGTTTTCCCCAGATCCGTTAATAGCAGTTGGACAGGTATTACCGTAATGATACATCACGTAATAAGAAATTCTGTGTTTAATAAAATAAAAATATTCATCAAAAACTACTATAAGATATATAAATTGACTGTATGGTTAAACCAACGAACTAATAACTCTTCTCTCTAGAATACGCATACCGTTAATATAAAGTATCGCCAACATCTCGGTTTGTTTCTAAACAAATAGTAGGTATATTCAGGCCTAAACAATAACAGTTACCAGTAACTGTTATAGTTGTCTCTGTTAGAACAAAGCTGTGCGAGTAAGACAGACAAATGTATATGTTGGCTACGTTTTTGTCAGTTTTTACAAATGAAATGCCTATTCTAGAGAGAAGAGTTATTAGTTCGTTAGGTTAAACCTATACCTAATTCATAAACAAACTATATATTTTCCATGTCTAAGTTGATATATTATCAAGTGGGACTATGATAGCATTTCTACAATTAGTACAATTACACCAAGGGATTACATTTCTATCATTTAGCATATACCCCTTTAATGGTATGTGACAATGACAAGTGCTTTCAGGGAAATATACTGGTGTACATTTCATACGTCAATGAATGAATTTGGGGGAAAATTTTTACATCATGCTACGTAGGATTTTAGAGAGGATTCACCCCAACAGAAATAATACGATTTTACATGGAGTTTGATATTAAAAATGCAGTTGTTCATGCAAACCTGACGTCATTTAATTAAAGAAAGATATCATTTTAAATGTGGGTTTTGGGCTAAATGAGATAAATATGTTTTTGTTTAAAAAGGTGCAAAATCATAAAAAGAAATTATAAAAAACTGTGAAACAAGTTCATTTGTACCAAGTTTGTTTGTTAATAAAGAAGAAAAAAATAAATGAAAACTCGTTAGGAATTATTTGTTATCGTAAACATGACAACAACGCATTATTCTTGGGCTAAATATGACTCTTTATCATATTAAAAAAATGTAATATTTTTTGTTTATCTAAAAAACAACATAATAACAGACTGCGTATACACGCCACTTAAATGCCATAGTTATAAATACGGTGATAAACGCACTTTTTTGCTGTATTTATAAATCAGGATTAGTAAATCCAATCTCCTTGAACAGCCATACTAGATTTACTATTCGGGATTTAGATGGCAAAACTCGTGTGTAAACCGCTGGTAGTAAATACCGTTATTGCCAACCTATAGAGAATGAATAATACATTAAATATCATCATTATTAGCTTTTTCATCTTGATAAACAAAAAATAAATCACTTTCTAGCACGAAAACAAACTTAAAACCTTTTACCTTAAAATATGACATAAAGATAGCAACAAGTTTTGTAGTTTTGTGGTGTTGGCGACCTTACATACGGAGTTATTTTGGACCAAAATATATATTTCTATGAAGTCAACAAACATGAATACAAAATTAATTAACCAATTATCGCTAAATATATTCTAAAAATTAATAAAGATTCATCGGGAGCCATCTGAACTTGTAAATATATGCAACATTATGATTTGTGAAGCCTTATCTGATTCTACTAATAACTCTGACTTCAAGTGTGAACCTTCAGTTATAAAAAGTAATATTTTGGGTATATCTCCTAGTAATGTAAGTAATACAGTTTTAGATAATATAATTTTTTTATGGACAACTGCTCGTAATCACATTGCACAAATAAGTACAGTTTAACTTAAAATTTTAAATTTTCAATTTTTCATATAAATATCCAAAGTATTCTTAGTAATACTAACCTTTTAGACTTGTTCTTGCAAAAACACTGTAGATTTTAGATTTTTTATGTTTAACTGAATATTCTATAGGCGAAAAAAATATAGCTGATTTATGTGCAACTGGTTATAAAATTATATCCAATTATCCAATTATCGCACATACGTGGAGGTTTCTTAATTCTTTTAAAAGATATTCCAAATATAAATGTAACTGAAATTGTGTATGTTAAGGAGCTTTCTATGGAGTGCAATGTTGAGATATGTGCTGTTTACTGTACCTCGCCTGGAAAATTTATTTTAATTACCGCGTATAGACCTCCAGATGATACTGTTAATTTGGTTTTTGGTCAACTGACATTGGCTTTAAATTATGCATTTAATAGGACTTAATCTATTATTTTTTGTGGTGATTTCAACATTGACTTTAGTGATTTATGTTTGGATACGAATCTATTGATGGATCTGTTTAGTTCGTATAGGTTTACTTTACCTTTAGGGGAATATACGCCTGTCTTTACCAACGAAAAGGGAAAGACGAGTAGGTCGTGTATTGACTATATGGTTTCCAACTTGCCGTTACAGAACCTAGATATTAAGTTGTTAAAACCGAATCACTTTGGTCATTTGTTAAATGCTAATTTTACAAATGCCAAAAAATCTTAAATAAATGCGTATAGTATAATAAGAGAATGGTATCTTATACAAATTTAGAGAATTTTAAAGAGGCCATAAACAATATAAGTTGGACAAACATTTATAAGTTAAGTGTTAATAACGGCTTTAAATTTATTGTTAATAATTTATGTTTTTATTTTAATATGTATTGTCCCATTAAAAAAATTAAAATAAACAATCAAAAAAAATCTTACCCAATCCTGCATTAAAATAATTAATTAAACTTTGTTTCGGGCTGAGAAAAGGGCTGAAATTGTTGCTAATTATTTTTGATGTATCTACCCTACTGAAAATGACTTGAATTGTTGTACAAAGCCGTCATTTTCAATTGGGTATAAGTATGTAAAATCTTATCGTAGCAGGCGATTTAGCCCAAAATACGATATCCTCCTTTATACAAAGTAGGACAGTTGAACACATTCTTTGACATGTTAAGTTAAAGAACAAGTACAGTCTCTACCTCGGTCTCTACTTATTTGGTTGGATGAAAAGTGTACGTCAGTGCAAGAAAGTGCAGTCCCAACGAAGAGACCTAATGATGTCAATAGCAATTTTTATTCGTTTTTGCAATAGGCAACGTCGATTGTCAATAAATGACGGTTTTTACACACAACCTCAAATAATATACCCTGTCATATAATGAGGAACTCACCGTCAAGATGTTATGTACATCTAAGACAGGATAGCATTAGTTTTTCTTCGCGTCAAAATTACTGTCAAGCATGACATAAACTAATATTAAGAGCAGAGCCGTAGCGAAGGAGGTCAAAAATTGCAACTTTTTTAGCCTAAAAACACAACTTTTTTCCTCTACAAAAAAAAGTTCATAAAAAAAAGGTCTCACCCTTTCTCAAAACTCAAAACAAAAAAAAAGTTCATGACTAAAAAAAAAAAAAAAGTCCCACCCTAGAAAAAATTTGCAACTTTTATATTTTTAATTCATGAAATATGCAACTTTTTTTATTTCAAGATAGGTGGGGGGATGCTCCCCAAGCACCCCCCCCCATAGCTACGGCCCTGACCAAACAACAAAAAACTGGAGAGCTGCAATTAGGCGCTTGTCTAGATACTTTAGGAGCGCCTATGTGCAGCTCTTCATGCCGCGTTTTGATAAACTGCGCATGCGCTGACCATTTTTCAATACGTTATTTTAAATAAAAAACATTTTTTTAGAAAAAAAAACAACAAACAGACGCCAAACCAACGTTAACGTAAACTAAGGCCCCCTCATAAAAAAAAAGACTAAACAAGAAAAAAGCAAAACAAACTCCTGCACAGAGAGCTGCAAATAGGCGCTTGTTGTGGTAATTTGCTAATCTAAGACACACGTCGGAATGTATTGCGTTGATGCCAGATTTATTAGGAAAATATAGTTTTTTTTTGTGGTAACGCCGGTTAATCTGTATATATCTCTTTCTCTGTTTAATTGATGAGTTAAAAAAAGAAAGAAATACATATTCCCCTAACTTGGTTAGTAACCGTTGTCCTACAAAAAATCGGCTTAGGTGCTTAATTCTCTGTCTAACCTTCATTTGTTTTTATGGTGTTATCTTTTTCCTAAATAGAAGGAGAAAGATAAAGAGATGGAGAATCTAAGAACAAAGGACAATAAGATTTAAATAAATTTATACAGGGTCGGTTTCAACACAAATTTTAGATCACGCTCTGAAAGAGTCAATGAGACCGTACAAAATTAGAGTTGTAAGAAACCGTTTTTTAAGGCTTGTTTTTTTTAAGGTTTTTTGTGTTTTTTTTTTGAATTTTTTTTTGTGAAAATATACTAAAAACCCCAAATTTAATATTTAAGGTAGAGTTGTAAAAAACCGTTTTTTTTAAGGCTTGTTTTTTTTTGAATTTTTTTTTTGTGTTATTTTTTTTTTGGTTTTTTTTGTTTTTTTTTTGTGAAAATATTCAAAAAATGACAACTTTTGTATTTTAGGATCAATTAGAGACTGTTTTCAATAGTTTTCATTAGTTTTTATTTCAAAATACTTCCTATGTAATCCAAAATGGTGGTATATCGGTGGTATATCACTCTCCATTACTAATGACACTTACTGTTAGTAATAAGAATTTGGTGATATATCGTGATATAGCACCGTTATAGACCCGCTTTATCACCAATTTGGGGAAACCAAACGGTGGCGGTTACCAAATTATGTTACCGTTATGTTACCGGCCGTCTAAACATGTGCAAAGCTTATTTTGTCAGCTGGTATTGATGTCTCTGTCTTTCTATCGTAAAATTAATATTTTATTTCTTTTTATTTTTATAACAATGTCTGTCAGTGATATTATGTTCTAAAATACTTAACCTAGAAACAAATCATAATAAATACCTAAAATATTATATTAAAATAGTGAAAAATAGATGTGCCTATCATTATTTACTGTGTATATGTGTGTTTTAGATCCGAAAAATCCATTATTTAAAAAAGCGTATACGGACAAAAAAAATAGGATCTCATTTAAGCAATTATATTTTCCATATAGTAGGAACTAAAGATTAAAGAACTATACTATTAAACTTTTTTATTTAAAAAAATATATAAAAATTATAAAAAGTTAAATACGAGTTTAATATATTTTAAAACTTTTAAATCTATAGGTTAAAACAAATAAAGCAAAAAACTTGGGTACAACTTAGCTTTAAACAGGCCCTTTAGGCCCAGAGCTCCTGGTGGTTAAATTTTATTTTAAGGAATAGGGAAAAAATAATTACAATTTTTTGTAGAGCGACGCCTAAAGTAAAATTTACTCCAGTCTTTTATGTCGTAGTTTTTTTATAAAAATTCTACTATAAGTATTTTCACTAAAATTGTTTAAAAATACGTACACAATTTTTTAAAGGTGACGTCACTTTTGGCCAGACCCCCCTTCCCCCCTTCATCACTTTTCGTCACCTTTTGACCAACCCCCTCCCCCCTATGGAGGTGACGTCATTCTTGAACAGCCCCTTTTTTTTGGGGTTATGCAGATAAAAATGGCTGATGATGCTATATTAATATCAATTAAAAAATATATATTTAAAAAAATTAAATTGATTTAACTCCGGGGTAATACGTCTTTGCAGAAATTTACTAAAAGCCCTCACATTTCTGTTGTATTCGAGTTGGATACCCGTGGCAAATTACTATACGTGGACAAGTGTATCCAACACAGATAACAAATTAAAAACAAATCGATTATTTCACGTTCAAGTTGACCCCAGAGGCCAGATTTTCTGACTAAAATGTAATCACTACATAGTGGCAGTTAACGTGTAAACGTTCAAACAGTGTCTTTTGCTGACTTTCGCTGAGCTTCATTGAACGCACCTATTGCTGTCTCTGGAAAATAGATTTGACAACAGCGTAGTCATTTTAGGACGTACGTTTGTGATTATTGACATTATTATTAATGCGACGTTGCCGGCTTATTTAATGTTCTTTCCAAAAAGATTATTTTTTATAAATAATTTAATATGGTTTTTACTTTAAAATTTTAAAATATATTTTTTATACCTTTTTTTATATTTTGTATACATGTGGATATTTTTAAAACTATATTCCTTGCGAAAAGTAAAACTTTACATCCGATCTGTGGTTTAGCCCTTGAGTCTGACAACGTTGTTCGTATTTTATTAGCATTGATTTTGTTTACGTGTAATTTTTTAACGAAAAATATTTCGTTTATTAGTTTTTTGAGGTATTCTTTCCAGTTATTTGTTATTCTGGATGCTGTAGAAACTTGTAAGTAAGTACCTGCCTATTTTCTAGTTTTAGAAATCCAAATTTATGTCACAAAATCTCCCTTCTTGGTGTAGGTAAAACCTGGTTAATATACATTCAGTTTTTTCTTTATGTCTATTTTACAAAACTAGATCATAAATAGACTAGTGCATATGTGGGTATTTTAATAACTTAATATGACTTTATATATCGACATGGATTTGTATAGTAAATATCGATAAGTAGATTTGACCTAAAACTACAGTTCCCTTTATAAAGTATAGTTTCATTTATGAAGTTATATTACTTTTGATCCAGTCAGATGCATTTGAGTAACGTTTCTATTCTTTATTCTTATTCCTCATTTTATGATACTTTCCAGTAGTATTCTATGACCAAATAAACAAAATCTTTACTTGTTAAAAAGTGCTTTATTCAACAACCAAAAACCTCAAAAGGTAGGGTTTAGTTTTGGTTAGACCAAAAGGCTATTCAACATGCTTTGGTTATGCTTTAGTCATTTGATTATTTATTAAAATGCTTAAAAACCTAAATTATATTTCCTCCTATGACCTAGTTAGTAGATGTTTAGTTGTTAGGTTGTAGGAAAAATAGTATATGCACCTCGATGCAAACCTATATCAGTGCACTTCAAGTGATTTTTTTACTCGGTTCTGCCTTGTAAAAAACTAAGCACCCTTGCACTCAGGGTTTACATACTCTGTGTGTAATATACTATTTGAATCTAAATTTAATCATATACCTACATGTATTATAAGTGGTATCTTATATTTTAAGAGGCTCCAAATAAAAATTATTATTTATTAATAATAGGGTGGTATTTAAACCAAAGTTACGGGTGGTTTTAGGAGAGTGGATTATTACGGGTTTGTTTTGGATACATAAATCAATTTTTTTGGGTCCAATTTAATGTCTGTTTCTGGAAAATTTTCTGATGAAAAATATAGCTTGTTATCTGATGGGATTGTATTTTGGAGCTCCTTAAAAAAATAAGATATCACTTATAATAAATCGTTAAATTTATAATGAAATGTGCTTTCATATTCTTTAGTAAAAATAGGGGGGTGCTATTTAAAAAACAAAAGTTGGGGATAGGTAAGTAAGGGGTAGTTTTGCGTATGTCAGTAAATTTTACTTTGACTTACATTTAATTTTGTTTTCTAATTTTTTTATCTTTTTAAATTACGAAGATATAGCCTGTCTAAAACCTGGTAGGACATTATTATTAATAAATAATAATTGTTATTTGGAGCCACTTAAAAGAATAAGATACCATTTATAATATATGGTTAAATTCATACTCTTTGATAAAAATGGTGGGGTGCTATTTGAAAAACAGAAGTTGGGGCTGGTTTTGGATATGTTAATAAAATTTTCTTTGGCTCCCTTTTATTTTAAAGCTATTTTTTTAAAATAACGGAGATAAAGCTTGTCAAGAACCTGAAGGGACACCCGGTATTCTATGTACAAAGTTTTTATCTTTATAAAAGAAGTAATAAAGGGGGTGTACATATGATCTGTGACACCTGGTAATAATCCATGAATGCTACATGGATTATTTTAAAAACAAAATAAAAAACCTAACTTTATAAGTTTTCTTTTAGTCTACTTTTTAAAGGAAATTTTCATTTATTTTACTGAAAAAATATTACAAAAATTGATTTGTGATGAAAAAAGTTTATATTTTCAAAATTGCTTTCTAATGGGAAGTGTAAACTAGAAATTCTTGGGCACACACCAGGCACAGCCAGCACTGGCCCAAGTACTGAAATGTTGCCGGGCCCTACTGCTAAAAGAAATAACTTTGAATAAAAGTGGAGCATTTCGGCATTGTACTTGAATTGCGCCCCTTAAATTTTCTCATACACAGCTCTTTTTGCTAAAGGCTCTAGAGAAATATTTTTTATGCTGTGGTCCGCATTATAAATGGGACCCCGATTAGGACCCGTAAAGGCTGATTGGGCCCTTGATAAGAGCCCCTTATAGAAATATTTCTTATGCCAAAGCCCGCGTTGATTTTAATTGGAACCGATATTTTTTTACTAAAAGCCGATCAGGACATTTGAGAAATATTTAATTTTTATGCGGAGACTCGCGTTGACTTTAATAAATGGACCCTTAAAATTTACTATACAAGGTTAAACTTTGAAAGTATTATTTGAATATGCAGTTTTTAACTTTTTTCAATTTTTTATTAAGTTTGCCGGGCCCCCGGAGAATCGGGCCCGGTGACTTTAGACCCCCTTTGACCCTCCATGCCCGGGCCTACTTATTTAGTACTATTGATATAGATATACCAGGTGTTTTTGAAACTCTTTTGCTTTTTATTTAGGGGCCATACTTACTACGTAACGCACTTAGGGGTGAGGGGTTAGTACTTAGCTTTACGATGCGTTACTAGGGAGAGGAGGATGGATATAGAGTTACGTAATGTTCTTTATTATTATTATTATTAAATAAATAAAAACGGTTTGTTTTTTTACCCAATTTTTTTTTTAGAGGGGATTTTGACTATATCTGTAAACTCTTGTACAGTTTTCAACTGATCTACTCTTGGCTGCTTCCATTAGGGAGGCATATAAGTCTCAGCCTTACGAAGCGTTACATAAGCAAAATTTTGTGTTACATATTGAAAGTATGAACTCCTAGTCATAAAACATGGGACACTTATGTGATGCATAATTTAGGATTTTTTGACGTAGTTTTGGGTACTTCCGGTTTCATGACCCTAGCTAAAATACACTGCCCAGTAAAACAGCTTTCCCATTTACCACCTTCGCATGTGAAATGTATTTTTTATCATCAGATTCACTTTTAGCAACTTCAAAAACTTTAATATACCAATTTTCACAAAACTTACCCCCGCCCCTCAGGGGTAAATTTAGAATTTTTATTTTAAGATTCAGTTTTAGCTACCTTAAAAAACCCTATATACCAATTTTCATGAAAATAATGTAGATATTTAAAATTAATATATTATATATTCATGGACGCAATAGATAATAAATTAATTTTATGTAATACATATATACCGGCAGAAAAATTATTTAAGGTGCTTGTGCTGGAGCTGGAGCTCAAAATATGAGCGAAATAGTATGAACGAAAATTTGAATCTTTTTGGCACTGGTACCTTATGTGATTTATTTTTTCTTTTCTTTTCAACTAAAACGAACATTAGGCCATTGGGAATATACTGTGCTGATGATACCAAATAAGGTTAAAACAGTGCTGTACCCGGTTTTCCCTCTAATGTTCAAAGTCCAACATTCCACAAAATACCTAATTCATTAATAGGGATGTTAATAATAAAAAAAACGATTTTGTTTTTTTTTTGTTTTAAAACTATTTTTTTTAAAACATACCTAACTCTATTTACCCAACGATTTTCTGGAAAACTAAAAGAGATAATCAAGTTCTGCAAAAACCATCTTAAATGGGACAACAATATCAAAAAGTCAAAAATAAAATCCACGCCCCCCCCCCAACTTACCTCTAACCTTGAGCTTGCAAATAAAATGGTGTATGATACTTGCTATTTTTAAGTTTTAAAAGTGGCAAAAAATATATAATCAAACTTAAAAATACATTTAATACCCTATTTTCGTGAAAATCTTTATTACAAGATCTTAAGCCGTCTTAAGCCATCTGTAAAATAAACTATTTTTTTAAATCATAGAATATATCCTTAGTTATCCTCAGTTATGTCTAAAAATATATTACATAATTAATAAAGTATCTGTATCATAATGTTAAGGTCCTCGAAACGTGAGAATAGTATCTTTTTTAAATCATAAATATAAAAAAGTTACCATTTGTTAATGGTCCCTTTCCATGCAGATTTTTCTTTACCTATAGTAGTATTATTCTATGGGAAAAAAGAGTTGCTTATTTTGCTTATAACGGAAAAAAAATTAAAAAAAAATTAAATGCATATTTTTTGCATATATATTTACAAGGTAATCTAATAATTTTGGCTAAACCTCCTTGTAAAATTAAGAATTTAATCATAGGTACCATCAGAACTTTGTCATCATCGTCACTGTCATCATCGTCATGAGTACTTCGATTAATTTCTACAAGGTCTCGATGATGACAATTGGAGTTCCGATGGTAGCTGTGATTAAAATCCTAATTTTACAAGGGGTTTAGCTAAAATTATTAGATGACCATTAACTTGTAAATATCTATGCAAAAAAAATATATCTTTATTTATACATATATGTATTTTATTTTTTAAATTTTTTTCCGTTATTAACAAAAACTAGCAAATTAATAATACTACAATAGGTAAAGACAAATCTGCACGGAAAGGGACCTTTAACAAATTGTTACTTTTTTTATATTTATGATTTAAACTGATAGTTACTATTTTCACGTTTCGAGGACCTTAACATTAGGATACAGATACTTTATTATTTATGTGATATATTTTTAGACATACCTGAAGACAATTAAGGATATATTCTATGATTAAAAAAATTAGTTTATTTGACAGATTGCTTAAGATCTTGAAATAAAGATTTTCACGAAAATAGGGGATTAAACGTATTGTTAAGTTTGATTATATCTTTTTCATATTAAATGCTTTAATTTTAAGTATTTCCTTAAAACTTACCACTTTGCAAAAAAGCGTAACGTGCAAATACAGTTAAGGTTCAAAAACTGATGCGTCATATTGACTCCGCCATTTTGAATTTTTAAGTTAAGGACAACATAATCAAAAGAAGCCATTTGACACATTTTTAGAAATATCGAAACAAAAATAAAATTTTGGACCACCCTAGTGGCTCGAAAATTTTTTTTAACTTTTCGTTATTTTATTCAAAATCAGCGGTATCAAAAATAGTGAAAAAATTTAGAATTTTGTCCCTATTTTTTTTCCTGGCCCACTGTGGGGTGGACATAAATAAAACTCGCCCGGTATGAGGTATAAAATATTCTTGAGCATAAAAAGCATATTTTTATTGAATTCAGTTTAAGCGGTGAACCATTATAGAAATTTAAGAAAATATTTCCAAAAATATTTCAAAAACTTTCAAAAATATTTCAAAATTTTTTTAAATCTCGGCAATTTTTTGACAAGATTTTAAAGATTTTTCAGAAATCTTACCAAAAGCTTAAAAGTCATAGATTTTTTTGTAGAAAATCTCGGAAATCATACGAAAATGTCGAAAGTCCGTGTATAATTTTTTTTAGTGGGTTCACCCCTCGGTTTTGTTGAAGGTTTAGTAATTTAATATTCTGGTTATTTTAAGGATAACATATGTAATATGATAATTTTATAATCCCGGCAACAAGGCTTTTGCCTAAAAAAATGTTTTGAAAATTGGTAAAGATGTAGCACGGCGAGCTTGGACTAACTTTTTATCAAGAATATAACCACTCTTAGTTTTTTTAGATATTGATTTAAGGACATCTCCTGATTATTTTAGGAGCAAAATGAAAAACAGTCCTCGCAGCGCTTTTTAAGAAAATTCGATTTTCATTTGTTTTTATATTTTTTCAGTGTATGTTTAATTTTTATTAAAATCAAAGCTGACAAAACTTATTTTTTTAATCAAGTCTGCCATTGTAACCTGTTGGGATATTTAAGAAAATTTAAAATAATTTAAAAGTTAGTCCAAGCTCGCCGTAATAGTTTAGACCTTTCCGATTAACGTACCAAAAGTCTCCCATAATTAAAGGTTAGCTCGCGCCACAATATTGATTTTAAAGTACATTTTTGGACTTTATGCAGATGACTTCTAAACGGTCAATATTAAAAAAAGTTATTAAAAATAAAGCCTGTGAAATTCTCTACAAAAATTATGTTGTAGTTTTTCCTAGCTCACTTAATAATCATCATATAAACTGTAAAAAAAATTATAAGCTTTCTTTTTTATAAAAAATATTGAAAAAAAAAACCGTTTAGAAGTTCTTTGCAAAAAAACTCAAAGAACTAACACCACAAGAGATAATTTCAGACCAATGTTTATGAACGTGTCATCTTTTTTGTTTGTTTATAAAATGTACACGATTGAGCTTTCTAAGTGACGTTGTAGCGATGTTGCCTAATTTCCATCTTACCATTAATTAAATAAAAAAATAAAAAACTTTATTGTGTATACTATAATTATGCTTAATAATATAATTTAAATCTATTAAAGTTAAACTACTAGTTCATATAAAAGTCATTTAAATCTAATATTTCATAAAATTTACAATAAAACACATAATGTATGTGTTGCCGATCTGCAACACTGTACCCATGCACCCATTGGACTGTGAGTTTTTCTATTCTTTCTCTCTCTTTACGTGTTCCAAATGTAAACAATCTCCACTAGCCCCTCATCACAATTAGTTCACGCTTCAAAGCATATGGCAGATTTCATTAGGCTTCTTCTTGTGGTGTAAGTTCTTTGAAAAAACTTAAAATCAAATTCATCAGGAAGGTGTAAACTAACGGGTCTTTTAATAGGAGTGATATGTTTTTTAATAGAAATTTCTCGGTTCCTAATGTATTTTTTTTACTTCCAGGTGTCAAAATATTTAGTATAGTTTGCAGTTTTATCATGCAGTGTTTGACGCTTTCCGACCGTTTCGAAATTATTAAAAAGTTCAAGCTCAGTTGTAGGTGCTCAACATTTTTTCACCAGAGAATTGACAATAAGCCACCAACAAGGCAACAAAACGGCGAAGTAAGGAGAATATCGCAGCTGCAGCGCCCAGTATTGCCGATGAACCAAATTTGTTGATTTCACTACGATGGCAACAGTCGGGGCTTTCTCAGATGTCAACTTGAACTTTGTAAGGATGTAGGCCCAAATCCTTACGCAAAATTCTCCAAGTTGATGCATGAGAAAGTCCCAATTGTTGCAATTGTCGCGAAATCGACAAATTTGGCTCATCGACAATACTGGCCGCTGCAGCTGCGATATTCTTCTCACTTCGCACGTTTCGTTGCCTTGTTGGTGGCTTATTGTCCTGTAAAGTGAAATTATGCTCAAACTTTTCCACAGTGAGGCGTATAGCCTTCGCAGTGACGGCGACCCAATTCTCTGGTGAACAAACATTGAGGACTTAATAATTTCTAAACGGTCGAGAAGCGTCAAACGCTGCATGATAAAACTGCAAACTATACTAAATATTTTGACACCTGGAACTAAAAAAAAATGTATCAGGAACCTATTGACAAACCTATCACTCCTATAGAAAGACTCGTTACATCTCTGCCAATTTTTACATCTTTTGGATTTTTTTGAGTCAAACTGTGATTTTTGTACTTTTTTGACAGGACTATTATATGATACAGCAATTCGAGTACTTCGTTAATAGCAAAGTTAAAGTCAACTTTAGTTTAAAACTATATAAACAAAAACAATCTACATCTTGAAACAAGAAAGTTTATAACCAACCAATTCCAGAAGCTGCTAAAATGCCGGAGACCTTTTAGTTGCGTCTGACTATATTTGATGCGCTGATTTTGAAACCTTTTTTCGTTTTTCTCGAACAGCTCGTTTTTTTTTGAGATATAACGCACAGTGGCTTTTTCCTATAGTGTAGTATTTATTTTTTTGCTTCTATTAATGGGGCTCTAAGCCAAAAAAGCGGATTTAAAATATCTTTATTCGTTTGTTTTTATAGGCTTTTAAATTCAAAATATTAGATTTTTTCGCATTTTTAGCATATTTTGATAAAAACTATTGACTCTATTTTTTATATGCAATACTAACAAATATATGCGGTTTATAAAAATAAAAAAGTTTTAGATTTCCAGTGAAGGAGATTTTACCGGGGATGAAAAATATTGAAGTATTTTATTTGCTTTTAGAATCTTCACGATAACTTAAATTTATAATGAAGAAAAAAAAACAAAACGAAAAATTTAAAATAAACTTTTTCTCCTTGTATTAAAACATATGACATTAAGCAAACATTAAATAATTCAAAATGTTGTTTTTCTCCGTTACTGGGTTCAATTTAAAACTTTTTTTATTTTTACAAACCTCACTTTAGTGTTGCTTATAAAAATCAGATTGGTATTAATATAAAATTTTCAAAAAATTAGAAAAAATCTCATTTTTGAAATTAAAACCTATAAAAAACAAACGAATAAAGATATTTAAAATCAGTTTTTTTTTTGGCTTAGAGCCCTATTAATAGAGAACCAATCCACTGCAAAAAATATAATTAGACCTTAATTATTTTTTTCACTACAACTAAAGACAAAAAAAACACTGTGCGTTATATATCAAAAAAACTAGCTTATCGAGAAAAACGAAGCAAGGTTCCGAAAACAGCGCATCAAATATGTCTGGAATCAACTAAAATGGTTTCGACAAATTTTTGAGTGTACAGTGTTATTTATGTTTAAAACTTAAGTCTTGGTAATAAAATTTTAAAAAATACTTACTAATGCCTTAATATGTATTTTAATGTATTAATATTTAAGGGTATTAAAGGCTAATTATATATGATAATTTATTTCATAACATTTATTAATTATATAATTTATTTTATGACTATTTCATTTCAACCTTAAAAAAATTTTAATGCGTAATATATTTATTTTGGTCTATCTCTTCAAGCAAGATAGTAAATTAAAAATCACACAGTGAATATTTTCAAAACAGATTCGAATATTGAATGTGCAAATATACTGCTTAGTTTATTTTATAAAACATAACTATATTCTATACACAAAAATATACTATTCAAACAGTTGTAAAAATATTTACTGTGCGATTTTTAATTTACTATCTTGCTTGAAAAAACAGACCTTAGTTATATAATTTATATAATTTAATTTATTTCATATCACTATTTTATTATAACATTGAAAAACTTCTTTCTTGTAGCTAATTGCTCATAAATTCACATCTGGAGTTGGCCATTTTTAAATCTTCTCATTTCGGGCATAAGAAAAGCGATTGTTCTTTGTCGGTAATGTGGATGAGAGAAGCGTCCCTCAATCGTGGTCGAAAAATCATCATTCATTTTTTAAAAGCCACTTTTTTGAAGAGTAGACTTTGGCGGGGAAAATACAGCTTAGACGGAAAAATATAACCATGTCAAAACAAAGTTATGACCTTTATTAAGCCAATTTTATCGGCACGCTCAGTAGAAATACTTAACTACTTTGACTTTGGAAAATAACCTATCCTCCCTCAAACTTTTTTCTTCCCAGCGAGGAAGTACCTGAGTTGCTGTACTTTAAAGTTACTGTTTTGTGCTTAAATATCACAAAAGAAAATGTTTTTTTATTCAGATGTCAGCTGTTACACATTCAGTGCCAGGTGCCGATCACACTAAGGGCCTTCAAAAACGTAGAGCAGTCATAGGGTCAGATGAAGACGACCCAAGTGGGAGCAAATACACAAGAATGGATGACGATAATATTCAAGACAAAGAACGCTTTGCCAGTAGGGAGAATCACTGCGAAATTGAAAGAAGAAGACGAAACAAGATGACAGCTTACATAACCGAACTGTCAGATATGGTACCCACCTGCAGCGCACTGGCAAGAAAACCTGATAAACTCACTATTCTCAGGATGGCCGTAGCACATATGAAAGCGTTGAGAGGGACGGGCAATACGAGTACTGACGGAACGTACAAACCTTCATTTCTTACCGATCAAGAATTAAAGCATCTTATTCTCGAAGCAGCTGACGGGTTCTTGTTCGTCGTGAGCTGCGACACTGGCAGAGTGATATACGTATCTGATTCAGTCGCACCAGTCCTTAATTATTCCCAAAACGACTGGTACGGCTCTTGTATGTATGATAATATTCATCCAGAAGATGTAGATAAAGTTAGAGAGCAGTTATCCACACAGGAACCACAGAACACTGGTCGTATTCTAGACTTAAAGACTGGTACCGTTAAAAAAGAAGGACATCAATCATCCATGAGGCTATGTATGGGTTCAAGACGAGGATTTATTTGCCGTATGAAAGTAGGCAATATAGCTCCTGAGAACTTGAACGTAGGCCACCTTAATCGACTAAAACAGAGAAATAGTCTAGGCCCGGCTCGAGATGGACAAAATTTTGCTGTTATCCACTGTACGGGGTACATAAAAAATTGGCCGCCTACAGGTGTACAAATGGAGAGGCAAACAGAAGACGAGATTCTTTCCTCTTCGCATTGCTGTCTGGTGGCTATCGGACGATTGCAAGTGACATCCAGTCCAAACACTAGTGATGTGTCTGGATCCAGCAGTAACGCAGAATTTATTTCACGGCATTCAATGGACGGTAAATTCACGTTTGTTGACCAACGGGTGATAGGTCTTCTTGGATATAATCCAGCTGAGTTACTGGCGAAAAGTTGTTTTGACTTCTTTCATCCAGAAGATCAGTCGCATATGAAAGATAGTTTTGAACAAGTTTTAAAACTAAAAGGCCAAGTCCTGTCAGTAATGTACCGATTCCGAGCCAAGAATAGAGAGTGGGTGTGGCTTCGAACAAGCGCTTTTTCGTTTTTGAATCCATACACAGACGAAGTGGAATATATCGTTTGCACGAATACGGCAGCAAAATCTTTACATTCAACCAGTGAAGCTCCGGCCGAGACTCCAGATCAAGTTAACTATCAACCTGGTTTAGATTACAGCTTACAACGAAGAGACCCTGGCTTATACTCACACATGATTCCTTCTGCACATATCCCAAGCGAGTACCTGCCTATGACGTCTACATCGACAGTAGAAGACCCTAGATATCCTCGATTAGTTGCAGATCCTCAACAAACAGCTAGACCCAGTAGTAGTCAAAATGTTTACAGCAGTTACGAACCAACTCCATCACCAATAGCATACGGTTCACCATCTCAGGCCAGCGCTTCAAGTACCAATGCAGCCGTTCTGGCCCGACTTACGAAAGGCAGTACAACGAGCCCAACACCTGCGGCATCCCCTTGGAGTTTGCGGCAAACACAAGCGGCTCCAGAAAGTTATCAGTATA
Organism: Brachypterus glaber; assembly: GCA_958510825.1. Lineage (NCBI taxonomy): Eukaryota > Metazoa > Arthropoda > Insecta > Coleoptera > Kateretidae > Brachypterus > Brachypterus glaber. The sequence continues at coordinate 27,772,494 of OY294048.1, read as the reverse complement.
ACCAGCCGAGCCCCAGATCACCCGGTCCGACGTATACGCAATTGAGTGGTGGTGGTTCAAGGCCTGGAACTGGTCCTCCTCCTCCGACTCCATACACCTGGACGAGTTGGCAGGCTTCGGCACAAGCGACGGAGTCCGGAGGGCCTGAAACAGCCGGCACTGGGCCTCCTCAGCAGCCGCAGCCGCACGAGCTGTCGGATATGCTTCAGATGCTAGATCAAGGCGGCGCGGCTTCTTTCGAAGACTTAAATATGTTTAGCACCACGTTTGAATAGGGTAGATTAATTTGTGTACAGGGACAAAGAACTTCATCGTTTTTATTTTGTATAACATGATTACTATTGATAAGGTTAATTTTAACACTTTACGAAGTATTATTCATTAAAAGAAAATGCGGACAATTAATAATAATAATTATATCAATATATAATAATCTTTTAGGACATAGGTACTTAATTAAAATAGGTCATACTAATACTAATTCTAAAATATATTACAATAACAATTATAAGTGCAAATATGTACAACAATAAATATATAAAAAACCAATTAAAATTATTTTCAGGGTTTTGTTATTAGTTTGTTAGTTTGAAAACAGGAATAAGTATGGACCCCTTTTGCATTTACCACATTTAAAAATTAATATCTGAATATGTATTCAGCTTTTTTTCTGTCAAATCAAGCTGCTTTACAAGGGGTTGTTCAGTTATTACATGCATACATATTACTGTAAATTAACAGTAGTAATATAAGTGCCTGTTGAATTATCGTTCTATTTCCCAAGTATGTAATTTTACCACGTTTGATGTTGTTTTGGGAAAAGAATTACCCCATTACACACAGACGGAATTTTCTAAATTCATTGCCAAAACCCTCTAAAGCGAAACTTCTTCAAATAGTTGCCTCTATGGCAGACTAACATCTCTACTCTAAATTTCTCTACTCCCTAACATCCCTACTCCACAACAACTCTACTCCGTAACATCTCTACTCCATAACATCTCTACTCCGTAACAACTCTACTCCACACTATAAGGACTTTATTAGCCACTTAATAATAAATGAGCAGTTCAAAGAACAAAGAATCTTCTTCTAGATTATTTTATTTTTTTAGTAGAAAACGTTTATCTTTAAATTCAAATCTAGAACAATCATAAATGAATTATTCTAAAAGCCACAATGACCGCGTACTCTTAATATGCACTAATAAGTAAGTAATTAATAAATTAAATTCATATTTGACGGTGACTTAGCATGACAAATATTCATTTGAGTTAAGACAAGTGGCTAATCGAGTGCATATAGTGCGGAGTAGAGTTGTTACGGAGTAGAGATGTTACGGAGTAGAGTTGTTCTCTACTTTAAATTTCTCTACTCCCTAACATCCCTACTCCACAACAACTCTACTCCGTAACATCTCTACTCCATAACATCTCTACTCCGTAACAACTCTACTCCACACTATAAGGACTTTATTAGCCACTTAATAATAAATGAGCAGTTCAAAGAACAAAGAATCTTCTTCTAGATTATTTTATTTTTTTAGTAGAAAACGTTTATCTTTAAATTCAAATCTAGAACAATCATAAATGAATTATTCTAAAAGCCACAATGACCGCGTACTCTTAATATGCACTAATAAGTAAGTAATTAATAAATTAAATTCATATTTGACGGTGACTTAGCATGACAAATATTCATTTGAGTTAAGACAAGTGGCTAATCGAGTGCATATAGTGCGGAGTAGAGTTGTTACGGAGTAGAGATGTTATGGAGTAGAGATGTTACGGAGTAGAGTTGTTGTGGAGTAGGGATGTTAGGGAGTAGAGATATTAGTCTGCCGCCTCTATTGTTTTTTATCTTTTCTATGAACTGTACCAATAGATGGTGCCAAAGTCATTTTTCTATCAAAACAAATAAACCGAAAATGTCAGTTCAAAAATCCGGTTTCAAGAAACTAATTTTGAAACGTTATTTTTCCCAAAAAATCAATTTTTTTAAAAATAAATATCAAAGTTGTTGCTTTTTTTAAGCAGTTTTTTAAAATGGATTTAAATGCCGTAGGTAAACTCCGCGCATTATCTATCTGAGTTGATGGTCATTTGTTTCTTGTTATTTGGTTGGCAGAATATATTTAGTTCATTATGTAAGGTTTTCATCTTGTTTAAAATTTATTGTCAATCAAGACATTATTTTGACATTTATAAAAAAAATCCAAATAATTTGCTTTAGCAAGAAGAAATAACAGGAAAAGTGCATAAAAAGAAAACTAAAGCATCAATCTAGAAACATTTTGTTTAAATGAACTAATATAATGCAGTGCTCTATAAATTTTTGAAGTAAATACTATACAGAAATTTTTGGTTAAAATAATACTGGACCGTAATTTTATTCAGGTAATGTTAAATTTAAGTTTATAATAGCACTTTATGAATAAAAACTTACTTTTATTATAATTTTGAACAAAGTTTTACTTTTTAAACAGATTTTGTTATTATTTGTAAGACGTAAAATGACAGTCAATTTAACCTAAATGTTAAAAATGATCAAAAGCACAATGGGCTACAAAAATATTACTAAAAGTCATTTTTAAACCACTAATCATAGCTTCCTTGATCCAATTGGTTACTCAGATAGATAATGCGCAGAGTATATGTACCTATTTATTTTTTTACAAAAAAGTATTGTTTTTGATTATTGAGTTTAAAATGGGAAGTCATAAGTTTTAGTCTGTAAATTTGGTTGCTTTTTATAAACTTGTATTATGAATTGGCAAAAAGTTTCAGATTAATCAGCATTAAGCAACTTTTTACACTTGGTTGAGAAGATTAATGTGTTTGCTAATTATTAAAACAAGAATTTGCTGCTAATATCCCCCGCCCCTCCCTGCCCAAACCTAAAAAATGTCTAAGACAGGCAGATTTAGTTTTAGGTATTTTTGCAGTAAAAAAATACTACTGCCAACAAAATAATACTTTCCCCTGTAGGTCTAGGTTTATTAGTAAACTAATAAAAAAAAATGAATAACCAAAAATTTTTCAAAAAATATTTTTTTTGAAAAAAAATTTTTTTTTTTTTTTTTAAATTTCTTTTTTTGAAAAACGAAAAGAAAAAAATAAAAAAAAATGTTTAAAAAAATATTTTTATCACATTTTACCCCCTTACCCCACCTCGATATTTACCATCTGCAAATTTTGATATAGGCGGCAGCCATATTGGATCCGCCATTTTGTAAAAAATAAAATAAGTATTACATTCGTAATCGGCGACCTCAAAAACCCCTGTACAATGGTTTTTAGTAAAAAATCTGCAAATTTTGATATAGGCGGCAGCCATATTGGATCCGCCATTTTGTAAAAATTAATTTTAATGTTAAATTTTTATTCAGCAGCCCCAAAAACCCTTCAATACAAATTTTGGTATAAATTGGAGCTTATTAAGGGTTTTGGCCATGAATTTAGAAAATTCCGCTTGTGTGCGTTATAGTCTAAGAGCTGGTGACCATTTTTACTTCATTGTTTTCTCACAGCTGTATTTTATATAGGTTTTGAAGTAAATTCAAATTAAGCTATTTGCAAATTGCCAGGTCCTAGATCGGGTTCCTTTGGGTGTTAAAAGCCCCAAAAAGGTAGTGAAATGGGGTATACTAAAAATATATTTTTAACTTACCGGTCAAATACATTACATTTATTACATTTAGATTAGTCTATTTTGACAGTTTTACAATTATTTGGAATGCCAAGTGGTAAAAACAGACTTTAAAAAGTTCACTTGACGTATTATGTCAATACTATAAAGTCGAAAGAATTTTCATTTATGTAATTAAAATGTAATTTCATAAATTCTTATTTCTTTAACATATGTCAAAGGAACTTTTCAAAGACTGTTGTTACCCTTTGGCCTCCGAACTATTGTGTATAACTATGTAAATAGCTTAATCTGAGTGTAATAAATGTAATGTATATGACTAGGCAACTTAATAAAAATGATAGCTCATTGCCACAGCTTTCGGAGCTTCTAGCACCCAAAGGAACCGGATCTGGGGCCTAGCAATTTGGAAATAGCTTTATTTGAATGTACTTTAAGACATATATAACACACAGCCGGAAGAAAATAATGAAATAAAAATGGTACCCAACTAAAGTTTAACATAACAAATATAAACTTTTAACATAACAAATATAGCCCCAAATTTTCAGAATTTACATTTTTTTAATAAATTAGGAAACTAAACAACAAAATTATTTTTGTATAGGTAACAATCCCTAAAATCTCATATTTGGACAATTTATAAAGTAGGAAGGGCAATTATTATAATTCCTTTCTCTACAAAACACAGTGGGCCCAGGACTCGTTCCTATTTTATTTGTATTCCAGTCTGGAATTTCCAGACGATCCAGTGTAATATTACTTAAATATTAAAATAATAGTTATTTAACCCGTAAATACAGACGTGTGGCCTGTTAGACGTACTCTGGAAGTCCATTTTTCGGAATATCCCTTCACGTGCACTTGGAGGTCTGCGCGTCTTAGTACCTTTCACACTATCAGTAGAGAGACAGGATTCACAGTTGCCAGTCAGTTTGTGCGTAACTCAACGTTTTATACGATTTTTAACGTGTGCAAGTCCATAAGACCTCAGGTCTGTAGTTATGTTAGTATTTTAAACTTTATATATTTTTTAATTGAACAACTTTTTGCAGTTTCTTTTTGCAAAAAGCCATCTAATTATTTGTATTTATTAATAATAATATTAGGTTTTTATTATAGAAAATATAACAGTTTACGTGAACCTTCTAAATTACAATTCATTACTTCTGAAAGGAGATTCAACAACCCTCGCATAAGTCGGGAGGTAAGATAATGCATAAGCTGACTTTAGACATAAAATCAACTTGGAGGTGGAACGGTAGGAAGGTTAGCCTTAAGAAAGGCTTATTACTTATGCTCTGCCAATAAAAAGAATACAGCCCATTTTTTTAAGTCCAGTGCACTGTGCTTAGAATGCAATAGAAAAACATGTATAAATTAACCAAAAAAGGGAATGCAGTTTTTCACCCATGTGATGATTTTGAGAAAGTTTTAGTTTTTTTAGACTGATATATTATATTCATTAGTTTTTTTCACACAATGTTTTTTTATTTTTTTGTTTTTTTTTTTATTTTTAATATTTGATGTAAGACATGTTTTATTTATTTTTTACTTTTTGTACGTTTTTAAATAAAACCATTCATGCAATTGTTATGTTTTGATTTATACATATAAAACTCATTACATATTAAAGTCAAATAACCAATAAAACCGTGAAAAATAAAACATTAAAAAACACAATTTTTAGTATTTTTTTCTTAAAAACAAAAACATCACGTATTTGGTAGTGCGACTCAAATTTCACTTCTGTAGTTACGGGTTAAAAAAGAAATTTTTAACACATATCTCAAAACTAAAATAGCATTGCCAAGAAAATACACAGGACCACAAAAAAAAAGTATTTTTTTTATAAAACAAACTATATTTTTTCTACGTATTTTGGAGCGCTGAAAACGAATAAGGCCATGAAAAAAATTCTTGACCCTCAAAATCTTGAGATATAGCGCACATTGGCTTTTTTTTGTATACACTCAAGGCCAAAAAAAAAATCCGCAAGATTTCAGAAAAAGTTTTTTTTATGGAAATATTTCTAAATAAAAATGAACCATGCCACAACTTGCAGATTTTAAATATCTACCTTAGTTAATTTTTTACAGGGCTACAAACTTCAAATATGACACCTTTTTCGTGTTTTTCCGATATATTTCATTAAAATTTTATATAAATAATACAGCCAAAAATTTATATACATGTATGTAATACTCCTACATACATTGGCTTTATAAAAAAAATTATATATATTTTTTTTTATCTCCAGTGATGGGGATTTTGGGAGGTTTAACGTTTCACATGTCAAAAGAAATATATCATAAAATTGCGATTTAAACAAATTTGACAATACTTAATTTTTTTAAAAACTGAAAATAATCGTCTTTTTTGCAAAACTGGTAAACGAGCGTTTATAAGGTCATCCATTTTAAAAGTAGTAATAAATTTTTAATAAATAAAATTACCTATTCAATTGCTGACAAAAAATAATTAGTTATAATTTTTTCATAAATACAGGGTGTATCAGAACTCACGTTAAAAAAATTACATGTGCGCTCATACAGCAATAGCAAAAAAAAATGAGCAAAATTTGAGTGGGGGGTGTATGTATGAAATTTTGAGATAAGAACGTTTCGTTTTCACCAATCCCAGAAGCTGTTACAATTACCTATAAAAGTGGGTAAATCGCCCAATTGGTTTCTATGGAAACATACCAGTAGCTAAAGGTATCCATTTTGAATGTTTGATGACAGTTTTGTCAATTTGTCAAAAATATTTTGTAAGATGCAAACTGTTATATTACTGGAAGATTATGGATTTTCAACTTTATTGTAGTGAATTAGTAAATTTGTTTAGTGTTTTTTCTTTGTTATAATCCTACTTTTAATTTTAGGCCCTAATTAAGGATGAATAATTGAAATTTCTACATGTGCACACATAAACTGGAATGGAAAATCTACCATTTAAAGTATATATCGATGGACAAATGTTTAAAATGCCCCTCAATCCATACGATTAAAAAAGTAGAAAACCAATATACCAAATAATAGTTTATTGAGTTTTTTTAGGTATCGTCTATAATAATATAAATAAACATATTTAGTAAGTAAATCATAATTGCATTGTATTGTAAGTAAATCATTAAAGACACGTGTTGTTTAACAGTTTATTTGGTTACAAATATTAAAAAATGGTCAAACATGTATCTGTAATTTAAGTATGAAACTAATAAATAAACTATTAAACTTAAACTCAAAAAAATCACCCACTTTATACAAAATTAAAGTTTGAGGTCGATCATCATATTGATTAAAAAAAAAACTAAGATGAGGCTGAGATAATTGATTCAGTTCCGGGAGCTAATCATTCGATTAGGTAAGAAGCACTGGTAAAACAAATTTTCACGTGAAAGTATGACCACATCCGAATTACGAGTAAAAAGTTCTTTTAAATCCACTGAAAAGTCACTATCTAAAATACGGTAAGTTATAGATTAGATCTTCACTACTTCTGCTTTCGGAGACACGGGATAAAGCAAGCCGAAAGAGTCTTTGATCATATCCAAGGTGTCTTATAGAAGAAACTGTCCTTGTAGCTAGATGCTGCACATTTTCAATTAGTTGAATTTGTTTAATGAAATAAGGATTCTACACTCTAATAGTTAAATGGTATTCTTCTTTCATCACCATCTAACTTTTTAAACGATTTTTTTTCTTTTTATGTAAGCCCAATTTTAATTTTTTACTTTTTTCAGTAAAGATTAAAGGGGGTTTAAACTATTTTCTTAAATAATATCCCATTTCAGTGAATGTGCAATGTAAAACTTTCAAGAGTTCTAAATTAGGACCTAAAATTTAAAGTAGGATTATAACAAAGAAAAAACACTTAAAAAATTATTACAATAAAGTTAAAAAATCCATAATCTTCTGGTAATATAACAGTTTACATCATAAAAAATATTTTTGACAAATTGTCATATGAAAGATTTTAACTTGACATTGTCATCAAACTTTCAAAATGCATACCTTTAGCTACTGGTATGTTTCCACAGAAACCGATTGGGCGATTTACCCACTTTTATAGGTAGTTGTAACAGCTTCTGGGATTGGTGGAAACAAATTGTTCTTATCTCAAAATTTCATACATACACCCCCCTCTTAAATTTTGCTCATTTTTTTTCTATTGCTGTATGAGCGCACATGTAATTTTTTTAACGTGAGTTCTGATACACCCTGTATATTAATGTATATGTTACCGTCAAAGACGACAATTCGACCATTGACGTCATTAGCCGGTCAATGATGACAACGCCCAGCTAAATTGGACATGATCGACAATGACCGGCCAGTAACGTTAATTTCCATTTAATTTGCGCAATGTTGATAGTTCATAGTACAAGCAGATAATGTCGTCATTGCCCGGTCAATTCTCTAAGCTATTTGAGAGTGTAATATGTATAAGACTGATGGACCTTTTAGAAAAATGGGTTATTAAGCAAATAAAACATATAGCATTCGATTTAAAAAAAATTGAATTAATTTTGAACGCCCTGTATAAAACATTTTATTTTGTGTACATAAAGTAATTAGATACGCCCTTTTAAGATAAGCTTGCATTTTTCCTAAAAAAAAAAAATATATCTCAAAAACTATAAACAATAGACCCATATAATATGATATTAAAATAAAGGTATTTTTATGACAAGTAAGATGACATAATAAAAAATATATCATTCCATTAAAAAAAATTAAGTCAGATGTTACCCACCCTAGGAGGACCATCCTGTATATTTCAAAATATTTTTAGAATGTGCCTTTTTTAAAACCATACAACTGTTTCCTTTAAAGTTTTTTATACTTTACGATATATCGACCGAGTCGGCTTTGTTGAAACACACTGTATAATATTTAATATGCTTAGGTGGCACAGGGGGCAAGGGGAAACATTTTTTTAAATGGAAAGGGGGGTCGTGTGATACATCATGTTAATGCTCATAAAATTCTCTTTTCGACCATATAATATACATATACCGGGTGAGTTTTATTTATGTCCACCCCAAAATTAAGATTATTCTTCATTAAATAAAAACTAAACCTAGGTGATTTATATAATTTTACATTGGCTATAAAATATGGTATAAATATGTAATTTTTACATTTTTTAGCCGAAAATTATATGTATAAAAAGCTGTTTTTTTTTTCACTTTTAGTGTTTTTCGTTTTCGTTTTTTATCGTATAAAAACGAGATACGTATAATTACCTTCTTTTTACTTAAACTTTAAAGTAAATTATAAGTTTGGCATAAGAAAAATAGCGGAAAAATACTCTACAAATAAAGTTTACATGGACATAAAAAATTGGAGTTTTGGAGTTTTTTAGCTCTGATTCGCTGTCGCCGATCAAATTTTTATTTAAACATTAGTTTTATATTTTTTTAGGCTTAAGTAAAAACAAGGTAAATTATGTGGATCTCGGTTTTATACGATAAAAACGAAAACGAAAAAAAAAAAACAGTAAAAAAACATTTTTATGCCAATTCCGGCGTAACAGCAAGTGAAACAAAAAAAAATCCGCCTTTTTATAGCCAATGTAAAATTATATAAATCACGACAGTTTCGTTTTTATCGAATGAAGATTAATCTTAATTTTGGGCTTTTAAAGTAAGTTATAAATTTGGCATAAGAAAAATAGCGGAAAAATACTCTACAAATAAAGTTTACATGGACATAAAAAATTGGAGTGTACATTTTTGTTTTGGTCGTATTTTTTTTATTATTTACAATAGAAGAAAAACTTAAAAACCGCATGAAAGACAAAATAAAATTACATAAAAAATGCTATTGTCAATTTTTTTCATAAATTTTTAAAAACTAGATTTTTAAAAGAAAGGTTTTGGACTTTTTGATTGTTTAAAGAACGTTTCCAAAACCCTTCTTTTAAAAATCTAGTTTTTGAAAATTTATGTAAACATCTTGTTTTCTACTTTTTAGTTATACATTACATTTAATCATAAACGTAGAGAATAAGGACTGGTAACTTGTAGTTCGATTTGGTTACGTATTGACTAAAAAGCGCTGGTATCTACGAGCGAGTTCGGAACCCTGATAACACACTTCATCCTAAGAAGGTTTTTTAATCGTTCCCTTGAAAAGGTTCTTAGCATTATGCTGTAAACATGCTAAGCATGTTCTTAAAAGGTGCACTGCTGTAGTAGCATAAGTGCTTCTACTCTAAACATTCTTAGCATGATTAGAGTATTTTGCTAAGGATATTCCCAAAACATATTCTTAAAATATTCTAATGGGAATATTTTTAGAATAATGCTGTAGTGCACATGCTAAGCATAATTAGAGTATTTTGCTAAGAATATTCCCAAATACATATTCTTAAAATATTCTAATGGGAATGTTTTTAGAATAATAATATGGCGTCTATATTATTTTAATTTTATTAGGTTAGATATACAAATATTCTTAAAATTACTGTTAATAACACAAGTTTTACCCTTAAGTAGTAGAAATGGATATATTTTTAGACATAAAGTGACTTTTATATAGTTTTAGACAAAAAAATAAAATTATTATATTTTGAAATGATAATTATTTGCTATTTCTTTTTCTAAACATTGGATTTTTGTGTGGCGCATGAATTTTATGTCTGGTAGAAAGTTTGCTTTCACAGTAAAACTGCATATCGCATATGAATCTTACCAGATGGATGCTATATCTAAGGATTTTTAAATACTTTAATTATTAGGTTTATCACAAAGACGTAAAAATTTTGGACATGTCCAAATTTATGATATCATGAAAAGGATCGAGTATCATGAAATATATTTGAAAGAAAGAGAAAAACTACATTAATGTAGAAATCTGAAACTTTTTTTGCCCATGCTCAATATTCAATATTATTACCTTAATGCATCAAATAAGAATATTTTAAGAAGCATGCTAAGAATATTCTTAAAAGTACATGTACCTATTTCTAAGAAAATTCTTAACATGCTTCTTAAAACGTTCTTATTTAATACAGTGGCTTATAAGAAGCTTCTTAGGAACTACCAGCACGATTAAAAGGGTATCCTTTGCATTTCTTTAATCGTTCTTAGAATATCCTGAGCAAAATATATATGCTTCTAAGAAATATGCTGTCCTTCCGGCTATTTATTTTAAGAATCTTCTTAGAAGGCTTTTGTGCTATCAGGGGAAGCCTTCTAGATCGTAATTTTAATTTTTAAATGGTAGTCGGTGGCTGCTAGATGGCGCCATGCGTAAACAGTGACTTTATGAACATATGTTCACACTGATATTTATTTTTAGTGTGTGTTTTTATAAGAACATCTTTGGTTATTCTAAGGTAAGTTATAGATACCTGGTTCATGATTTTATAAATAACAAATAGGCTAGCCCACAGTCTCTAAATCTTTAGATGTGGCACATCAAAAACTGTAAGCCATGATTCTGGTGATTTAATTTTTAATTCTTAAGTACTATATTTACTTGTGTCAACTATAAATACGTTTAATGTTACTGAACTATAATAAAACCGTTGTTATCACAAAATACCGATAAAAGTATTATAGTTTAGTAGCAACATAAAATATTTTTACGTTGATTCCTAACATAAACATAATTTGAGGTTATGTGTCATAGAATTTTATAAAATAAATAAATAAATAATACGTTTATTTAGCTAAGGCTATTACAAACAGTCAATATTTACATAAAAAACCTTATATCATAATATTGTCTATAAACTATAATAATAATAATTCAGGTACATAATAATATACATAATATAATAATATATTCTTAAAATAGGCCAACTTTATTTTCTAAAATATGATTTTTTAACAATGTTTTAAATTTGTTATAATTTTGACAATTTTTGATTGTGCTAGGCAAACCATTAAATATAGTCAATCCTTTATAAAAAAAAGAGTTTTTGTTTTTTTTCTGACCCTGCTATATTAATGAAAAAATCGTTCACATTTCTTGTGTTATGATCATGAATTTGATGTATAAAAACTATTTTACTACATAAATATTTGGGTGCTATATTATGTTTTATTTTATATATGAGATTTAAAGTTCTAAATACTATAGTTTGTTCAACACTCATTAAACATAAAGCTTGAAGCATCTCTTTAATTGATGTGTATTTATTACATTTAAGTATGGAGCGCATTGCTTTATTTTGTATGATTTGTAATTTATTAATTTCCTCTTTATTTAGGTGCAAAAATAGTGATGAGCAGAAAAAAAAATCATAAATCTAGAGTGCTCCATATCTCGCTAGTAGACTATTTAGCTCTGATGGATTTCAGTCACTACACTGCGATGTGTCACAGGGTTACATGAAACAGAGATTTTATTCAAAATTGTATTGCCAACGGAGATAATCAAGCGTAATAAATTTCAGCTTTTTAAATTTTATATAAAATTGTATTGTTAGGGGAACTAAGATAGTTTTCAGAGGCCATCGGCTGTACCGGCAAAGAATCATCTCCTTTAGTCAATAATTAGTACACCTGAGGCACATTCAGCCAAACGCGCTGGGGCACATTCAACCTATGGTTTTTGCATGTGGTGGAAAACAAAAAAGGTTTAACCATACTATACTGTTTGATTGATTGATTGATTGATTGATGAAGAGAAATAAGATGAGGATTCGTACCTTAAACACTGCGGCCACCTGCGGGCATATTGTGTTATTCTTGGGTCTCTTGCTAGTCAAACAGCTTCGTTTCCTTTATCAGGCTTACTAGGCTGTTTACTAGATTTGCATTGGAGAGCATAGCTTCTGGGTTACCATTTCCCGGTTGCCAGTATCTCCAGCGGTGTAGAGCCACGCAGTCAAAGAGAACATGAGAGGCATACTATACTGTAGTTTATTTATATTTTAAACTTCTGTTTTAAACATATGTGCCCTACTTTTCTTTTTATTTCATCTCACTAACATATAAGAGTTTTAGTCACATTTAATTTTATTTATCAAAGTTTTATTTTATTAGTGATATTTTATTTTATGTGTTTAAAGTTTTTGTAAGCTGCATATTTTTACCTATATATTAAAATTTATTTAATAAATGTAATAAAAACTTAAATCATCTTTTAATATTATTGATGTTTGAAACTGCCCCTTCTCTTGGTTGAATATGCCTCGCCGAGGGGCTGACCGAGTCTGAAATTTGTACAAAAGAGTTCCTTTTTGCGAAGAGTTCCTCAGAGTTCCTCAGAGTTCCTTCGGAGTTCCTCCTACAGAGTTCCTTGGGAGTTCCTCCTGTGTTCCTTAAGAGTTCCTCTCTGGACGGGGTAATTTTTGGCAAATAAGCCTCCCTGACGGTTTTAACCAAGGCTTGGCGCCCCTTCGAAACAAAAATTGGCGCCCCAAAATTACCTTCACGAAAAAAAGCTTTGTCCCTGACGGTTTCTACCAAACTTGACACTTGGCGCCCCAAAATTACCTTCAAGAAAAAAAGCTTTGTCCCTCACGGTTACTACCAAACTTGGTGCCCCTTCAGATCAGAGCAAAAATTTTTGGCGCCCCAAAACTAAATTTGGCGCCCCAAAATTATCTTCAGGAAAAAAGCTTTGTCCCTGACGGTTTCTACCAAACTTGGCGCATAAGGTGTTTGTAACGGCTCATCTAGTTTGAAAATAAAAACGTTAATCCGCATGGGTAATAAATAATAATTATTTCTGACCGCGTCTGAAATTTGTACAAAAGATTTTTTTGCAAAGAGTTCCTCGGAGTTCCTTCCGGAGTTCCTCCGAAGTTCCTCGGAGTTCCTCCAGAGTTCCTTTGGCTTGTACAAAAGATTTCCTCGTGGTCAGCCCCCCGCCTTCGATATATTTTCCGTAGTTCCAGGTAAGTTTTTTATGGGTTCGTTTTTTGAATGATATGTTTTCATTCATTAAGGATTTTTTTTACACTTCTGCAATTTCTTTAAAGGTTAAAATTAAAATAATAAAATTTGGTAAAAAAGTTATTTAAAAAATTAACTGTGTGGCTAAATGGCGAAACGGTATGGAGCTTTTATCGGGCGAGGATGTGTGGCAGAATTAACCTAATTATATTTAAACATTCAGTAAGCTACAATGCATTGATTGGTTTTATATTGTTTTAATTATTTATTGTGCAGAAATGCTGATTGTGATGAGTAAAATAGATTTACGTTCACTTTTGACTGTTTCTCAAAAAACTTGGACTGTGCTATGGAAACTACCATCGCAAAGTTAAATTTTTTTATTTTAATTTTTTGCGTCACTATAAAAGGAAAACTGACAGGCAAACCTGATCCTTATAAAACATTTAATATGCTGTGGAAGCTATGACCCTAAAATTAAAGAATCTCGATATTTAAATAGCATTTCCCATTTTGCCCCGGGTATCGAACAGAACGGGATGAAATGCATTTTTTGTGACTCCAGTTTTTAATATAATTTTATAATTTTTGGTAAAATTTGTGCAATCCTGATGTTCCAAATATTGAATATGTTAAAACCAGAGGTGTAAAATAAAACCACTTGTTAAGTTGGAAATCGCAAAAGACTGCAGGCCTTTTTATTAACGTAAAAAGAGATAGACAATACATAGTTAGTCTGAGTACATATAGATGGCGCTACATGTATAAGTTAATATTTTTAGATATATTTCAACACTCCCACTTATCTAAACTAATATTAATTAAACCTAGTTCATTTTTAAACTTAGAATGCTTTGGCAAACATAGTGCCTTGGTTAACACGTCGGCTACCATTTCATCTGTAGGCAAATATTTTACTTGAACTAATTTTTTTAAAATAGCCTCCCGTATGAAGTGATATCGTTCGTTTATGTGTTTAGACCTTCTGTTACATACAGGGTTCAAAGCCAACTTTTGTGCGCTTTGATTATCGTTAAAAATTGTGATACATTTAAAGGTACCCAATAGCTCGGATAACAAATTTTGAAAACAAATGGCTTCTTTAGAAGCTTCTGTGACTGACATATATTCAGCTTCAGTGCTGCTTAAGGCCACCGTCTTCTGCTTACTGCAAGCCCACGAAACTGCCCCACCCGCTAACATAAAAATGAAGCCAGTATATGACTTTCTGTCACATAAATTGCTTGCAAAATTAGCATCGGCATAACCCAATAAATCTAAGTTATCCTTTTTATATCTCAAACAAAAAGATTTGGTACCCTGTAAATACCGGAGTACCCTTTTTGCACATTTCCAGTGCTGTTCAGTGTAACAATTGTTAAATTGGCTTAGAAAATTTACTGCAAATGTAATATCAGGTCTAGTCAACACTGATATATACATCAAACTGCCCAAAAGCTGTTGATAAGGCAATTCTTTACTACAAATATCTGAATCTGCCTGATCAAAGTTAATGGATTTTTCCATAGGCGTACCTACGGGTTTGCATTCACTCATATTAAACCTAGCTAAAACTTCATTTATATATTGTTCTTGGTCTAATAAAATTTCATCTTTATTTTTATTTACTGTAATTCTCATTCCTAAGCACTGTTTGATTTGACCTAAATCTTTTATTTTAAAATGTAAAGCTAACTGCTTTTTCAAAAAATCTGCTTCTTGCATAGAATTACTGAAAATAAAAAAATCGTCCACATATAGCGCAATGATGGTTATGAAACCGTTTTCGCCTTTTACAAAAATACAAGGTTCATAGTCGCACCTTTTGTAATTTAAATTGAATAATTCTGTTTCAACCTTTTTGTACCACGCACGTGACGACTGTTTCAAACCATATATTGCTCTATTAAGTTTTAAAACTTTACCTTTTGGATCCCTGGAAATTTTACCGCTAAATCCTTCAGGTATTTCCATGTATACATAAAGCAAAAAGTAGTCTTAAATTCGAATGTCTAACAACTGGGGAAAAAGTCTCATCGAAGTCTATACCTGGTCTCTGACTAAATCCTTTAGCAACTAACCTAGCCCTAAAAGTAACACTTCCATCACTGTTCATTTTTTTTTAAAAACCCACTTGCATTTCACTGGTGACTGACCTTTGGGAAGGTCCACTAGGTCCCATGCACGATTTTCACTGAAACTGTTCATTTCACTTGTCATAGCGCTTTTCCAGTTTTCACACTCACGCCCTGAAAGTGCTTCTTTCACTGAACATGGGTCTCCCACTGAAACTGTAAATTCTCTAACATTTTTCTGTTCTGGAGTAAAATAGGTGACATAATCTTCGAAGTTTTTTCTGTCCCTCTGCGATCTTCTTACATTCTCTGGAGTAATGATATCCGTATCTTCAGGCACATACGTTTCGTCATTTGGCTCATCTTCAAAAAATGTTTGTTCTGCTATACCCCATTCTGAACTTGAATTTAAATCTGTCAAATTTAGTTCCAACTGTTGATCTTCTTCTTCTTCTTCTGTCACTGTTTTCTTTGTATTTTCTACTTCTACACTAAAATCATTAATTTTCTGTTTTTCTTTTTCAATAATATGTACATCTCTACTAGTTGTTATTTGATCAGTCTTTGGATTGTTAAGTCTGTACCCCTTGGTAGTTTCACAAAAACCCACTAGAATTAATTTTTCAGACTTCTTGTCAAACTTTCTTCGCTTTTCTTTCGGCACATGAGTCATTGTACTACTTCCAAAAATTCTAATGTGACTTAAATCCGGTTTTTGATCAAAAAACATTTCATATGGTGTTTTTGGAATACTGGACACTGTAGATCTATTTCTTAGGTAGCAAGCTGTGTTTATGGCCTCAGCCCAAAAGCGTTTTTCTAACTCTGCTTCATACAGTAAACACCTAGCTTTCTCAACCAAGGATCTGTTCAGTCTTTCCGAAAGGCCATTTTGTTCAGGAGAATACGGATTTGTAGTTTGATGGATTATACCTTGTTTTCTTAGGTAACTTTCAAACTGTAAATTCACATACTCCCCACCATTGTCTGTACGTAAAACCATGATTTTTCTATCAAGCTGTTTTTCCACTAAATTCTGAAAAACTTTAATCTTTTCAAAAGTTTCATCTTTTGATTTAATAAAATACACAAACGACATGCGACTGTAGTTATCTTGAAAACACACAAAATATTTTGACCCTCCTATGGACGTCGTCTGCATGGGTCCTGCTAAATCGCTGTGCACCACGTCAAGCAAACCTTCAGCTCTTGTACCTGTATGTCCAAAAGGTAACCGCGATTGCTTTCCTTCACAACAGATTTCGCAATTTTGTTTTTCAATTTTTAACTGACCACTGTACTTTATTCCTTCGACTAGACCATCTCGCATTTTGTTCAAGTACCTTGAGTTTATATGGCCCAATCTTTTATGCCATGTTTCACCTGTAACTACTGCTTGTCCAGCAAACAAGCACTTTTCAAAAGCATCTAGTTTATAAACACCATCAATCAGAAAAGCCTTAGCCACTAAAACATTCTTAGCATTGTAGATCTTGCAATCATTTCTGTCAAATTCAACCTTATTTCCATTTTTCAAAAGTTCACTGACCGATAACAAATTCGTTGTTAAATTAGGTACATACTGAGCATTTAAAATATCTATTTCAAACTGTTCTTCATCTACTTTGGTAAGTATTTCAACTTCGCCACACTTTTGCACTGGGATTCTGGTATTATCAGCAACCATAATTTCTGTTAAGGTTGGTTTTCTCTGATTTAACAACCAGTCCTCCCTGCAAGTTAGATGAATACTCGCACCAGAGTCTAAGTACCAGTCTTTGTTGTTAAACTGTGTGATTAGAAAAACAACATTAAATGCACTTTTAACTTGACTGTTTTGACCACTTTTGTTTTGATTTTGACTTCCTTGGGGACATTTTGACATATAATGACCTGCCTGCCTACATTTGTAACAAATTACTTCACTTTTGTCTTTGTTTTTAGGTTTAGTGTCATTATTTTCATTTTTGCCGCCCTTATTGTTCTGTTTACGTTTTTGGTAGTTCGCAGCTTTACCAGCGAAGGCGCCACCTGTCGAGTTCGCATTAGAGCTGCCATCTGGCTGCATATCGAGCAACTTAGCTTTTATCGACTCCGTCGATATGTCTATTCCGCTATGCTCGAGTGCCATTACCATTGGCGCGTAGCTCTCTGGCAATCCCGCCAATAACAAACTGCCGACCATTTTCGTATCAAATTTTAGACCTGTCCGATCAAGTTTCTGCGAAGCCTCGATAACTTGATTCGCATAATCTTCCATTGATGAACAATTTTCTAGCCGCAATGAAATTAAAGTACGGAGTAGACCAATCTTCCTCGTTAAGCCTTTATTTTCGTAAAGATTCTTGAGCTTGTCCCATACGTCTTTAGCCGTTGTAGCTTCTTTAACGTGTACGTATAAAGAGGGATGTAGGGATAACACAATCTTTGCCTTGGCTTTTGAAACTTGGACACTATCTTCTTCAGAACCGTCGATGCACTTGCTTAAGCCCTCAAGTACAAGAAAATTCTCCATGGCGTAGGACCATTCCTCGTAATTTTCCCGCCCCTGTAATTTTGGCACTGTGGAAAGATAGTTCATAGCCATTTTGCACTCCACTATACTGTTCCAAACTAGAAATCGAGCTTTTATTCTGCGTCACAACTAACTACACGGAAAACCTTATAATCTGGGCATCATAACCTGTTAAAACCAGAGGTGTAAAATAAAACCACTTGTTAAGTTGGAAATCGCAAAAGACTGCAGGCCTTTTTATTAACGTAAAAAGAGATAGACAATACATAGTTGGTCTGAGTACATATAGATGGCGCTACATGTATAAGTTAATATTTTTAGATAAATTTCAACAGAATAAACGATAATTTAACAATGTTTTGAAGATTTTATTTAAATTATCCTAATAGCTTTCCATAAAGGATAACCATCCTGTTCCGCCCCGGGTTCCCCTACTTATGTAGTAATTTAGTACTTAAAAAAGAATTTTTAATATAAAATCTAAAATTATCTATGTTTTTCTTTTCAGGTTAAAATAACATCAAGAACTTGATTAAGCTTTCAATATGGAAAATATACATAAAAAAACTGAAATTAATTGCCAGTTAAATCTTGATATTCCTGAATTAATTTCATCAAATGACTTGCAACTTGAAATTATAAAACAAGAAATAGATGACGAT
Organism: Brachypterus glaber; assembly: GCA_958510825.1. NCBI lineage: Eukaryota > Metazoa > Arthropoda > Insecta > Coleoptera > Kateretidae > Brachypterus > Brachypterus glaber. The sequence goes on along the minus strand of OY294048.1, from coordinate 27,753,735 downwards.
GATCATGACTATCTAAGTGAAAATGAGAAATCATATACTGAAGACGCACCTGAATTAATTATTAACGAGTTCCTCGAGGAGAATTTAGTAGAAATAGAAGAAGGAAGCATGGCAGAAGATATTTTATTTGAACAAAACGTGGTGGATAATACTACAGAAAATGAATCTAATGAAGAAGGAAAACAAGTTCTTGCAGAAGAATTAAAAAAAAATAGACTATTTAATTGTCCCTATTGCGACAATAGGTTTGGAAGAAAAGATGTTTTAGCCAGACACATTCGAACACATACGGGAGAAAGGCCTTTTTCTTGTTCATATTGTGACAAAACTTTTGCTGGTGTGACTAATTTAAAAAGGCATATTTTAGTACACACTGGTGAAAAGGCATACGAGTGCCCAACCTGTCTAAAACGGTTTACAACAAAACAGGAGTTTATGAGACACAGTCAAATTCACACTGGCGAGAAAATGTTCGAGTGTCCGTATTGCAATAAACAATTTGCGAGAAAAGACGGCTTACAAATACATGTTCAAACACATACAGGCAAAAAATTGTTTGACTGTACGCAGTGCGAAAAAAGTTATGCAAGTAAACAAGCACTAATGAAGCACAGTAGGAGTCATACTGGAGAAAGGCCATTTGAGTGCTTGCAGTGCCATAAAACATTTGCATGGCAACAACATCTAAATAATCACACTAAAAGTCATGATGGCGTTAGGTCATTCGAATGCCCACATTGCCAAAAAAAGTTTTTAAAGAAACATGATTTAATGAGGCACGAACCAATTCATACTGGAGAAAAAATATTCGAGTGTTCGGACTGTAATAAAACATTTGTGCGAAAAGACGCGTTAAAAGTACACTCTCTAGTACATGCAGGCAAAAAACCGCACGAGTGTTCGCAATGCGAAAAAAGCTATGCGAGTAAACAGGCACTAATAAAACACACGAGGACTCACACGGGAGAAAGGCCATTTGACTGCTTGGAATGCGATAAAAAATTTATGTGGCCACAACAGTTAAAAGCTCATATGCAAATTCATATTCGCAGAACAAATTATAAATTAGATGTAAAAAAAGTAAAAAAAGAGGCCAATTAATTAATTTAATTCGAAACTATAAGGACTGCAACCATGGTTTATGAGGTTTATGTCTATATGAAAGTAAATCAGTTATTAAAATGGCATAAAAATTAAAAAATAAAATTTATAGTGATAATAATATTATTATAACTGATGAAGAAGTTTGGAATAGGAAAAATGCTTAAATAAAACAAGATTTAAAAAAAAAACAATTTTGAAAAATGGCAATAAAAGAAATGCATAGACAGTTGTTTAGGAATATGCAAGATTTACCAATAAGTAAGGAACAAAGTCAGATAAAATTTTTTAACTTGAAATCAGAGTCTAAAGGTTTAATTATTGCGGCACAAGACCAAGTATTAACTCCAAAATATGTTCAAAAATACATTCAAAACATCGAATGAATCTACAGTTTTACTTTATACAGGATTAGACAATTTAACATGTCCAGTTGCCCAATTCTATCAGCTAATGATTATTTTAGAGGACTTAAACATCTTGATAAACAAATACACTACGTAAGCATTATAAAATGGTTAGCAATTATAGATAACTAACGGTTTTATGGAATCAGCCTATCACAACAGATAAGAAAATGTTAGGTAATAAACCGGATATTCTATTACGAACAGTAAAGAAGTGTTTATAGAGAATTTTAAGAGCTACAAGTTAGGTTATAACCACTTTCACCCCCAACATGGCAATTTTTGAATATTTATAACTCGCTAACTTATTTTAAGTCCGCTTTTTTGGCTTAAAGTCTTATAAATTCAGAACCAATTTACTACAAAAATATTTTTTTTTTAGATTTTCATTTTTTTTGTTGACAAAAAGTATGGGTAAAAAAATCATTGTGCGTTCCCTGCTGAAAATGACGGGTCTGGGCGGGTATAAACGGTGCATAAACCGGACTTCAGCGGATGAAATTCACCCGCTCAAGTCGGGTCTATGCAACATTTATACCCGCGTAGACCCGTCATTTTCAATAGGGTTATATTAAAAAAAAAACGAGTTTATTATGAAGAATGGAAAAAGATTCCGAAATCAGCGCATCAAATATAGGGATGTAAATAATAAAAAACGGTTTTGTTTTTTGTTTTAAACAAGTTTTTTTGTTTTAAAACAACGACCTGTTTTTTTGTTTTTTTTTTATTTAAATACGTGTACAAATTTACAACCGATGGATAACCAGTTTCTGGCACAATGAAAAAGTCCAGGTCCTGGCAGCCAGGACCCTTAAGATGTATTAACTATCAGAAAAAATTCATAAAATATTCACAAACCTAACTTATTTGCGACTTTTATATGAGTGGAACCAAATTGAAGTTCTAAATATTAAAAAAATAATATAAATAAATGAATTTTTCTAATTAAAAAAAAAAAACGTTTTTTAACATCCCTAATCAAATATAGCCAGAATCAACTAAAAGGTATCCGGCAGATATATTTTTTGTAGAGTAGTGTTATTGTTTATGAAGTTCGCCGTCAGAACGTCCGTTTCAGCGATGCAATTATAGCTAACTTTGTTAAATTCGAAGGTTCATTCTAGTTGCCCTCGGGTGGCTTTTCATAACGACTGAAAATGGGAAATTAATAACCTATTGTAAATTATGTCACTTAGATTATGATTAAAAAAGGTTTTATGGCTATACTGCATACAATAATTATAATTTGCAGTTTTTTTTAACCCTTCGTTAGGCGCGCGGTCTATGATCGTAGACCATGCTTTTTTTTAGCTGGGTAACTTTTTACACGGAGTTTTCACGCTTGCGCCCCTTCGAGTAGCTATGCATTATGCATCAATCTATTAAATCAGTAATAATTCACACTTTGAATGGGTATAATATTGTTTTTATTCATATTGAAACCTGCCTGGTCTACAATTGTAGACCGCGCGACTAACCACGTTACCTTTTTTATTTTTGCATTTTTTTATTTTGTATAAGTTTTTATGGTTTCTTTTTGTGAATTTTGTTTTTCAAAGTTAGTTTATTAGTTTAAAGATAAATTAAAGATACAATATGTCTTTACCACCAAAAAAAATAGCGGTTTATAGGAAGACACTGGCACGAGTCTTTTTGGGCATGAAAGAGCTCATACGTAATGTTTTTGATAAATAAGGTAATTTTCTGTTCTATAAAACTAAAAATTACTTTGGACACTAAATGTGCCTAAGAAGGGAAAATAAATCGAAAAAAAAATGCTCAAAATATCATAACTACGATTGCAAGGAGCACATGTACAAGGCGCATGAGTTACTAAAATATTGCATGATTTCGAGTCAAATTTTATAATATTTTTTTCTTTTAATTTAGGTGTTTTTATTTTTTTATAATCGTACATGTTAAAAAAAACAAATGTTTTAGTTTCAGAAAGTTTTTTAAGTTATTTTTATTTTTTTTTACAAATTACCGTACAGATGTAAAATATATGTAAGAATTGTATATCATTTTTCTTTTACCCTTAACACTTACTAAAACAATAATAATTTGAAAAAAATATGTAAATAACTTTTAAATACAACCGAATAAATAACATAAGATATTTGGTTTTTAAAAATATAAATGTGTTTTTTTTTAAACAAAAAATAAAATGGTCTACAAGTGTAGACCGCGCGCCTAAACTCGTTACTAAAAGAGGCGCGCCTAACGAAGGGTTAACGTGCAGTTGGACAAAAATTTTGCAGTTAAAACAACATTTAGGAAGCTAAAAATGTAAGAAACTGTTACTAAAAATTATAAATAAATAATTTAAGTTTAATAAACAAAACCAGTGATTTTATTTGATAACCCCAATTTATAACAAAAAAAAATAAGTAGATTTTTGTATGTGGATCTCTTTCGGGGGTCCCTCAATGCACTGGTTTAAAAAAATAAATAAATATATATACAATTCTGAGGTCTTAAAAAAATGCTTGACCTTAACACTATCCACATATTATAGTTATTTAGAAAATCTATGTGAAAAAAAAATCGAGTTTGTTTAAAACTATTATAATAAATTGTTAAACATCTTATTTCAGCGTTAACTAAAGCTTGACATTTAAACTGTAAGTTTATAAATTAGTCTTAAATGTATTTTGTATTTTTCACGATGTTGTCCTGTGCTGGTGTCCCAAAAAAATACGAGAAAGTCCAAACACATTGTAATGTGGCCTGGAGAGTATGTTTACCATAAAATCGAAGCTTGTTAAATAACGTTAAAAAAAAATTTTTCTACGATCTACGAAAAGTTAAGATTTCTTCAAGAACAAACGAAGGTTTCATACTGCAAAATAACCCATTTCTTAGAATTTTACTTTTCTGCATGACAGCAAGCGCAAAATTGAATTAAAGTCTAGGCAACCGGCAGGGCAATCGTAAAACAGCTGTCAGTTGTATGCTACGATGTTTTGGCGCGGCATTTTTTTAATATAAAATTATTATTTTGAATCAAATCTTAATTTCGTGTGCTATGCACATGCACATGCAAATAAACCAGCAACAGCTAGGACATCTTCCTTGTACACTTTTCATTATAATTTTTAATGTTCTGCTGTTTTTTTTTTCAGTTTTTTTTTTCTTCATTTGTATTAATGATTAATGATTAATGATTATACTATACTTTCTATTTTTTATAAATTCACTTTTGTTCAATAAAATATTTGATTTATGTCTGTATATTACTGAATTTTTTGGATGAATCTAACTCACTGGTGGGATGAATGTACACTGGTGGGGTACATACACCCATTTGCAGGTGTTTTTTGTTTTAATTGTATAAAAATACACTGCCCCAGTAAAAGAGCTTTCCCATTTATCACATCCGCGCGTAAAATTGATTTTTATTATCAGATTCACTTTTAACAACCTTAAAAATATACCAATTTTCACAGAAACTACCCCCCGCCTCTTAGGGGTGGAGTTAGATTTTTTTTTATTAACAGATTCTCTTTCAGCAACCGTAAAACCCCCAATATACCAATTTTCACAAAAACTACCCCCACCCTCAGGGAGTGAAATTAGAAAAAATTTATTATAAGATTCAGCCCTCAATTCAGCCCCAATATATAAATTTTCAAGAAATCTACCCCTGCCCCGCAGGGGGTAAATTTAGAATTTTTTATTATCAGATTCACTTTTAGCAATCTCAAAAACCCCAATATACCAGTTTTCACAAAATCTACCCCCACCCCTCAGGTCGTGAAATTAGAAAAATTTTATTATAAGATTCAGTTTTAGCGACCTCAAAAACCCCAATATATAAATTTTCAAGAAAACTACCTTCTGTCCCTCAGGGGATGGAGTAAGAATTTTTGTATTATCAGATTCACTTTCAGCAACATAAAAATCCTAATATACCAATTTTCACGAAAACTACCCCCCGCCCATTTGCCGTCGAAAAAAAGCCATTTTTTACCTTAAACTGGCGGTAGCGCCCTCTATGTACAAAAATTTGAAACTTTTTTTACAAAAACATGGATAACCATTGGAGCCAACTTGTTACCAAATTTTAAGTTTTAAGCTTTCCAAATAAAATTATTATTCTAGAATAATGAAATGTTGACTTTTTTATGGGGGCAAAATTCTTTGGCCCCTAGGGATAGAACTGGAGGTCGGAACAAAAAAATATTTAGGATTTGTGAATAATTTGGACGTAGAAACGAAACAAAAAGAAATCAGAAAGGTCTGAGATCTGTTGTAGATCGACCGTATCCTCTCGCGATTTCATAGTTAAATTATATGACTTTTGTTTGGTTTTACAACGAATTTTCTCTGAGTGTAGCTACTGGCTTAATCCATTGAATAGGTGAAAATTGTATCCGAAATTTTATATAAAATTTTATAAAATGACGATTTTTATATTTTAATATTTTCTTAGGTTGAATTGAGGGGTTTTTTTTTAGGGACCTATAATTGAAGAGTATAACTTGAAAAGAAAGATTTTCAACACTGTCTTTGTTCCAATTCTAATATATGGTAGTGATTCATGGGTTTTAAATAAAAACTAAGGTCAAAAATCACGGCTGCTGAAATGATGATTTTAAGAAGAATAGAGGGCGTGACAAGAATGGATAAAATCAGAAACGAAGAAGTAATAAAACGACTAGGAGTACTTCCAATTTTGGACAGGATAGAAGAGAGGCAACTTAGTTGGTTTGGACATCTTGTCCGAATAGACGAAGGAAACTTGGTAAAGGAAATTTGGGAAGCTGGATGGGATGCGAAAAATACAACTGGAAGACCTAGAAGAAAATGGAATCAGGAACAAGGGGAAATTTTAAATAAAAGGCGTACTTCATGGAGGTATGCAAAAGATCTGGCGAAGAATAGAAATCAAAATTTGCGTTACGTAATACTTGAACGTTCCCTTACTGATTACCCTGTATAAGGAATGTGTTTTGCCTCAAAATGAAGTTATAATTAAAACAAAATGTGTTAAAATTCAAATAATGTATTATTTTTATTTATGAATATTTCTTGTGTATAATTAATATTACATAAAAATATCCTAAAATTAAGTTATTGAATACATGTGCATTAGTTAATAATAGTATATTAAAGTACTAGTTTCATAAGTTTTTAGCGCACGAGTACAAGTTTAGAAAACGAGCAGCTTGCGGCGAGTACTAGTGCGCTAAAAACGTGTTATGAAACGAGTGCTTTATAATTTTTTTTCTATTTTGCTCTAAAATTTTAAAAAACTTAAGGCGCCTTTTCACTGAGCAATTTGTACGCAAGTTTGGTGCTATGCAATTTTGTTGCAAGAATAATTCTGTCACTGCGCATGCCTTCAGGCAAATTTGATGCTATTTTCGAGCCATCAAATTATTAGAACAAGTTCTATTTTTGGACGATTTTGATGCAAGATTTATAGTTATTTTCGTGGTACCAACCTGGAAAAAAATTACTAAAACGATTTCTTTTTACTAATATAGTAGCAACTGGACTTGTTAATAATTATTATTATTAATAATAGGCCGGTCTGTCTAACTAAAAAACTTCCTTAAAAAAACAAATGCTAGGTTATGTTTTTTTCAACAAATGCAGAGCCGTCAAAATTGTCTGTTTGGCAGCATTGTTTAACTTGCAATATATAGCGTATAACTTGCGTATAACTTGCTCCGTGAAAAGGCAAATGAGTGTGTAATTGTCCTTATACTATATCTGACAGCAAACTTGCTATGCAATTTTGTTGCAAGAATAATTCAGTCACTGCCCATGCCTTCAGGCAAATTTGATGCTATTTTCGAGCCATCAAATTATTAGAACAAGTTCTATTTTTCGACGATTTTGATGCAAGATTTATAGTTATTTTCGTGGTACCAACCTGGAAAAAAGTTACTAAAACGATTTCTTTTTACTAATATAGTAGCAACTGGACTTGTTAATAATTATTATTATTAATAATAGGCCGGTCTGTCCAACTAAAAAACTTCCTTAAAAAAGCAAATGCTAGGTTATGTTTTTTTCAACAAATGCAGAGCCGTCAAAATTGTCTGTTTGGCAGCATTGTTTAACTTGCAATATATAGCGTATAACTTGCGTATAACTTGCTCCGTGAAAAGGCAAATGAGTGTGTAATTGTCCTTATACTATATCTGACAGCAAACTTGCTATGCAATTTTGTTGCAAGAATAATTCAGTCACTGCCCATGCCTTCAGGCAAATTTGATGCTATTTTCGAGCCATCAAATTATTAGAACAAGTTCTATTTTTCGACGATTTTGCTGCAAGATTTATAGTTATTTTAGTGGTACCAACCTGGAAAAAAGTTACTAAAACGATTTCTTTTTACTAATATAGTAGCAACTGGACTTGTTAATAATTATTATTATTAATAATAGGCCGGTCTGTTTAACTAAAAAGCTTCCTTAAAAAAGTAAATGCTAGGTTATGTTTTTGTCAACAAATGCAGAGACGTCAAAATTGTCTGTTTGGCAGCATTGTTTAACTTGCAATATATAGCGTATAACTTTCGTATAAATTGCTCCGTGAAAAGGCGCCTTTACATTTGAATTGAGGACTAATTTAGGGATTTTTTCTCGGATTTTTGTTTTTGTTCTAAGTCCAAACCCCCTGGAGGGTGTGGTGTAGTTTTAGTAAAAATTTGTATATTGGGGTTTTTGAGGTTCCTGAAAGTGTTTTGTGCTTACCGGAAACTTACAAAAATCTAATTTGATCTCTTTTTACTTTCTATGTCTTCTTAAAAAAAAAAAAAAAGGAAAGGGGAGAGCCCAGTACTGAAAGTACCCCACCATGGCGAACCATGATGGCCACCACCCCCGGATAGCAGTGAAGCTATCTATCCGGTCATCTGCAATATTTTTTTTTTTTTTTTAACCCTTTCCTTTTGTTGCAACCCTTTTCGGTGTTTTATTTATTTTCTTATAATTATTTACAATTAGTAATATTGTATATATACAAAAATGGTGGCAAGGGTACAATACCCGGCCATGCGGACAAAAGTTTGCCAGCACGGACAAGGCCCCAACCCACTTAATATTTGCGGCAAGCCGCTGGAGGTTCCGTAACCCTCCATATTTCCGTCTTATTGGACAGCAGCACTCTTCTCTATCGTCACTACACTCCACTGTTCACACACTCACTCTCTTATCCTATGTTCGTCTGCAATAAAGTTTTTAAGCAAATCTATTTGCCCCGAAACATTTAATAGTTGTACTACAGTCTCTATTTGAATATCTCCTACAACATTTCTTACCAAGTTTCTTTGTTGCGTATATAACCTGCACTCTATAAGCCTATGTACGGGATTATCTTCAACGCCACACTCCTCACATGTCTTCTTAAACTGTACTTTAATTTTGCGTATTGCGTTTTGTTGTATACGTCCATACATTGTAAAAGTTTAATTAAGAATTAATGTTTTTTCGCGCAGTTGTGAGCAAAAGGGGATATCGGCTTTATATTGGAATATTGGCTATTGTTTTGCAAATATTACTGTTCCCGATTTCTAAGGACTTTAATAATGGGTCGTTTTTTAGCTAATTTTCTTTCAGTCTGCTAGCTCTGCCTGGCTTCCTTTTGTTGAGAAAGAAAACGGCTACAACATAACAAAAGAAAATAACCTAATTTAGTTTATTACCTACACAAATAAAAGGTACCTACTTTTATTTGGTCAGGTTTTAATTTAAATTGTAGACATTTTACAATTATGGTGAAGGCGCATACATTAATGTAATGTAAAAAAAAAGAAAGGAAAAAAGAACTATACACTGGCAGAACACTAGCATAATCAATAACGTAATTAGGTTATAGTATACAACAATAAATAGTTGTATATGTGCTAACCACCAACCACATATACAACAACAAACAAGTAAACGTGTTCGGTATTTACAAACGAGTACAGTTGTTTGATTTACAACAACAAATTATTCAGCAATGAGGTTTTTCTTTTTCGGGAAGAACGCGATGTAGGCGCGGCTTCCAAATCCGCAGGTTCAGCCTGCCGCTCCTTCCTACGTCACAATCCTCGCTTCAAACCACAGGCAATCGATCGGGAGTACGGGTCAGGTGAATTGCCTGTCGGCCTACTGGCTAGCTGCATTTGCAAATTTGGTGTAATGTATTTTAAATTCACATATTACATGTATGTGCATATAGAAACTACATATTACATGTTATTACATGTACAGTGATGGCATTTAATATCGGGACAACCTAAAAAAATTAAGTGTAATTTTTTAATTTTTTCCATGCTTTAGAAAGGGTTTATGTCAAGTATTTAAAACTAGGTTATGTCTCTTAAAGATTTAAGTAGAAAGTCTACTTTATGGTCTTATAGACATGAAAAATATAATTGAGAACTTAATTACCAAACTAAACCAAATTAATATAAAATAAGCAAATCAAATAAAAAAATAACGTGTAAATTTTATGTATGAATACCTGTTTTAGTAATAATTTATTAAGTAAACCAGAGTTTTTTTAATTCCCTGACTTTTCCCTGTTTTTTCTAACATGTGGGCACCCTGATATTAACCCCTTCCGGTCCAGCCGGTTTTTCAAGGTACAGGTCCCTATACCAGATTAAAATGTATATGGAAAATCTCGTAAACAAATATCCCTCTGTGCTATACCTACAAATATCCATACGGATACAATGGAGCGGAAGAGGTTGACAATTTTTTGAAATAACAGTAAAATTAATATTAACCTCTTTTTTTTAAGTATTTGGGAAATGCAATATATTATTTACTGTGAATAATATATAACGGAAAGCAAAACTAGTTTTGTTCCTATTAGGACCTTGCTAAACAAGGTCCGCTGGAACTAAATTAACCAAAACCAGGACCTAGTGGTATCCAAAACCGAAAAAAAGGATAGTTGGTACTGCCCACATCTCTTCTGCAGATAAAGTAAAAAATAATGTTTATTTATTTATTTATAAAGTGAAAATTCTATTGCCTAAAATCAGGGTCTTTTTCTAGATTTCTAACAAAGCTTGCTAGGATGGTTCCAATTAAATAAACCTTTTTTTTTCATTTTATTCGCTTTAATAAATATTTTCTATAAAGGTTTTGTTTTAAAAACTTTATTTTTCGATAATTTGAAACTAGGGCCTTATTTGGTAAGTGGTGTGGGCCATATTTTTTGATATTTATTAAAACAACAATTAATCATTTAAAAACATATTACTAAAAAATACTGAACATTTTTTATAACTCGTTTTACTTTATAAATTTTGTAAAAACTTCTAACCCTTAGGTGGGCATTATTTGGACAACATAATTTACTAAAACTTTACCAGTTTATTATGATTTTTATGCAGAATGTGACAAATTTCTACACTTCTAATATTATTCACAGCGCCTGCCGTATAATATACGGTAGTTTCGAATTTTCAAAAAAAAATCAAAAATCCTCCTAGAAAAAAAATTCTTGGATGAAAATTTGTTTCATGAAAAAATAAGCAACTTTTTTTTTAAATGTCCGTCTGTCTGTTCGATGTCATGATTTTTGAGAGAACGATAACTCAAGAACGAATAATGCGATAGACAAGAAATTTTTAAGAAAAATCAAGTTCTATAAGGGGAAGATCCCTATTTTGTTAACCTCTTATTGCCTGAATTAAGTTATCGCTATAAAAAGAATTAATAAAAGTATACACCTAAAATGGTGGTGCTTTAACTTTTTTAAATGAACAAAAACACAAAAACTAACCTTATAAGGTAAAGCGGTAGTCTGAAAAAAAATATATACAGGCGACTGTGTAGACCTGATTTGACACGGAAACGTGTTAAAATGTGTAAAATTGTGTAAATTTAACGAAAAACGGTGTAAAAGTTATTTATTTTTACACAATTTAAGAAGATTTTGTGTCAATTCAGGTCGACTTTGTAATATTTTTTTTAGTATTTTGGTCATACACCAAATAACTTATGTAAAAAAAACTACAGATGGCAACATATGACCTAAAACTGAATGAATTGCATAGTTCTAAGATGGAGCAGTAGGAAATTGGGGGTCTCAGCCATTAAAATTTATATCTACACCTATAAACACAAAAAAAGGTATGTTCCTAATCTAACCCACTCAGCAATAAGAGGTTAAATGTCTGTCCAAAATGCGACGGTTTGTTTTGTATAGAGTTGTAAAAAAAACCGTTTTTTTTAAGGCTTGTTTTTTTTGTGTTTTTTTTTGTTTTTTTTTTTTTTGGTTTTTTTTGTTTTTTTTTTTTGTGAAAATATTCAAAAAATGACAACTTTTGTATTTTAGGATCAATTAGAGACTGTTTTCAATAGTTCCTATTAGTTTTTATTTCAAAATACTTTATTCTTCGTGAAATAATAAAATATATAGATTATACGCCATCTGTTAACGAGTTCAGGAGTTGAAACTCATTGAAATGTTTTTTAATTTTATATTTTTTAAACTGTCTACTTTTTTTGTTATGATAAATTAAATATTATAGATTCTATAATATAGAATATGTTTTTTTTATTTTATATTTTTTTAGTCAAATAAAGATTTATCTCATATTTTCTTGCATTTTTTAGATAATTTATTAATAATAAATAAAAACAAGCCGTTAAGATATGTAATTCTACGCATTCCATTACATATTATTCACAGTAAATGGTATAAATGGTCAAATACTTAAAAAATATATTTTCAAAAAAAAAATTAAAAATATTCAATTTTTTTTTTAATTTTCTTTTTGCGAAAAACGAAAAAAAAATCTTTTTTAAAGAAAAAAACTTTACGAACGAATAAAAATTTTGAAAATTTTTTACAAGTTTTTTTCGAATTTTTTTTTTCAAAAAAAAAAATTAAAAAAAAAAACTAAAAAATTTCAAAAAAACTTTTTAATTTTTTTTAATTTATTTTTACGAAGAACAAAAAATTTTTTTTCAAAAAACAGTATGTTGTTAATATATTTAAATTTATTAATTTAAATTAATAGTTGTTACAACTCAGTTGTAAAAAATGTGTCAATTTTTAATAAAAAACAAATTAGTTTTTTTTATAACTGTGTTTTTTTTTTAATAAAAAACAAATTTGTTTTTTTTTATAAAGTCTAGCTTTGTTTTAAAACGTTTTTTTTTTTTTTTTTTAAAAAAATAAATGTTTTTTTTTTTTAATTTAATTAATTAATTAATTTAAATTTAAAAAAACAGGGAAAATGGCTTACTTGCAGACCTTCACTATAATTAAACTAGCAAGCGGGGACATCGTTAGTCTGTGGAAATACCATAGAATTAAAGAGTTGGATACCTATAGTGTCACGCATATATCATGGTATTTCTGAACATCGTTGCCCCCTCTAGAATTTTTCTCTCCAAAAAAAGTATTCTTTAAAAAAAAATTGATCACAGAGCCCCTATGCTTTAAAATCAAAACAATTTTTTTTATAAAATTATAGTCACTTATAAGGGTCACTTGTTGCCTAAATTTTAAATCAATATATTTTTTAATAACAATTTTAAACAAGAATTAAAAAATTGATGTTTTTCTGACAAGTTATGATGATTTTTGTAGCTGGTGGACGAGTTTGGGGCACATCAAGAAAAAAATTTGTCAATAGGATTGACTTGCATGTAGGAACGCACAAAAAAATCAGAAATTTCCAAACACCTTTCCAAAAATATACCCTAAAATCGTGTGAATGAATGGCGAAATTATAGTTAATTGTTTAGAAACAATGGTCCCATATAATATATTTGTTATCGCACATTGCCACCAGTTCTGAAAATATATAAGAATTTTCAAGACTTACAAATGAATTCTAATATAATTTTAAATGAAACGCCTTTAAGGACGTTAAACTCGCGACATTTTCATTATTTAAAGCAATTTCAAAAAAACGTTTTGATAAAGCTGACGCTAAGATGTAAAATGGATGGTTTCAACCAAATTTTCTCTAAACTTAAAAATTGTTAGACAATTCGCACCCGTTACAGAACAGAACAGTATAACTAGTATAGCTTTATGTAATATGCCAGTTATATAGATCGGTAGATCTTAATAAGCACTAATTACACTAAAAACACATTTTTCAACATTTTTTGTTATGACACTGTTCTGTAACGAGTACGAATTCCTCAGTGTCTACAAATAAACTTATTCTGTTGTAAGAATAAATTTTAACCTTTGTATCTATATTTAATTAATTAAAATATATGTAAGTATTGTTATTATTCTTAAAAATTTTATCGCAGTAGTAGAGGTACATTTTTTGGGTTGGCCAAAACCGGACAATTAGGCAATTTATGGCCCTTTTTCTCACCCCAGGCGATCCCAGCCATTTGCTAATTTGAGTCCTCCTTGAACCTGCCCTTTCTTTCAATAAAGGATATTGGCCCAGGGGAGGTTCCTTAGTTCCTCTTTGTTGAGACTTGAAAAGTCCAACCTGATCCTGTCGTATCTGATACACTCTGTACAAGTAATGAGAATGTTTCATTCTCTCCCCAATCTGGGCATAGCGGACCCCTAGAATCCGTAACATTGCCAGTGCTTCCTTAGCTTGCAGCGGCCCGTGAGGACCCCTACAAGTTGTCTGAGTGCAGTCCTTCCTTTTTCCGGCAACCATTTAGTTTTCGATTTGCTTGGGCCAGCCAGGAATTCTTTAGCTTGTCGGCAACCGTCGACCGTTCTCCATTGCTCCTTTAGCTTAGCATAAGCGGTCTTTAACTGCTTCCTTGTGACACCCAGTATAGGTTACGGCCCCGTGCAAGTTCATCTGCCTTCTCGTTTCCGGGAACAATTTTTATTGTTTTTTGAATTATTTATTTATTGTGTAATGTGTATTTTAGTATTTTAGTTTTAACCTTGTACCTAGGTTTGGACTTTTTCAACGTATTTTTATTGTAAACCAAAAATTTTTGAAAAAGTATTTTGTTGGTTTTATAACTTCAGGCTTATTGTAATTCGTTTTTTTTTTTCATTCTTTCTAGCCTTGAGAAAATAACTAACCAGTTACCAAACCATTGGTAATAGTTTAAATATATAGTAATAAAGTCATTAGTACCCGATCTGCTGTTTTTTATATTATTCACAGTGCCTGCGCTAGAATAATATTATACGGTAGCTTCGAATTTCCCAAAATCGTCCAAAAAGCCCTAGATAAAAAATTCTTGGATACAAATGTGTTTCATAAAAAAAAATGAATTATCCGATCGACTCGAAATTTCCAGGAAAAAAAGTTAAAATCTACCCATACACCCCCTCCCACAACTTACCCCTAACCTAATCTTTTTAAGTAGCACCTCTATATTTTTTTGGTTGCTTTAGATAGGTCTTAAACTAGCAAATACAATGGTATATTATATTTTTATTTTTAAGTTTCAGAATGGTAAAAAAACTTTTAAAAGCAACCCATATATATAGGAAGTGATTTTCTTGAACACTAAAAGAGATAATCAAGTTTTAGGAGCGGGTTGAGGCCTGGATTTTATTTGTTGGTACTTTTTATAGTCTTGTTGACACTGTTTTTTGCAGAACTTAATTATTTCTCGGGAAAATCACTGCCTAAATATAGATGGTATACGAGGGTTGTTTTAAACGTTTTTCACCGCTTCTAGAACTTAAAAATAGCAATATACCATTGTATTTTCAAGCTCAAGGCCTATCCAAAACAACCAAAAAAATATAGAGGAGCTACTTAAAAAAAATAAGTTAGGGGTAAGTTGTGGGAGGGAGTGTAGGGGTAGATTTACTTTTTGGCTACTTTTTATAGATAATGTTGTCTTATTTAAACTCTCAGAATGATTATCTCTTTTAGTTTTCGGGAAAATCGCTGCCCAATATAGTTGAAATCAGGGGGTTGATTTTAAATGCTTTTTACCACTTCTCAACTTAAAAATAGCAAGTATAATATATAATTGAATTTGTAAGCTCAAGTTATATCCAAAAGAATCAAAAAATATAGAGGTAGCACTTAAAAAAATAAAGTTATGGGTTAAGGGGTGAATTTATTGTTGGCTACTTTTTATAGATATTGTTGACTCATTTAAGGTGGTTTTTGCAGAACTTGATTATCTCTTTTAGAGCAAAATGGCTATGTAAATAGAGTTAGGCTCCGCTAAAAATTTATGAATTTAAAAAGTTGTTATGTACAATATTTATTTTATCCCTACTTAAAATCTTGGAGTGAATTTTTTTTAACTTTCGAAGTATGAAAGTCCAAACGTCAGGTCAGAGTTACAAGGTCCATTTTTTTTAGATTTTGGTATTTTTAGGTTTGGTTTAATAAAGAAATCAGAAGTGATAAATATATATTTTTAATCCTATGTATATTTACAATGAAGGATATGTATAAAAAATCCGATCGTACTTTTTGCAAAAGTTTTTAAATCTAATATGACTGGAGTAGTAATGTTATTTTCTAGTTTGCTTTTGAATGTTTTTTTTTAATTGGGCAGTTTGATCCTTAAAATAAAAGTAATTCTTTTTTCCTTCTGTTTTTTTTTTTCAATTTTTTTAAAAGTTTAACCTTAACTTTTTGTTTTTTCAAGGAATTATTTATTTTTTATTATTCGTTTTTGAGTTATCGTGACGACAAAAAACGTGACATCGGACGGATGGACAGACATATTCTTAGTTGCTTATGTTTTTCATGGAACACTTTTATATCCAAGAATTTTTTGTCTAGGAAGTAATTTGGCTATTTTGGTAAATTCGAAACTAAGGTATAATACTATTCTAGCGCTTACGCTGTAAATAGTATAACAAGGCACTTATGTTTAAAACATGTTTAAAATACAGATAAACAGTTTATCATAAACTGGACTGCAACAAGGATTGATGTGAGACGTTTCGGACCTAGCTAGTGTACTAAATATTGTGTAATGTTTTATTATATCTAATGTAATAATACCATCTGACTAATGTTATATTTGTATAAATACAGGGTGTCGCAAAAACATTTTGATTGTTTATAAAGTGTTTATTAAATATCGTACAATTTGCGTTCAATATTTACAACAAACTACATTAATGTAGGTATTTGTTTTGTACCTTGTTTAAAACTGATGACTATTCCGATCTATACAGCGTGACGCTATGGAATCGCAAACATTTAAAAATATTTCATCCGGAATTTCAGCACATGCCCTTTCGATTGCTACCTTCAATTCATCAACGGTTGCAGGTTTTGTACCATGAACTTTATTCTTAAGCACACCCCACGAGAATAAAATATAGTGGTTTGAGAGTAATGTGAACGGTTACCTTAATTTATTGCCGGCATCTATCATGCCAATTACATGTTTGTTTAACCTCGTACTATTCTACTTAATTAAGCATCCCCTAAGTCCAGGACTTGTGTGGGCTAGTATTAGAGGGAACCACCGGCTTATACTGACTTTCGAACTAGTTTATAGGGAGTGTCCATTTCACTTATCGCATTCGCCAAAAATTATTAATTAACTGAAAAAGGCAAATCGGCGCCAGTGAGAATCGAACTTTTGTTGGCTTGTTGGCTTGCTACGTAAACGCTCTAGCCTCTAACTGGCCTTCCATTTATTCTTGATGATTTTGGCGATGAGAGATTTTATTTTCAAAAAGATGGAGCCCCATCACATTATCACATTATTATAGTAATGTAAGGCCCTTAATGAGAACTTGTCTAACATGGATAGGACGCAGAGGTACTGTAGAATACCCACCGCGATCACCAGACCTCACACCACTGTATTTTTTCTTGTGGGGTTTTCTTGAGAATAAAATCTATGGTTCAAAACCTGCAACTGTTGTAGCCATCGAAAGGGATTGTGCTGAAATTCCGAAAGAAATATTTTTAAATGTGTGCGATTCCATAGATTCAAGATGCACCTTGTCTCCAAATGAAAAAAAAAAGTGTCCAAAATTACTTTATCATCAAAATGAGGTGGAAACACTAGTTTAGTCACAATTTTGAGTTTTAATATTGAAGGTTCATTTGAGGAGTATTTTTGGACTATTTAAAATAAATATTTTTACACACCTAAGTCTAAATGATTATATTTCGATTATTTTGGGTAAGAACTACCTGCATAATAAATTTTAGCTTCCCTGGCCCAATATATTTTAATAAATGAGTACCCAAGCTTAAAAAGCAGGCTGAAAATTTTTGATATAAATTTAAAAAAATGTAAAAAAACGTCAAAAAAATATCGCAAAAGAAATGCTCATGTGTTTCAATGGGCCAAGTTGGGCTCTCTAATATATATATACAGTAGTACTATTACATATTTAAGAATAGTTTTAGGTATATATCTGGTGGACAAATTGTGTCGAACAAATGTTATGTGCCACAGATACGTAAAAAAAGGGCCTCAAAATTATCGCTTGATGATTCCTAATTTAAGCATGATTTTTATACACTGCAAGAAATGATTGCTGTTTACATATATTTCTTGGTGTCTGCTGAATCCCATTTATATATATATATATATATAAATATATATATATATAGATGTTTAATGTCATAGTGACGCCCCTTATAATTGAAGTACTTGTCACTCCCATCTGTATATGATAAAATGTGCTATTGTCACACCACGATAACTTATGCTAATTACACACCCAAAGTGTATGTATGAGAGAACACTGTTGCCAGATCAACTTAGCTAATTTGTATTAAATTTTAGAATAGGGTCTACCTAATTTGATGATCACACTCAAAATAATTAAAAAAAATTATTATTCGGTGAATATCAAATCAATTGAGTAAGGTCACTCAGGGTAGGTGCGGTCACATGTGCTCTACTGAATAGAATACTTTGAGTCAAAATACCGCCCCCAGCGCCGCCCTCACACCCAACAAACTTTGTAAATATGGGACTATTTGGTGCGGTCACTCAGGGTAGGTGTGGTCACTCATCCTCTTCACGACAAAGTGGTTTTGGTTGTTGCACCGCCTCCACTGCCGCCTCCAGAAACAATAAACGTGATAAAAAATGCCAATATGGGGCAATTTTGTGCGGTCTTTCTGAGTATGTGCGGTCACACGTCCTCTTCACGACAAAGTGCGGTCACTTGTCCTCTTCAGGACATATTGGTTTTGGATGTTGTACCGCCCCCAATGCCGCCCCCAGAAACAATAAACATGATAAAAAATGCAAATATGGGGCAATTTGGTGCGGTCACTCAGGGTAGGTGCGGTCACTCGTCCTTTTCAAGATAAATTGGTTTAGGTTGTTGTAACGCCCTCAATGCCGCCCCCAAAAACAATAAACGTGATAAAAAATGCACATATGGGGCAATTTGGTGCGGTCACTCAGGGTAGGTGCGGTCACTCGTCCTTTTCAAGATAAATTGGTTTAGGTTGTTGTAACGCCCTCAATGCCGCCCCCAAAAACAATAAACGTGATAAAAAATGCACATATGGGGCAATTTCGTACGGTCACTCAGGGTAGGTGCGGTCACTGGTCCTCTTTAGCACAAAGTAATTTTGGATGTTGTACCGCCCCCAATTCATGTTATCATGTTAATTGTTTCTGGAGGCAACATTGGGGGCGGTACAACAACCAACACCACTTTGTCGTGAAGAGGACGAGTGACCGCACCTACCCTAACTGACCGAACAAAATTGACCTATATTTGCATTTTTTATCACGTTTATTGTCTCTGGAGGCTAAATTGGGGGCGGTACAACATCGAAAATTACTTTGTGCTGAAGAGGATCAGTGACCGCACCTACCCTGAGTGACAGCACGAAATTGCCCCCTATTTGCATTTTTATCACGTTTATTGTTTTTGGGGGCGGCATTGAGGGCGTTACAACAACCTAAACCACTTTGTCTTAAAGAGGATGAGTGACCGCACCCACCCTGAGTGACCGCACGATATTGCCCCATATTTGCAATTTTTATCACGTTTATTGTTTCTGGGGGCGGCATTGGGGGCGGTACAACATCCAAAATCAATTTGTCCTGAAGAGGAAGAGTGACCGCACCTACTTTGAGTGACCGCACCGAATTCCCCCATATTTGCATTTTTTATCAGGTTTATGTTTTTGAGGGCGGTAAAATAGCCAAAACCACTTTGTCTTGAAGAGGACGAGTGACCGCACTTACCCTGAGTGACTGCACCAAATTGCCCCATATTTGCATTTTTTATCACCTTTATTGTTTCTGAGGGCGGCATTGGGGGCGGTAAAACATCCAACATCAATTTGTCCTGAAGAGGAAGAGTGACCGCACCTACCCTGAGTCACCGCAAAAAATTGCCCCATACTCGCTTTTTTTATCACGTTTATTGTTTCTGGAGGCGGCATTGAGGGCGTTACAACAACCTAAACCACTTTTTCGTGAAGAAGATGACTGACCGCACCCACCCTGAGTGACCGCACGAAATTGCCCCATATTTGCATTTTTTATCAGGTTTATTGTTTCTGGGGGCGGTAAAATAGCCAAAACCACTTTGTCTTGAAGAGGACGAGTGACCGCACCTACCCTGAGTGACCGCACCAAATTGCCCCATATTTGCATTTTTTAATCACCTTTATTGTTTCTGAGGGCGGCATTGGGGGCGGTACAACATCCAACATCAATTTATCCTGAAGAGGAAGAGTGACCGCAAAAAATTGCCTTATACTCCCTTTTTTTATCACGTTTATTGTTTCTGGAGGCGGCATTGGGGCAGTACATCAATCAAAATCACTTTATCGTAAAGAGGACGAGTGACCGCTCATGCTCAGAGAGACCGCACAAAATTGCCCCATATTGGCATTTTTTATCACGTTTATTGTTTTTGGGGCGGCATTGAGGGCGTTACAACAACCTAAACCACTTTGTCTTAAAGAGGATTATTGTTTCTGAGGGCGGCATTGGGGGCGGTAAAACATCCAACATCAATTTGTCCTGAAGAGGAAGAGTGACCGCACCTACCCTGAGTCACCGCAAAAAATTGCCCCATACTCGCTTTTTTTATCACGTTTATTGTTTCTGGAGGCGGCATTGAGGGCGTTACAACAACCTAAACCACTTTTTCGTGAAGAAGATGACTGACCGCACCCACCCTGAGTGACCGCACCAAATTGCCCCATATTTGTATTTTTTTATCACGTTTATTGTTTCTGGGGGCGGCATTGGGGGCGGTACAATAACCAAAACCACTTTTTCGTGAAAAAGACGAGTGACCGCAACTACCCTAAGTGACACGGTTCACCTGGGCGATTTTAAATAAAAATTTCGTGGACCCTACATTTTTTGGACTAAAACATAACTGATGACATCAGAAATCAATTCCCATTTGAAAGAAAATCGTAAAAGATACACATTTTTAACAGATAAAAAAACGTTTTTTTGAGTAATAAGGTGTGTCAAAAAATCGCGATTTTCAAAATCAAAAACGCTCTCTGGCTTAAAAGTTGATCCTTAGTAAAAAACAGTGGCCACACAAAAATGAGCCAAATCGATAAATGTTTAGAGGTAGCTCAAAGCACTCAAACTTTAAAAAAATCGGTATCTGTTTTTCGGATAAAAACTGATACCGATAAAAATTGAGGAAATTTTGGAGGGTTTCTTTGGTAATATTTAGAAACAATACTAAATGTAAGAACTAAAACAATTACATCCCCCCTCCCCTTAACTTAGAACATGAAAAAATCGCCAATTATTTGAAGATTTCGCGAAAATTTAATTTTTGCAAGTTTTTAAAAGTGCATAAAAAATAGTTTTAAATAAAAAATCTGCAAAATTATATATTAGTATATAAGCATATATACATGTTAACCTACATGACTATAAAGAAAACATAATTTTTTTCCTCAAGTTGAGTAAAAAAAAATTAATTTCGATTAGAAATAGAGGTGTGCGCCGACCAGTGTTTGATCGGCGGCGGCGTTTTGCCAAATTTTGGTCGGCGGGCGGCGCGCCGCGGCGTGGCGCTTTCATCGGCGGCGCGTCATTCATCGGCGGCGGCGTGACCGGCGCGCCGACCTATTAAAAAAAAAAGTAATTTTCAAAATACAAAAATATACAATTCACTATTATTTACATACAAAACAAAACAATTATAAAACTTAGTATTTTAAAAAGAAATCTTTCATGCCATCATTTTCAACTTCTTTAAAAGGGACTAGGTCTTTACAAAACCAAAGGGTTACGTCTCTAGCCATGACCCATTTTTTCATGGTAGTATTCTCATTACTATTTCTCTTAGCTTGAGGAGTAAAAAACTGGGTAAATTTCCTTTTTTTGCTATATGCATGTCATTTTTAATTTTATGGACTTCTTCCAAATGCTTTATTAAGTTGCCAGTACTAACCTTTTTTGAAAATTTTTTGATAATTAAAATATTAAATGGATTTTTAGTCATTTTTAAATCTTCAAGGCATTGATTACAATACACTTTTTCTGGGTCTATGTTTTTTTTAATGCCTTCTTGTGTATACGTATATAACGCACCGAAATAATTCTACGCATTACTCTTTGCTTGACCATTTTGTGTGACAGATTCCCCTTTTCGCGCAATGTGGTAGTTTTGGGAATTATCCATTTTCTATTAAAAAAATATATAAATAATATTTTATCCACGGCCGTGATTAATAGGTCTATTAATCACGGGTCTGTAAAAATAAACCGTTTAAATTTTAAAACGGACATGGATAAAGTATAGTATTCTACTCGCGTATAATAATAATTCACCCTCATTGATAATGTTACGCCGCGTTACATGGAGGGTGGGAGTCAAAAACAGTGGCGTAACTACAGGGGGTGCGGTGCGGGGGGGGGGGCGGTCTCTAGGCGGCCCTACGCCGTCGAATAAAAAAGCACTGTTAATGTTCATTTTTTTCTGAGGGGCCCCGTCTGAAATTCTGTGGAGGGGGAGGGGCAATTTGTAGTTACGCCACTGGTCAAAGATGACCAAATTTTGGGTTACGTAATACTTGAACGTTCCCATATAGGTAAAAAAAAATATTTTTTTTTTAATTTTCTTTTTGCGAAAAACAAAAATTAAAAAAAAAACTAAAAAAAAATAATTTTCAGGAAAAAAATATTTAAAAATACATTTTTTAAAGAAACTTTTTTGAAGAACAAAAAAAAAATACAAAAAAAAAAAATTCAAAAAAAAAAAGAAAATAAAAAAAACTAGAAAGATATTCAATTTTTTTGTTCATCTTTGTACGAAAAACGAAAAAAATAAAAATGATATTTGTATTTTTTAAGTTTCACCCCCCTTAACTTTTTTGTTTTTGGGGGGATTAAGATTACTTTTAAAATTGGAAAATTGACACTTATAACAAAAGTAATTTTTTCTGAGAAACTTTCATTAATCGGAATTTTCTTTCAGCTTTTTTCGATCTTTTTAAAAGTTTAACCGTATAACTTTCCCCTCATGGAACTTGATTTTTCCTGAAAACTTCAAGTCGATCGGATTATTCGTTCTTGAGATATCGTGTGACACGATTCGTGTCTACAAAAATCGTGACATCGAACGGACAGACGGGCGGACATTTTTAAAGTTTCTTTTTTTTTTCATGAAACATATTTGTATGATACAAATTTTATAAAATAATTATTTGTCTAGAACGTTTTTTGGCGATTTTGGGAAGTTCGAAACTACCGTATTATACTATTCTAGCGCAAGCACTGTGAATAGTATACACCAAATATAGATGCAAGTCGCTTGCATAACAACTTTACACCACGATATTTCAAGAACGCTTTGACATAGAGACTTGAAATTTTAGACAAATATTTTCTACCACTTTGTTCTGCAAGCGACTTGCAATTATATTTGGTGTATATAATGTTTTGATGTTATTTTGTACAGTTACTAATAAATCTATAAAAAAACTTTTATTGTAATATTATAATATAGTATCTAATCTATTAAAAAAATATTAGTTACGTTTGGTTGAATTTCTTCCACCCTAATGCCAGTGTTCGTTGTTTTTGTTTTTTTTTTTTGCATGTTAAGTTAACATTGTTAAGCACTAAAAATGTTTTTAATTACCAGGGGCATAAGTAGTTCACATAAAAGCTGACTCCCTGGCCTATTTTATGTTTTATAGCATTTACTAAACACTGACTGTTTATAAACGGTATCTAAGGATTATTGTTAAAAACCTGCATAATTCAGTTTTGTTGTTTATTTATATATGTTAAATATTTACTTACTTTTGTTGATTACCTATTTTAGCTAGAATTAAACTAGTTTAATTAGAACGAAAACAAACACACGCACTCGCTACTTACATCAGGTTGGACTAATCGTTTCAAGGTTATGCAAGGGCCGTTTGATTCTCCGAGCTTAGTTCTATCTCTTTCTAACTCTTTAATTAGAAAGAGAGAGAACAATACTCGGAGGGCCGGTGCCTCAACTTAAACAGCCAATGACTTGCGCATCGCTTAGCGCACGTTGTCTAGAATAGGCTGGCAAAAAATGTCTTGAATAAAAACTTTTGATAAATATTAATAGCTAACTTTGAATTTTGTTGCTTCATTTTAAGGTCGGCGCGCCGCCGACTGACCCTATATTAGGCGGCGGCGGCGTGATCAGTCACGCCGACCAAGTTTGATCGGCGGCGGCGGCGTCCCAAAGTCAGTCGGCGGCGGCGGCGCGGCGCGGCGGCGCACACCTCTAATTAGAAACCGGGTGGATTTTCTGTTTTTTGCCTAAAACTTTTTTCGGTGTACTTTTTTTTGATTTTTTGGTTGGAATACTTTTTTATGTCTAAAACTTTTTTCGGTGTACTTTTTTTTGATTTTTTGGTTGGAATACTTTTTTATGTAAAAATACACAAAAAAGTTTCTGTGGTTTAACATCGCAGGTTTAACCGTTTTAAAGATAAATGCATTTAAAAGTAAATTTTTACGCATGAAGAACCAAAAATTAAAAAATTAAAAAATATAAAGCAAAAAACAAATATTTTAGTAATGAGTGGTTATTTAACATTAAAACCATAAAAAAAGTTTATATGCACCTTGGTCAAAAAATCATTCCTAAGGAAGTTATGTCCTTTTAAATACGCCCATTTTCAATAAATTTTCGCAAAATCTTTAAATAATTGGCAATTTTTTTTTGTTCTAATTAAGGGAAGGGGAAATATATTTTTTTTAGTTTTCTCACAATTAGTATTGTTTCTAAATATTACCAAATGAACCCTCCAAAATTTCCTTAATTTTATATACAATCACTTTTTATCCGAAAAACAGGTACCGATATTTTGAGTGCTTTGAGCTACCTCTAAACATTAATCGATTTGGCTCATTTTTGAGTGGCCACAGTTTTTTACTAAGGAGCAACTTTTGAGCCAGAGAGCGTTTTCGATTTCGCAAATCGGAATTTTTTGACACACCCTATTACTCAAAAAAAACGTTTTTTTATCTTTCTAAAAAAGTGTATCTTTTACGATTTTCTTTCAAATGGAAATTGATTTCTTATGTCATCAGGTATGTTTTAGTCCAAAAAATGTAGGGGTCCACGAAACTTTTATTTAAAATCGCCCAGGTGAACCGTGGTGACCGCACAAAATTGCTCCATATTTGCATTTTTTATCACGTTTATTGTTTCTGGGGGCGGCATTGGGGGCAATACAACATCCAAAACCAATTTGTCCTGAAGAGGACGAGTGACCGCACCCACTCTGAGTGACCGCACGAAATTGCCCCATATTTGCATTTTTTATCACGCTTATTGTTTCTGGGGACGGCATTGGGGGCGATACAACATCCAAAACCAATTTGTCCTGAAGAGGACGAGTGACCGCACCTACTCTGAGTGACCGCACGAAATTTCCCCATATTTGTATTTTTTATCACGCTTATTGTTTCTGGGGGCGGCATTGAGGGCGTTACAACAACGTAAACCACTTTGTCATGAAGAGGACGAGTGACCGCACCCACGCTGAGTGACCGCACGAAATTGACCCATATTTGCATTTTTTATCAAGTTTATTGTTTCTGGGGGCGGCATTGGGGGCGGTACAAGATGAAAAACCTATTTGTCCTGAAGAGGACGAGTGACCGCACCTACTCTGAGTGACCGCACGAAATTGCCCCATATTTGCATTTTTTATCACGTTTATTGTTTCTGGGGGCGGCAGTGGGGCGTTGCAACAACCAAAACAACTTTGTCGTGAAGAGGACGAGTGACCGCACCTACCCTGAGTGACCGCACCAAATAGTCCCATATTTGCAATATTTGTTGGGTGTGGGGGCGGAACTGGAGGCGGTATTTTGACTCAAAGTATTCTATTCAGTAGAGCACATGTGACCGCACCTACCCTGAGTGACCTCACTTAATTGATTTAATATTTACCGAATAATAATTTTTTTAAATTATTTTGTGTGTGATCATCAAATTAGAGTTTCCCCTTAGAATATACTTAGAAAGCTAAAATTTGGTACACATGATTAACTTGGCCTACAGTACAATTTTATATAATACCTACCCCCAACCCCCGACCCTAAAATTTAAAAAAAAAATATTTTTACCCACACAAGATTATTTAAAACTAAAATTAGGTTACATACTCATTTAATGATAATAAAATTTTACAATAAATTTTACATTCCCCCTCGTCTCCCCGTCACCCCCCATACGCGTATAAGGCTAAGTTAACACCCCTTTCTTTTTTACCTACTTAGAGTATACTTAAAAAGCTAAAATTTGGTGCACATGCTTAACTCGGCTGACAATATCATTTTATATAATACTTACCCCCAACCCCCGCCCCCGCAGATAACTTTGATTTGACAATTATCCCTTGGTGGAGTCTCTTTGTTAAAGAATTGTCCCATTACGTAATGATACCAAATCTAAAATTATAATTTTATTCAAATAGCTATACCTAAGCAATACTTTAAGATAAATATATCCTTTCCGATATGAATTCATATATTTAATATTTTACTTACTTTTTCGTTCCCCATTTTATTAAAATATAGAAATTTTGCAAGTTTTTTTATTTTGGAAACTTGCTGAACAATGAAAAACGGCCATTGTTTTAAAACCAGTATTGGTCCATATGGATCTTACTTCAGGGCTGAAAACAGAATTTTATTGGTGGTAATCCCATATAATAAAATATAAAAAAAAATATATTTGAGGTTATGTTCTTAAATATACTTACCAAATGTATTTTCTTATATTCTCATTTACATTAAGCTATGCATACTTTAAAATAAAACACAAATATATCTTCATAATGTATACATTACCATTCCTATTAATAATTATTTTAATGGTATGTAAGTCATAGAAATACGTCTTTGAATATGACATTTGGCTATTCTCGCCAAAATGATTTTTAAATACATTGTTGCCAGTTTTTGGGCGTCTCTTTGACGTGTATTATACATTTTGGGCGTCACAACGGTGATGATACACTGGGTGTGAGTTTAACGTGTATTATGTAAAGTGTATTATACATTTGCTGCAACAGCGCCACCTGGTGGCCACTTGAACGAACCCCTTTTGTATCTAGCTAGATAAACACCTATCAAAGTGACGCCAAAAAATATTTTTTGTTAGGACCTGTACTACACTCTAACCATCCAGAGAAGTCGATTGCGCGCATTAAACGGACTGACGCCCAAAGTCGGGCGCCACAACGTAAATTTGGGTGTCTGATTGACGTCAGTTATACGATTTGGGCGTGTATATGACAGAAAATATATATATATATATATATATATATATATGCAATCCGTATTTACGAGGCCCAAAACATTATATTTCACGGTAATACGAAGCCCGATTTTGTTTTACGAAGCCCGACTTCGGGCTTCCTAAAAACATAGTGCATATTTTTGTTTTAGGCATAGATATTTCCCTCTCTATAGTTTGCAAAAAATTTAGTGGGCTTCGTAATTCCGGAAAAAATATTAAAATATACACGCTTAGTTCCAATGCTTCAGCGCCAGGGGGAGTGAGAGTCAAACGCGAATGTATATGGTTCCGTATATGTTACATGTACATTACGAAGCCCGATAACCTGGCAACACTGCAGATTTATATAGATATAATGATAATTCAGTTTTTAGATATTTTTATTTAACTCACTTTCTCCATATAGCTGAAATATTTTTTTTTCGTGCATAAAACGTTAAAAATTTTTTATGGTAAATTAATCTATTTTGCCGTTTTTTAGAATAAGAATTTTGTAAACCCCCTTTTTATCTCCTCTACATCCTAGAAATATGTGTGAAAAAATTCCTTTTTAGTTTTAAAAAGGTTTTAAAAAGGGTTGTGGTTTTCACGCTGGGCCCTAAGGGAGCTACGACCCTCCTAAGGGTACATCTAATACAGTAGCGGACTGGGTACTTTGGGCCCGGGCCGGCAAGGTACCCGGGGGCCCGCGAAATGGCCTAAGAGGGGCCCGCGAAACAATCAAGGGGGCCCGTAAAATGTTTAAAGAGGGGCCCGTAAAATGGCCAAAGCGGGAGCCCGCAAATTAAATAATATCTCTACATAAATTCAATAGACCCCCTTTAATTTTTTTTGTGAGTGCCCATCCAATTTCTTTTTAATAAGGATTGTATACTAGAAAATCGTCAACAAGCCTGTTCAATATACTATTTTAAGGACATACACTTTTATGAATAATAAAAATAATTATAAATATGACTACGTTTACATGCAGCGCTAACTACCGGTATTTATAAATACCGATAGCAGTCTGTCTCTTTCTGTCAAGTTGTTTTAGAGAAAGAGAGAAAGAGGTGATTCTACATCCAAAAATATGACAAAAGTTTTTATAAGGTTTGTCTGGAAATGAGCCCTAAGGGAGCTACGGTCCTTCGAAGATGACACATTGACCTCGAGGAAATCTTTTGTACAAGCTAAAGGAACTCAGGAGGAACTCCGGAGGAACTCCGAGGAACTCTGAGGAATTCGGAGGAACTCTGGATGAACTCCGATCTTCTGTACAAGCCAAAGGAACTTAGGAGGAACTCTGAAGAACTCTGGAGGAACTCTGGAGGATCTTCGGAGGAACTCTGAGGAATTCGGAGGAACTCTGGATGAACTCCGAAGGAACTCCGATGAACTCCGGAGGAACTCCGAGGAACTCTGAGGAACTCTGAGGAACTCCGAGGAACTCCGGAGGAACTCCGAAGGAACTCTTTAGAAGACAGTATTTTTTAAGTTACCTACGCGCCAATTTTTTTTGCAGGGGCGCCATGTTTGGTAGAAACTATCAGGAACAAAGCTTTTTCTTAAAGTATTTTGGGGCGCCAATTTTTTCTTTGAAGGGGCACCAAGTTTGGTAGTAACCGTCAGGAGGGACAAAGCTTTTTTTCATGAAGGTATTTTTTTGGGGGCGCCATTTTTTTTGTAGGGGCGCCAAGTTTTGGTTAAAACCGTGAGGGACAAAGCTTTTTATGTTGAAGGTAATTTTGGGGGGAGCCAATTTTTGTTTGAAGGGGCGCAAATTTTTGTTTTTTGAAGGGGCGCCAAGTTTGGTATTAACCGCCAGGGACAAAGCTTTTTTTTAGTTTTTTTAGGGTGCCTCCCTGGGCTGAGCCCCCTTAAATTTTTTTCTAGTTACTGTCCTGTGCCTACAAGATTTCCCTGGCAGAACGACCGACAGATCAACCGACCGATAGACCGACAAAAATTACTCCTTCCAGAAAGGAACTCTTAAGGAAACAGGAGAAACTCCCAAGGAATTCGAAGGAACTCCGACGGAACTCAGAGGAACTTTTTGCAAAAAGGAACTCTTAGGTACAAATTTCAGACGCGGTCAGCCCTTCGCCGAGGACATTAACTTTTATTTTGAAATAAAGAGGATTTGAAAATATATACAGGGTGATCAGTAACTGCCATGCCAAAATTTAAGAGGTGATTCTACATCCAAAAATATGGATAAAGTTTTTATAAGGTTGGTCTGGAAATGAGCCATAAGGGAGCTACGGTCCTTCCAAGATGACACATTGACCGCGAGGAAATCTTTTGTACAAGCTAAAGGAACTCAGGAGGAACTCCGAGGAACTCTGAGGAATTCGGAGGAACTCTGGATGAACTCCGAGGAACTCCGAGGAACTCCCAGGAACTCCGGAGGAACTCCGAGGAACTCTGAGGAACTCCGAAGAACTCCGGAGGAACTCCGAAGGAACTCTTAAGAAGACAGTATTTTTTAAGTCTCCTACGCGTCAATTTTTTTTTGCAGGGGCGCCATGTGGCGCCATGTTTGGTAGAAACTATCAGGAGGGACAAAGCCATGTTTGGTAGAAACTATCAGGAACAAAGCTTTTTCTTAAAGTATTTTGGGGCGCCAATTTTTTCTTTGAAGGGGCACCAAGTTTGGTAGTAACCGTCAGGAGGGACAAAGCTTTTTTTCATGAAGGTATTTTTTTGGGGGCGCCATTTTTTTTTGTAGGGGCGCCAAGTTTTGGTTAAAACCGTGAGGGACAAAGCTTTTTATGTTGAAGGTAATTTTGGGGGGAGCCAATTTTTGTTTGAAGGGGCGCAAATTTTTGTTTTTTGAAGGGGCGCCAAGTTTGGTATTAACCGCCAGGGACAAAGCTTTTTTTTAGTTTTTTTTAGGGTGCCTCCCTGGGCTGAGCCCCCTTAAATTTTTTTCTAGTTACTGTCCTGTGCCTACAAGATTTCCCTGGCAGAACGACCGACAGATCAACCGACCGATAGACCGACAAAAATTACTCCTTCCAGAAAGGAACTCTTAAGGAAACAGGAGAAACTCCCAAGGAATTCGAAGGAACTCCGACGGAACTCAGAGGAACTTTTTGCAAAAAGGAACTCTTAGGTACAAATTTCAGACGCGGTCAGCCCTTCGCCGAGGACATTAACTTTTATTTTGAAATAAAGAGGATTTGAAAATATATACAGGGTGATCAGTAACTGCCATGCCAAAATTTAAGAGGTGATTCTACATCCAAAAATATGGATAAAGTTTTTATAAGGTTGGTCTGGAAATGAGCCATAAGGGAGCTACGGTCCTTCCAAGATGACACATTGACCGCGAGGAAATCTTTTGTACAAGCTAAAGGAACTCAGGAGGAACTCCGAGGAACTCTGAGGAATTCGGAGGAACTCTGGATGAACTCCGAGGAACTCCGAGGAACTCCCAGGAACTCCGGAGGAACTCCGAGGAACTCTGAGGAACTCCGAAGAACTCCGGAGGAACTCCGAAGGAACTCTTAAGAAGACAGTATTTTTTAAGTCTCCTACGCGTCAATTTTTTTTTGCAGGGGCGCCATGTGGCGCCATGTTTGGTAGAAACTATCAGGAGGGACAAAGCTTTTTTTAATGAAGTCATTTTTTTGGGGGGGCGCCATTTTTTTGTAGGGGCGCCAAGTTTTGGTTAAAACCGTGAGGGACAAAGCTTTTTATGTTGAAGGTAATTTTGGGGCGCCAATTTTTTTTTGTTTGAAGGGGCGCCAAGTTTGGTAGTAAACGTCAGGGACAAAGCTTTTTTTTTTTTAGGGTGCCTCCCTGGGTTGAGCCCCCTAGATTTTGCATTTGCATATATATATATAATAAATTATATGACTTTTTTATCCAAGAGTTATAAGTTTTTCAAACTGAACAAATTTAAGTACCATATACACTAGGTTGTTACTTACCTATACAGAGTAAAAGCCAAAGTAAAGTTACGCTAGTTCTAGCGCCCCTAATAACTAATATCAGTTCTTTATATTTTTCTAAGCTCATACCCATTGCTCCGTTGTCAAAATGAGCCGGTGGCGGTGAACGTATTAATTACGGAACAGTATAAAAACGTTTTACAGTGTAAATAACAATCCTCTATCAAATTTTAATTATATGCCAAAATTGAAACAATAACGTAAGTGATGTGAAATGAAAACGTTAGTCACGCTCAATGGATCCAGCGTGTTTGTTTAATGACAATGTCGGATGTCTAAACAATATGTCTACAATATTGCATCCTCTCATTCCTTAAGTACAATACACACTCATCCAGTATTGTTTAGCTCACATATTGCCACTTAACAAATATACGTGCATATGTTACACGGATGTCACATCGCGGTAGACAAGCATACATGCTAGATTTTTATTGATTTTATCTTAACCTCTATGATTTCTATTAAAATGTACTGTTGAAAATTCAGGGTGACTAAAAAATTGGTATCCGGTCTTTAGTTCGAAAAAAAGGTGGCAAAAAAAATAAGTGCGCAAAAATATAAGTCGCGTGGAAATTAGTTCGCACGCGATTAGTTTGCAATACATAATATCGCATAAAATTCGTAAGATTTTTGTTCGCAAAAATTGTTTTAATGAAGGTCAATGAAGATATTTGTTTATTGAACACGTACGTTTTAAGTTAATTTTAATAAACACAATTTTAGTACATAAATAAAGCGATAATGTCGAGGCGATGTAATTTCATCAAAAATAAAACAAATGCAAAAAGAAATTGTTATGTAATATGACAAAACAAATATTAAAATGATTTAACTAAAACAAAACTAGCTAAGCGCCAAATAAGGGATCCTTAAAGTGGCTTATTTAGGAGAAATTATTTGGATGTTAGCTCATTTTGTTTTAGTTAAATAGTTTTAATATTATAAATATTTATTAGAATGCATTAAATGAAAATAAATTCAGTCCAAACTGATACATTTTTAAAATGTTTGTTTACCGATTGACTCACATTTATGGTAGAAATTCGTAAATTTTAGTGTTAGGGGCACTTTTGGCAGATTTTCAGCAAGGGTTAGAATCTTTTGACCACTTTAAAATATGGCACATAATTTTAAATGCTTAAAAGGAAAAAATGAGATTTCAAGCCCTTTAATTTTTTTACTTATACAAAAATTACAGAAAATTTTCAACTATTTTTTAAAATTTATGAATTTTAGGGGCCAATCAGGACCCTTAGAGAAGTCTGATCACTCTCATATTTTCTATTATCACCTAAAGGAAAAGATAATAAAAAATTATAAGGTCCACCCTAATGTAACATTTATTTAAAAAAATATATTAAAGATTTTTTGTTCTGTAAAATTGATAATATTTTTAATATTTAAAAAAAAATAATTTTGGAAATTTTGCATAATTAGTTTTTTATAAATTTGACATTCAAAAGTTTTTTTTTTCTTTTGAAATCAATTGAAAAATGCTTTGTATGTAAATCATAGATGGCCTTAAAAAGAAAGAATTTTTTAAACTTTGCACGAATTTTCAAAAACAAATATTAAAAAATGTCGGACCACATTTTTTTGAAAAAAAAAAATGTATTTATTTTCTTAAACTGCCCTTTATATTAAAAACGCCACTGTAGATTTTAATGTTGATAACAGATTTGAAATCAGTGGAAAAATCTGGTCTAGAAATAATACATTTGATTAAATGTATATGAAAAAGTTTTCATTTGTAGGGTAGTGTTATCTATGTAACAATAGGGTGAATCTTATACCTTGTATATTTTTATTACCTTAAAATTTTTATTTAGGTGTAACAAGAAAAGTCATAAAATATGAGAGTGATCAAACTATCTAATCTAAGGGCCCCTAAAATTCGTAAATTATCCTTAAATCGTAAAAAAGCGTTAAAAATTGCCTGTAATTTTTATATGTGAAAAATTTAAAGGGCTTGAAATCGCTTTTTTTTCCTTTTGGGTATACAAAATTATGTGCCAAATTTCAAAATGATCAAAAGGGCTCCTTAAAGTGGCTTATATAGGAGCTCTTATTTGGCGCTTAGCTCGTTTTGTTTTAGTTAAATAATTTTAAAATTATGAATATTTATTAGAATGCATTAAATAAAAATAAATTCAGTCCGATCTGATACATTTTTAAAATATTTGTTTACCGTTTGGCTCACATTTATGGTATAAATTCGTAAATTTTAGTGTTAAGCTGATTTTCGGCACGGGTTAGAACCACATAATTTTACATGAATAAAAGAAAAAAAATAAGATTTCAAGTCCTTTAAATTTTTAACTTATACAAAAATTACAGAAAATTTCCAACGATTTTTTACGACTGATGGGTAATTTATGAATTTTAGGGGCACAATTAGGACCCTTAGATTAGATAGTTTGATCACTCTCATATTTTCAGAATTTTCTTGTTACACCTAAATGAAAATTTTAAGGTAATAAAAATAAACAAGGTATAAGGTCCACCCTAGTGTTACATAGATAACACTACCCTACAAATGAAAACTTTTTCATATACATTTAACCAAATGTATTATTTTTAGACCAGATTTTTCCGCTGATTTCAAATCTGTTATCAAAATTAAAATCTACAGTAGCGTTTTTAATATACAGGGCAATTTAAAAAAATAAATACATTTTTTCAAAAAAATGTGATCCGACATTTTTTAATGTATATATATTTTTTTGAAAATTTAAAAAAATCTTTCTTTTTAAGGCCATCTATGATGGGACCCTTAGAAAAGTTTGATCACTCTCATATTTTCAGATTTTTCTAGTTACACCTAAACGAAAATTTTAAGACAATAAAAAATTATAAGCTTCACCCTAATGTAACATTTATTTTAAATAAAAATTAACGATTTTTGGTTCTTTAAAATTGATAATATTTTTATTATTTTCAAAAAGTTAATTTTGGAAATTTTGATTACAAGGTAAATATCATTATAGGGCAAAGTTAAGGTAGCGATTTTCAAGAATACAGGGTCGGATTTTATTCAAATTAAAAATGGACAAAGTTTAATACAAATTTAAATTAATAAAAGAGTAAAGTAACATTAATCATAACTAATTAATAATTATGGACAAACGAAAATTACGAAACTATAAAATAAATATATAAAATACTATATTTTTAAGTTATTATTTAAATGGAAATTGTAAATTATTAAATCTGTTCATGTGTGCAAATCGGCTAGGTTCACGTGTGCAAAATGCATTCTTCTTTTAATGTTTTGTTAAATGAAAACGATTAAAAACATGAAAAACTGTATTTTCCAAGTATTACGAGTAATTTATTTTATTATTTGCACGCTGTTGATAACACATGCCAACAAAAAAATAAAAGTGGTCTGCGCCATGGATGTATTTTCGCCCGCTGAAACCTGAGCTCAGTTTAACCCCTACACATCTGGATTTTTCTCTACACACTGTGCTACCAAACGGGAAAAAAGTGACCAAAATTATTTTATTATGTATTTCAACTTTAAATGATTTGTAAGACATAAAAATATGTTTTTTTTTTAATTTTTTAATATTTTCCATTGAAGAATTTAGAGGAAAAAAAACGGGGAAAAATACCAAAAAACTATTTGATTGTATATTTCTACTTTTAAATAATTAGTAAGACATAAAAAATATGTTTTTTAATTTTTTAATATTTTCCATTGAAAAAAAAATTATTATTAAAATATTAAAAAATTAAAAAGTCCAAACTCAACGGGAAAAAAGTGACCAAAATTATTTTATTATGTATTTCAACTTTAAATGATTTGTAAGACATAAAAATATGTTTTTTTTTTTAATTTTTTTAATATTTTCCATTGAAGAATTTAGAGGGAAAAAAACGGGAAAAAATTACCAAAAAACTATTTTATTGTGTATTTCTACTTTTAAATAATTAGTAAGAAATAAAAAATATGTTTTTTAATTTTTTAATATTTTCCCGAAAAAAAAAAATATTATTAAAATATTAAAAAATTAAAAAACACATTTTTTATATCTTACTAATCATTTAAGTTGAAATACACAATAAAATAATTGTTTGGTATTCTTTTCCCGTTTTTTTTTCCTTTTTGTTCTAAATTCCTCAATGACAAATATTAGAAAAAATAACATATTTTTATCTTACCAATCATTTAAAGTTGAAATACGCAATAAAATAATTTTGGTCACTTTTTTCCCGTTTGGTAGCACAGTGCTGTTGTAGAGAAAAATCCAGATGTGTAGGGGTTAAACTGAGCTCAGATTCGGTTTCAGAGGGCAAAAATACATACGAATATCATGGTCCTATCCATGGTGCAGACCATTTTTTTGTGGGCCTGTGTAATTTATAAACAAGTAAAGGTGCACGTATAAAGGTCTATCTAATGTGTATGACAAAGATAGCGAAGATTATTGTATCTTGTAAACTGTCCCATGAAAATAAGCTTTTTGATTGTTTAAAATTACTTCCTATCTTAATGAATGCTCCGTTCTTACGTGGAATATAACATCCATTGTCATGCCTTATGACTTTCTATCGATTGTTTTGTTCTTTTAGCTTAACAGGTTAATGACCATGTGTACCATATTGTTACGCACCCTGTTTTCTGCACACACACACATGTATTCCTAGTTACTGCAGTCGAATAAGAATAACAACATTTATACAACAACAACAACAACAACAACTGCTGATGAAAAAAAAAAAAAATGAGTGAATCATGCAGTACAAAAGCAAAATATTTCAATTTTTTTACTCACTTAAGACTCTCTTTTATTTGTAAAGCTTTCATGGTAAGTAAAAGATCTATATTTAACAAACATCACATAGTTTACTAAAATTGAAATAAAAATTGTTTTAATTTTTCAATCTCAAATAGGTTTTTTTATTTATAAGTGAAATACCCGTCAGTATTTACCCATAAATTTAACTCTTTATCTGTATATATTTTTATTTTAGCCCGTTTTGTAATTATTTTCGACCAGTTGAAAATTTATGGCTCATCGATTATTAACTAGCGAGTTGAGAACGTATATCCGGAGCAATTTTTCCGTTTTATTTCCTTCTGTCGCCCGCGGCTTTTGATAAGGAATAAGATATCGTTTCGGAAAGAATACTATAAAAACTGTTTTTAAGTTTAGAAAAATGCTGTTTAATATTAAACCCGAAATTCGTAATTACCCGTTCTTACTAGTAAAAACCCGGGTTCTAACTAGTTAAAACACGAAGCAACTGTTTTCGCCAGTAAAATGCAAAATAGAATTCTAGTTTACAAAATACAAAGCCAAACAATAACCTAAATAAATAATTTTATAAAAAAAAACACCGGACTGATTAACTAAAAAGTATGAAACAAGAATAATGTGGCAAATACAATTATATAGCAACAATCGCAGTCGGAGGCCTATTCTGCCTTTACATTATTAAAACATTTGTATATTTAAATTGTGTTTAAAGATTTGTATTACTATTATGATATTAAGAATTGGCCCACGACTGCGACGGTTACTATATAATTGTATTTCACATTATTCTTCTTTCATACTTTTCAGTTAATCCGTCGGGTGTTTTTTTTATTAAATTATTTAATTTAAACTTTTTAAACCTTTTTTTTTTAATAAACGGTGTTATTTTACGCTGATAAGTTCAGCTAGGTGGTTTAAATCATTAGATGGAGGGGTATAAATGTGGATTTTCTAGGATTTTTTTAGACGATTTTTTAGTCACCTCAGGAGTTCCTAAAGGGTCGATTTTGGGGCCTCTACTTTTTATACTATTTATTAATGACATTGGTACCGACCTCGATATTCTATATTTATTATTTGCTGATGATGCTAAGTTTTTTATCGCGATTAGATCTCTTTTGGATTGTTTGCGGTTGCAAGAAAATATTAATAAAATAAAAGCTTGGTTTGGATTTTTGATGCCAATAATTTTCCCCTTAATGATAATAAATATAGCGTTATCACTTTTACAAAAAAGCAAAACCCGATCATTTTCAATTCCACTCTAGATAATAAGCTATTAAGCCGGCCTGATTATAAAGATCATGGTATAACGTTCGAAAGTAAACTCACATTTAAAAAACACATTGAGATGACTTCACTGGCAGATTCCAGAAATCTTGGCTTTGTGTTTAGAAATTGTTCTGGATTTACAGATATTTATCTGATAAAGCTCCTTTTTACACATTTGTATAATCAAAGCTGGAATATGCATCTTTAATCTGGAATATAGGTTACCAAACTTAAAATGATATGCTTGAAGGAGTCCAAAGGAGAATTTTAAAATTTCTAGTTTTCAAAACAACAGAAGTCTATCCTGAAATAGGTTTTAATCAGGCACTTATTAAATAGTTTTACAATTGACAGTCTCGAAAGCCGACCCAAGAGAATAGACTTATTTTTTTTTGTATAAACTCCTTCACAATAACATAAACTGGCGAACATTCTTGGTAAATTTAGCTTCCACGTACCTAGGATTAGGGGCACGAGCAAATCCTACTTTTTACTTCAGCAAGGCTAGAACAAATATTTTGATATTTTAGCCCATATATTTTATATGTGATACATACAACCGTCTGCAGGATAGTTTAGATATTTTTAATTGTAACTTAAATACTGTTAAAAAGTATAAATTTAGTCAATAAGTTTCATTGTAAATATTTAGTTAGTATTAACACAATCTCTGTATTTCCCACCCAGTAATTGCCTTTGGCTGTTGGGTGTTGTATCAAATAAATTTAAAAAATTAATCGCTCTTAAATTAATAGGATTGGTCAATTATGACATTTTCTTGAAATTTTATTGGTTTAAAATATATGAGGGAAATAATCACCATTATTTGACGAGCAGACTTTCTATATGTATTATGCCCATTTATAAAATGCACAAAATACATTTAGAAAGTTTGCTTCTTAGTTTATAAGTATTTGGGAAAATGCAATATTCGACCCATTACATATCTTCACGGCTTGTTTGAATTTAGAAAGTCTGCTCCTCATTTAGTTCTCATCAGCTTTTTCTTAATAATCATTTTTTTTTGTGGTTCTTCATTTTCCTTCCTTTTACACATAAATGGAAAATATTAACAGTTTTTGTATCGAACCCTTTATTAGTTTTACCCGAAAACCCTTATCAAAACTAGGACGACGAAGTTCTTTAGCTTTACACCTTTTTAAAAGAGCAAATAGTTTAGAATATTTATCATAGGCCCTATTTATAACAGGCAGACAGGAAATTGCATATTTTTTTCATACATTACGAACATTAATCACTTCACGTTTAATAATAAAAAAGGTAGAATTTTTATCCCAATACGAGTATATGACATGTTTTTTAAATATTGAAATATTGAATTTTTATAACAGTAGGATCGTTTTTATTTTTACATTTCTTAGAAAAAAAAAACTAATTTTATGTGATAATTCCCACTACTTTTTTATTTTGAGGGTTCCATACCACAAAAACGGAACTTTTATAGAATTGCCCTTTGTCTGTCTGTCACAGTCTCATGAACTATATATTATACCTAGAAATATGCAATTTATACGTAGATTATCTTGGAAAAAATCTTCCGGGAATATTTTTTTAGATTTTCTTGCAAAAATAATATTTTTCGACGGCTGGAATGTTAAAAAGTATTTTTTCAGTAACAATTTTTGTACCTATGATAACTCCCATTAAGCTGAATAAAATGCCACATTTTTAAAAATTTTAAGTCTCATACCAAAAGAATCACTTTTTTTGCGGTTTTCCTAAAGCTGACTTTTGTTAATCTTTTCATGCCTCAATCCAATGCTTTTTATAGATTTTAAATATCTCTTTTAGTTATTGAGTAATTGGTCCTGGGAATTTTAACTGTAAAGCTTTATTTTATTCGAATATTCAAGAGCTATTTTATTACGTTCCTTTCATTCCGTAAAAAAAAATCCAGATTTTAAAAATGAATAAGGCGTATTGCATGATAACTGAATAGTATTCAGTGATACGCCATATACGGCATTTAGATTCACAATAGTCAGGGGGAAATGCCATATTGATGCAACAAAATGAGAAAATGATAAACTGATAATCCAGATATGATGACACAACATTTAAATCTGCTGCATTTGGATTTTATTTCCTTTCAATTACATTTGCATTTAACATAGAGCAATTTAGACTGCAATAAAATGACTATAGATGGTAATATCGTCGAAATTAAAATCAGAAATTATAAACTGGATAGACATTTATAGTGCCCACGACCTACGAAATTATTTAGGTCTCACGTAGGGTTTGTAGAAATACCGGATTTTGAAATAGGTACCGGTATTTGGTATGTTACATACCGGTATTAATACCGGTTGAATAAAATGTTCATTTTTCAAAACAAAAAGAATAGGTAGTTTATTTTACAGTTATTTTTTATAGTCCCAAATCCTACCATGTTCGTAGTCCCAGGTGGGGTAGAAATTGTACCGATAAGAGCTCTTGATTTTACAATTTTTTTTAGTGTGGGTTACTTAGCAAAAGTTCTCGGATGATATTTCTGCTGCATGGTAGAAATTGGCGCTAAGGGGGTAAAAACTAATTTTTACAATTTCTTTTCACAATTATAAAAAATGTGTTTAAAAAAAGAATAAAAATAAAAAACCTTTATTTTTTATTTATTTTTTTGAACAAAAATTGATTAAAATAATTTAATTTTGTTTATAAAAGAAAACTTTTTTTTTAATTCAGATTCTGAATTGGAAAAATATAATTAGAAAAAATAATAAATTGAAAATGTGCTGTTTAGACTAAAATTAATTAGGTAAAAATTTTTTAGATAATTTAAAGTTTAGTTTACAAAACAAATATATCTAAAAAAAATATTTGGGCAATAATTATGATTGGAAAATATTCATTTAGACAATATGCTTTAGTCATAAAATAATTTTAGTTGGTCTAAAAATAAGAAAAAAAACAGCCCCAACAAACATACCGTGGTCCAGGAAAAAAAACAGGGACGAAATTCAAAATTTTTGCATACGACTATTTTTGAACCGCTGATTTCGAATCCTCGCCTTTAGGGTGGTCAAAAATTTTATTTTGTTTCGTTCCTTCTAAAAATCTGTTAAATGGCTTCCTTTGATTATGTTGATTTAAAACAATGTCTATAACTTTAAAATTCTAAATGGCTAAGTCATCGGTTTTTAAATCTTAACTGTATTTGCACGAAATTAGGGCTAAAGTGTTTTGCATTGGGGAAATACTTAAAATTAAAGGCCTATCCAGAAGCTTGATGGCTTGATGTGCCGCAGCACCGCATTCTTATGTTTTATGTTCTTATGCAGGCTTCTGGATATGCCTTAAAGCATTTATAATAAAGATATGATAAAACTTAACAATACCCTATTTTCGTGAAAATCTTTATTTCAAGATCTGTAAATCTGTAAAATAAACTAAATTTTTTATTATTATCCTTAGGTATGTCTAAGAATATATTACAAACCCAAATAGCATTCTGCAATGAATAAAAAGCTTTACTGCATAAGTATCTTTTTAATTTGTTTTTTAAAGTCATAACTGAAGATTGAACTTTAATATATGTAGGCAATTAGTTAAAAAAGTGTCAGCCGGCCTATTTTGGGGACTTTTTATATAGCATGTAATTGAAGGTATTTTGGCGAAAGTGGTCCCTGTTTCGGGTGAAATAAGTATGCTTATGGATTGCCTTTCAAACTGATTTTTATTTTTGAAAATAAAAATTGATATTTTGTATAGGTATACAGGGTGTCCCATTAACTTTCCTACAGTCATTATCTTGAAAACTGTAAGGGATATCAGAAATCTAAAAAGTAAGCCAATTAGATATTTTTAGTAAGCTTTCTATTTATGTAATCGGTAAAGTTCTAAAACTCACCCCCTAACTCCCAGTAACCCCAATTTTAAAATTTTCAATAGTAATATGGGTCACGTGATGCATTATCTGAAAGGTATTTTTATTTTGATTAAAATTTATTTTCAATTTTTAAAATCGGATAAGCCGTTCCGGAGATATTCATTAAAATAGTTTCAAAAAATTAAAAAATGTAATATTGAAAAAAGTCTTATATTTGAGAAAATAAAGCTATCTTAGTTGTCTTATTGACCAAATTCTAATATTCACTACATCCATATGACACAAAATGCTTGAAATGACCACCATTTTCATATATGCACTGTTTAAATGGTGACATTAAATTTCTTCTGCAAGCTAGCTGCATATATCATATCCGGATTAATAGTCTCACAATCATTAGTAATGCGTATCTTTAAGTCCTCTAGGTCAGTTGGTTATGTTTGGTAAACTATTCCTTCCTTATAAAAAAATCTAGTGGCGTGTTTGGTGGCCTAGAAATTATTCCCCTCTTTCCAATCAATTTTTTTGGAAAATTGTTATTTAAATGTTGAGTGACGGAATTAATACCATGAGGGGGAGCGCCGTCTTGCTACCATCACGTTTCTACGGGCGCCGGACTTTACAGCGAAAAAACAACAGCGAAGACCATTACCGCGACAAGCCATTACCGCGCATGTCCTTTACCGCGAAGACCATTCATTACCACGAACGGTACTTACCGCGTATGACTTTTACAGCCAAAATCGTTATATATTATTTTTATTTTATGAAAGGGTATTTCCGTGGGATTGATGGCAGTTTGGTTTGGTTAGTTTTAGTTTTGGTTTGGATTTTATTGATAAAGTCGAACGAATTCTACT
The DNA here is from genome assembly GCA_958510825.1 of Brachypterus glaber. Taxonomy (NCBI): domain Eukaryota; kingdom Metazoa; phylum Arthropoda; class Insecta; order Coleoptera; family Kateretidae; genus Brachypterus; species Brachypterus glaber. The sequence goes on along the minus strand of OY294048.1, from coordinate 27,711,915 downwards.
ATAAAACCTTGGATTTTTGGAAGTTTTTGTTCAAAATTAAAGTTTTCTCAAAAAGCGGCTAACGGATTTTGCTCTTTTTGGTGTCAAATTAATCGTACGGATCTTGGGAATATTATTCACGAGAAAAATTTAGTGTTCTCAATTTTCGCATTTATGGTGCATTCAAACCCACCGTGCATTATGAATTTTCTTTAAAAACCTGATTTAAAATGTATGTAAACAACTGATTTAAAATGTATTTAAAATTATTAATATTATCGTGGGTAAATCTCCTTTTTAATATTTTTTTGGGGTATTCCTTAGGCGTAGGACATGATATATCTTTGAATTTATTGCTGCATGCGCGCAGTTTTTAGTTCCTATCTTTGATGTTCAAAACGTGATATTATCTCTTTAACTGAAATTTTCTCGAAAACGGTTGAACCTACGGTGTTATACTAGGAATAACTTTTTATGTATTTTTAACCAAGGAATCATATTTTACTAGGAAAATGTAAAAAAACTGCAGACATAATAGTTGGGGGCAAAAAAGTGACAATTGCCTGTATTTTACACGCTCCTGGTTAAAGTTATTAAACAAAAATTACATCGGATAATAGGCTTTATCAATTTTAGGACATGTGCAAAAACTTGTTACTTTATTCATAGGGCTTTAGAGATATTAAATCAAAACTTTTTTTAGACGACTATTTTATGTAACAAATATTTTACATAGAAAAAAAATGCACATATATGATCCAGTAGGCATCTTAGTCGGGAAATATATGTCCCACTGGGTATAGTATAACATAATTGTTATTTTAAAATAAAAAAATTAATAGGAAAACAATACAAAAGGGAACCTTCAAGTATTAAGTAACGCTCCTAGGGGGGGGGTCAATTTGGAGTGTTACGCCCATGTTAATGGTATAGGAAAATAGCGTTACAGGGGGAGGGGTGGGGGTCCAAAATGATCAAAATTTGCGTTACGTAATACTTGAAAGTTCCCAAAGTAGAATAAAAAAAGAACTATATTCTATGATGTATGATTTATTCGATAAAATAGTAAATTTACCTCAGCAATTACTTGAAATTTACTGTTTTTTATTCCATTAACGTAAATTAAACACTTTAAAATACTAACCAAATGTTCCACGTACCGTATTTAAGCAACGCACTGTTAATAAAATTTGGTAGAAATAAGCTCCAAGTAACAAAAATAAATCGTTAAATAATTTATCAACGTAAAATGGAACATACCTACGTATTTTTGCGTTTTATGACGTTTTATGTCGATATAAATCAATTTCGGTCGGTCAGTCGGTCGATCGGTCTGCCCGGGAAATCTTGTGGGCACGATAACTTAAGAACGCTTGAAATTTGATATACGGGTATGTTACCAAAAGTTTTATCTAGGGATTGTTTTTGGTAAACATTGGGTGAAAAATGGGGAAAAATACATTTTTTTTAGAAAAAATTGGAAATTCCTATATAGGGGTTTTTGAGGTTGCTGATGCTTGAATCTGATAATACATTTTTTCTAACTCTATCCCGAGGGGGTGAGGGGGTCAATATTTTTAAATATTTTCAATATTTTTGTTAAAATTGGTATATAGGGGTTTTTGGTGTTGGCGAATATGAATCTGATAATAATTTTTTTCTAATTTCACCCCCTGAAAGGTGGGGGTGGTTTTCGTGAAAACTGGTATATTGGGATTTTCGAGGTTGCTGAAAGTGAATCTGATAATAAAAAAATTCTAAATCCACCCCCTGAGGGGTGGGGGGTAGTTTTCGTGAAAATTGGTATATTGAGGTTTTTGAGGTTGCTGAAAGTGAATCTGATTATAAAAAAACTCCACCCCAAAGGGGCGGGGGGTAGTTTTCGTGAAAATTGATATATTGGGGTATATTGGCTGAAAGTGAATCTGATCATAAAAAAATTTTACTCCACCCCCTGCGGGGCAGGGAGTAGTTTTCTTGAAAATTTATATATTGGAGTTTTTGAGGTAGCTAAAACAGAATCTTTTGATAACATTTTTCTAATTTCACCCTCTGAGGGGTGGGGGTAGTTTTAATAAAAATTGGTGTATTGGGGTTTTTAAGTTTGCTGAAAGAGAATTTGGTAATGAAAAAGTTCTAACTGCACCCCCTAAGGGATCCTTCAAGTATTACGTAAGGTAGGGGGGAGGTGGGGGTCATTTTGGAGTGTTACGCCCATGTTAATGTTATAGGAAAATGCGTTACAGGGGGGGCGGGGGTCCAAAATGATCAAAATTTGCGTTACGTAATACTTGAACGTTCCCTAAGAGGCGAAGGGTAGGTTTCATGAAAATTGGTATATTTTTAAGGTTGCTAAAAGTAAATCTAAAAATAAAAAATCCATTTTACGTGAGGAGGTGTAAAATGGGAAAAGGCTTTTACTGGGCTGTGTATTTAGATGTAGAATCACCACCGAAAATTAATGATCGAATAACTGAAACACCCTGTATAAATAGGTATATATTTAATTAAATACATCCGTATCGCACTGTAAACATTTTTACTAGTGTATAGCTAAAAGTATAAAATTTTAAACATGTCGTTCTAAGTAAATCAATTAGCTGTCACCGCTCTAGCTTTTATTATCTGTGTGTGGTTGTAGATCTGCTATAATGGCTCTGAAAAACCGCAACCGTTTCACAAAATTGATTATATACAGACTTGTTCTGGGCTAAGCCAACAACTGTGATACACGTATCATAACTTATTAGTAGTTGACATTTATTACAATAAACTTTATTGTTTCTTGTTTGTGGTTCGCCTAACTATACTTTATAATAATTTCCTGCCATGTTGCTCTGTTTCTCCTACATTACTTAGTTGCATTTTTGATTTTATACATATGTCATCCTACTCACATTTGCTTTTGATTTACCCACACATACTAAACTTAATTAATAACACTGCTCTTTACTCAAAAATTTGCCGACATCATGTTAGTGGATTCTAGACGTATTTGGTTCGCTGTTTTCGGAACTTTTCTTCGTTTTTTTTTTAGATATAGCGCACAGTTTTTTTTGCCTATAGTTGTAGTAAGTATTTTTTTTTTTAGTGGATTGGTTTTCTATTAATAGAGCTCCAAGCCAAAAAAATCGGATTAAAAATATCTTTATTCGTTTGTTTTTTATAGACTTCAAAAAATGAGATTTTTTTGCGTTTTTTCGCTATATTTTATATACATACTAAAGATATGGCTCTGATTTTTTAAGCAATACTAATGCACATGTGAGATTTGTAAAATAAAAAAAAAGTTTTAAATTGAATCCAGTAACGGAGAGTTATTGAAAGCAGAAAAACTATATTTTGAATTATTGAATGTTTATTTTATGTTTTAAAGCAAGTAGATTTTTTTTATTTTTCGTTTCGTTTTGTTTTTTTTTTCATAATAAATTTAATTTACCGTGTTGCTCTTCTAAAAATAAATAAAATACTTCAATATTTTTGTTTTTTTTTCGATAACCGCCGGTAAAATCCTTGTCACTGGATTAAATTTAAAAATAATAAAAATATTTTAAATTCGCTTTTTTGGCTCAGAGTCCCATTAATAGAGAACCAGTCCACGGCAAAAAAAAATAATAAGACTTTAATTTTTTTTTACTACAACTATAGCCAAAAACCACCGTGCGCTATATCTCAAAGAAACGAGCTGATCGATAAAAACGGAAAAAGGCTCCGACTTTTGACAAGCACTGTATATGCGGTAATGAACATATCAATAACATTCACTTTAATTTATTTGGAAAGGTGATCCATTCAAAGAATATGATTATGCCACATCAGAATCTGACAAAAAGTCCAAACCAAACATTTATTAAAATAATATAAAAAACAAGTTTTTAAAGTTAAAAACCTTTTATTAATTACATATTATGTATAATTAAAAAGTAGAAAACAAGAAATTTTTTATCGTTTAAAGAGCTTTTCCAAAACCCTTCTTTTAAAAATCTAGTTTTCGAAAATTTATTTAAATATCTTGTTTTTTACTTTTTAGTTATACATAACATGTAATTAATAGAAGGGTTTTAACGAGGGTTTTAACTTTAAAAACTTGTTTTTTAAAATCCTTCTATTCACTTCACCTCATTATAGGGATATGGTATCGTGACCAGGACCTACGGAATTGTTTGGGTCACACCTCTCACGCCCGCCTTGCGCTATTTTAAATAGAAAATCATGTGAAAGAGTTTTGTTTTTTTAAGGGTATAAAAACTTTGGTATTGAACGTTTATGGAACAAAAAAGTGTTTCTGGATAATAAAGTAATATTCTCAATTTTTATGCCCCTACAAAAATAAAAGGATTTTTTTTTATGGGGTAAAAATGATAAAAAAAATGGGACATGAGGTTAATAAAGGCTAGAAAAAAATGCTCTTAGAATTTTTTCCAAAGAGTCCTTTTTTCTAGGGTATTCTTCAATATGTCGGAATTTAGGGTTTATATTTACTATTTTAAAAAAAAGTACAGGGTGTCCAAAGAATAATTAAATATCTCAATAAAAGTTTAAAAAAAATCATTAAATTGCAATAAAATATCAATTTTGTAGCAATTAAATAAAATTTTTTTTCGAAATGCCTTGTAGTCCAAACGAAATGCCTTGTAGTATCTTATATTATGTAATAAAACATATTAAATTAAGTTTTTTTTAAATCTGAAAAAAAAAATCAGCAACACCCAGGTTGACATCCTGTTTTTTTTTCTTAGAAAAATAAATTGGTACTTATCAATGAATTTCTAAAAAAAAATGGCCCATGAGAAGTGACCTTTAAACGACAATGATTGCAATGTTTTTACCCTGGTAAAGCCATTTTTCGTGTAAAAGGGTATTTCTTTTTTAATATTTCTTTATAATTCAAAAATAATTTCCCTTCCTAAAATCGCCTAATTTCAACGTTTTTATATTTAAATAATAATAAAAAGCTTAACATGTTTTCTCTCTTAAAAAACCGCCGGGCGCGACCTCTAAATATTTTTTAAAAACCTGAAAGAATTGAGGTTGGGTTTTTGATCTAAATTAACATGGGACCCTAAAAAAAATCCATTTTTTAATTTTGACTAGACACCCTAGTATATAGGTATATTTATCCTAAAATTTGCCAAATGCTTTTTTATCCACTTATAATAAACTTAGAGAGCTGAAATTTGGTACCCATGCTTATCTGCCCACGGCTAGAGCGTGGGTTCGAGTCCCCGGAAGACAAATGGAAGTGGAAGTGGAAGACAAATTATTTAGTTCATGCGATGGGACATTGAGATTTGTAAGGACAGAAATTTTTAATTTTAAACAAAATTATAAAAATATTAATTTATTATTCCATCAATCTATTTTCTAATCATCGTACAGAGTGATATTGGTAGACTGACAGTTTCGGGCTGCTGGCCCTCTTCAGTACCAAGAGTCAACTCTGCACGCTGATTAAGAAAACGTTTTTAGACTTTACTCGCAAAAGGAATGTAGCCATTAGATTGATGTAGACTTGTGCGCCATCTATTTCTAGATGTAAACAACTGTCAGTCTACCAATATCACTCTGTACGATGATTAGAAAATAGATTGATGGAATATTAAATTAATATTTTTATAATTTTGTTTAAAATTAAAAATTTCTGTCCTTACTAATTTTACGTCTAACCACCCGTTAGTGGTACTATGTGCTTGAGACACACAAGTCTTCAACTTGCTACCATTCAAAGTCTCCAGATTAGGAGAGGTATGAGTAGTTGTCTACATCTAGAAATAGATGGCGCACAAGTCTACATCAATCTAATGGCTATATTCCTTTTGCGAGTAAAGTCTAAAAACGTTTTCTTAATCAGCGTGCAGAGTTGACTCTTGGTACTGAAGAGGGCCAGCAGCCCGAAACTGTCAGTCTACCAATATCACTCTGTAAGATGATTAGAAAATAGATTGATGGAATAATAAATTAATATTTTTATAATTTTGTTTAAAATTAAAAATTTCTGTCCTTACTAATTTTACGTCTAACCACCCGTTAGTGGTACTATGTGCTTGAGACACACAAGTCTTCAACTTGCTACCATTCAAAGTCTCCAGATTAGGAGAGGTATGAGTAGTTGTCTACATCTAGAAATAGATGGCGCACAAGTCTACATCAATCTAATGGCTATATTCCTTTTGCGAGTAAAGTCTAAAAACGTTTTCTTAATCAGCGTGCAGAGTTGACTCTTGGTACTGAAGAGGGCCAGCAGCCCGAAACTGTCAGTCTACCAATATCACTCTGTACGATGATTAGAAAATAGATTGATGGAATAATAAATTGAGATTTGTGTCCGACTGTACATTATGGCTGCTCTCTTTGTGGCATGGAGAATTGTGGCCGACTATTATGATCTCAGGGTCCTTAGCAAAGGATCCCAGGTCTACACAGTATGGCTGCTCTCCTTGTGACATGGAGAATTGTGGCCGACTATACAGTAAGGATGCTCTCTTTGCGGTCTTATCCTGAATTGTTGAATTTGAATCTACTTGCCTTAGATTAAACTAGGTGGCAGAAATAATAGTTTGTTCAATTTCTATAAAAAAGAATTGTTGGACAAAAATTGTATCTATGCCTTACAAACAGTGGTTCGGAAGTCACTATAAGCCGGTGGTCCACAGAAGGTAGTATGCACAATGGGCATTTGGCCTGCATTACTGTGGTATTATCCCCCTTCAATGTAACTTTGCCAACTATCTGCCCTAACAAAACCATTTTATATAAAATTTTCCCCATTTTCCCTTTTTTACCCATGTAAATTTAAAACTATAATTGGGTTACGTACTCATTCCGTGATAATAAAATTTTACTATAAATAAAAAACCCACGTCAACCCCCCTATAACGCCCCATGCTGCTAATCTAACTCTGGAGAGACCTCTCTGTTTTACCCACTTAGAATAAACTTAGAGCGCTGAAGTTTTGTACACACGCCTAACTCCGATGACCATACAATTTTATATAAAATATACCCCTAAAATATCAACAACCCTTTTTTTTAGCCACGTGAGTTAATTTAAAACTAAAATTGGGTTACGCACTTATCCCTTAATAATAAAAATTTTCTCTAAATAAAACACTCCCGTCAACCCCCCATCATCCCCCATGCGGCTAAGTTAACCCTACAGGGCCCTCTCTGTTTTACCCACTTAGAATAAACTTAAACGGGTGAAATTCAGTGCACATGCTTATCTCCCGTAAGTAAAATTTTATATCGAATACCCCCAACCCAAAATAGCCTATACGGCTAAAAAACCCCCTCTCTGTTTTAACCACTTAGAAAAAACTTGGAAAGCTGGAATATAGTACACATGCTTATCTCCGTTGGCAATACAATTTTGTATAAAATCTCTGTTTTACACCCAATAAGGATTACTTTACATATTATTAAAAGATAACTAAAAAACTTGAAAATAAAATAATATAAAAAACAAGTTTTTTAAGTTAAAACCCTTTTATTATTTAAATCTTATGTATAACTAAAAAGTAGAAAACAAGATATTTACCTAGATTTTTAAAAGAAGGGTTTTGGAAACGTTCTTCTAAAGACCAAAAATTTCAAAACCTTTCTTTTAAAAATCTAGTTTTTGAAAATTTATGTAAATATCTTGTTTTCTACTTTTTGGGTTTTTTTAATTTATAGTAAAAATTTATTATTTTAGGATGAGTACGTGTCCCAATTTTAGTTTTATATTACCTCACGTGGGTAAAAAAAAGGTTTTTTTATATTTTAGGGTTGGGGGGTTAATTTTATATAAAACTGTTTTGTTAAGGGAGATAAGTATGTGTACCAAACTTTAGCTTTCTAAGTTTATTTTAAGTGGTTAAAAAAGGACTCAAATTTGAGGACAAATATACCTATACATGTATATGGAAGTGAAGTGAATAGAAGGGCTTTAAAGAGCAAATAACAAAAATATTAATATAACAAAAAAAAACTTAAATGAAAGAAAATTTTATGCACATGAAGAAAATAGACGGACGGACGGACGGGCAGACGGACTTTGGTACAAACATTTTAGTTTTGGACGAGATTTTTCTTTTTTCGGTATCCGAAATGTATAATATATTAGGTAGGTATAATAAATGTATAATATACTAGGTAGGTATACCTACTCCTAGGAGAGGATCCTCTGCTGTAAAACTACGAGGAGGATTTAATAAGGATGTGACAGGAGTTAACTCGGAAAGAGCATGGTACCACCTTACTACTGACTTAAACAATTACAAATAGTGTAAAAAATGTAACCCAATTTCAATTCAGTTCGTGAAGAGATTATTATCTGCTGTTGTTGTCGACTTTTCAGCTTGTCAAATTCTTTTGAAACAGGTTTGATATATCGACATTTGTATATATTGTTGCATAAATATTTAGATCGATAGTGTAATTATAAGCATTTTATAAATATGAGAATATAATTTATATACAGTGAGGTCCAAAAATCACCCTCCCCCTCATAACTTTTGAACAAGTTTAGATATCGACTGTAAATTTGGAACACTTAAATAAGACAACCTAAACTTTTATCTTTTGGCATATATTTGATATTTAGTATGTTACATGGATTGGGGATTTTTTTTTACAAAAATTTGAAAATTGCTATATAGTGGTTTCCAGGTTTGCTGAAATTGGATCTGATAAAAAAATGACGTCATATTATAACATATTGCTGATGTCCCAGTGACGTGTATAAGTCACAGCCCAGGGACGTATGATTACTGACGTTATAATAAAGTCAGAAATAATACGTTAGAATAACGTCAGAAATATGACGTTAGAGTAACGTCAGTAAAGACATTTTAGGTGCGACATCTAAATGCCTTATATTTTTGGGAGGCATAGCGTAGTGGCTAGCGCGTATGCATAGCAAGTCTACTATCGTGAGTTCGATTCTCACTGGCGCCGATTTGCCTTTTTCAGTTAATTAATAATTTAAATTTGTCGAAGGCGATAAGTGAAACGGACACTTCCTAGAAACTGGTTCGAAAGTCAGTATAAGCGGTGGTTCCCTCTACTACTAGCCCACACAAGTCCTGGACTTAGGGGATGCTTAATTAAGTAGAATAGTACGAGGTTAAACAAACAAACACCTTTCTGAAACCACATAAGTGATATTTTAAATGTAAAATTTTATTTCAATTTTATTTTTATTTTTTTAACTAAGTGGGCCATGAATTTAATGGACTCTAATGGACACTGAAATGCTAAAAAAAATCGCTTAACTTGTATAATTCTTTAAATTAGGAGGTTTTAAGCGATTCTTAAATTTGGTACCCATGTACAACCATGGTACTATGGTACCATTAAAAAGTGCAATAAATGTGGAATCATCATTGCCCTAACTTTTTATACAAGGGGAATAATTACTTTTTTGTTTTGTATACAATTTTAATTTTTATTTAAAATAATAATTACCAATTTTTATTTAAAAATTAAAATTGGTAATTATTCGACTTGTATAAAAAGTTAGTACATGGATAGATTCCATATTTCTTGCACTTTTAAATGGTACCATAGTACCATGAGTGTACATGGGTATCAAATTCAAGAATCGCTTAAAACCTCCTAATTTAAAGAATTATACAATTTTTAAAAGAATTCTTAAAAGAAAAAATTATTTTTTTAGCATTATTTAAAACAAAATTAAAATAAAATTTGACATTTAAAATGTCACTTATGTGATATTAGTGTTTTCAGAAAAGTGTGCAGATTCCAAAAATGTAAGGCATTTAGATATTGCACTTAAAATGTGAAAGTTGGCAGCACTTTCGGTAAAACTGGAAGTAGCAAAATGTCGTTTATAAAAGTTGAGGTTTAAGTACATTATAGGTACTCAATTTCAAAATCTTATCTTTACAAGTACAGAAGTTAAGGGAGGTGTACATTGGATCTGTAACACCGGATATGTTATTATTGAATCGTTTATTTTTATGTTTATTAAAGTCAAATAAATATTAACTTTAGTTAGAATTGTTTACCTAATGCATATTTTCCAAAAGACTTTTGATAATTGATACAAAAACGCTACTAAAGAAGATGAATTAAAAAATCACTTAGCATGTTTTTGCACCAGTTATATATTGTAAATCTATAGTTAATTCGTATTTGGTGAACCTTTTTTGATAAGAAGGCAAATTTTATACGAAAAAAACGGATAAGCAAAAAATTATAAAAATATGGGTATTTCTACAGTAATGGGAAAAAACAAATCGATTTTTATCCGGTAACTTTTTTTATCACTAAATGACCAAAATTAGTTGAAAATTAAAAAAAATGATCTCAACTCTTTTTAAATGCAAAGAATAGAACCCATTTCGAAATTGAGGAGGTTATGTTTTTTACAGTCTGCATATGTATATAATATCTCCTGAAGCCAAACGCTTTATCGACGATTTTGACTTCAAGGTTCATCTTATTTCGGTAGTATTCTAGGCGACATTAAGATTGCAAAAAAAATGGCGTCATTTTTTTATCACAAAAAAATTTAAAAATTTAAAAGGTGTCAAGTTGGGTATTAAATTAAAGGAAATTTTTTGTAGGTTCCTAAATTTGGACTAAATTTAGTTTGGAGAAAAGAAAAATGAAGGCTGATAGACGTATTTTTTTATGACAAAATAAATAAAAAAATATCTGAAACGCAAAAGCGTTTGAAAACTTTTATATTTTAGACAAACAGAATAGTGGAAATGGACTACACACTTTTTGTCACACTTCCTTTGCCTTTCCTCACCTCTAGCAACTCCAGAACACTTCTGTGCATTCGTATGTATTATTAAACACGTTTGCGCATAAATATGTTTCACCAATCTTTACTGCGCATGAAATATTTGTATATCTTTGCCAGACCACTTTTGCGTATCCGTATGTATTATTAAACACTTTTGCGCATAGATATGTTTTACCAATCCCTACTGAGCATGATATATTTGTATATCTTTGGCAAAACACTTTTACGTATTCGTATGTATTATTAAACACGTTTGCGCATAAATATGTTTCACCAATATTTTCTGCGCATGATATATTTGTATATCTTTGGCAAAATACTTTTACGTATTCGTATGTATTATTAAACACGTTTGCGCATAAATATGTTCCACCAATCTTTACTGCGCATGATATGTTTGTATATCTTTGCCAGAACACTTTTGCTTATTCGTATGTATTATTAAACACCTTTGCGCATAGATATGTTTTACCAATCCCTTCTGCGCATGATATATTTGTATATCTTTGGCAAAACACTTTTACGTATTCGTATGTATTATTAAACACGTTTGCGCATAAATATGTTCCACCAATATTTTCTGCGCATGATATATTTGTATATCTTTTCCAGAACACTTTTGCTTATTCGTATGTATTATTAAACACTTTTGCGCATAGATATGTTTTACCAATCCCTACTGCACATTATATATTTGTATATCTTTGGCAAAACACTTTTACACTTTTACGTATTCGTATGTATTATTAGACACGTTTGCCCATAAATATGTTCCACCAATATTTACTGCGCATGATATATTTGTATATCTTTGCCAGAATACTTTTGGGTATTCGTATGTATTATTAAACACTTTTGCGCATAAATATGTTCCACCAATCCTTTCTGCGCATGACATATTTGTATATGTTTGCCAGAACACTTTTAAGCATTCGTATATATTAATAAACTCTTCTGCGTATACATACGTTTGTCTAAGCAGTTCTGCGATGACCGACAATTTTTTTTGCTTGAAATGGACATAAATCATTATTAAAATTTTCAAAATACAAGGCTTCGCCTATAAACTAATAAAAAGACTTCACAGTGGCGTGTATTTTGTTATTTTGCTATTATCTCCAGAAGTATTGGTGCTACGAAAAAAATGGTTTTTACCTTTTTTTATGGTAAATTTTATTACCTTTCTATACATGCCAAAATTATAATTGAACGATAAAACTTTTTAAAAAAATACCAAAAATTAACTTTTTTTGACCCCTTTAACCCCCTTCTCCCCTACCCACATACCCCAATTTCAATCCCCGCCGAGATATTCACTACGCAAATATACCCTCCAAATTTCAAATCGCTGCCATTTGTCTTTCCCGAATTATCGTGTTCACAGACCGACAGACAGACAGACAGACCGACAGACAGACATACATTTTTTTAACATGGTCTCAAAAGTCTTAAAAACTTCAAAAACGTCGAGAAATGTGAAAAAATCGGAAAAAAAATGAAAAAAAAATTTTTATTTCAATACTTTTTATTTTAGAATCTAAAATATAAACGTAATTTAAAAAATTTCAACTGAAGGATTTTTTTTTAGGTTACATTATATTACAGTTGTTTGCAAGAAAAAACAAAAATGGCTGCTGGACTTTGTTTATGATCTAGCAATTAATTTTTTTTTTAATGATGGTATTAAATTAAAGGATTTTTTGTGGACTTAAAAAGCCTTGACAAAAACAGTCTGGTTAAGGGTATCAGACAATTTTATGACATATTTCTTTTGACATGTGCAACGTTAAACCCCCCAGACTCCCCACCAGTGGAGATTAAAATAATATGTAAATTAATTATAAAGCATATGTTTGTAGTAGTATTACATATATAAATTTTTGGCTGTTTCTGTATGATTTATATAAAATTTTTAATGAAATATATCGGAAAACACGAAAAAAGTGCCTAACTTGGACTTAATGGCCCTGTAAAAAATTAAGTTGGTTAGATATTTAAAATCTGCAAGTTATGGCATGAATCATTTTTATTTAGTCAATAATTTTTTTCATTGCCATATTCGTTTTCAGCGCCCTAAAATACGTAGAAGAAATATAGTCTGGTTTATAAAAAACTAACTTTTTTTTTGTGGTCCTGCGTTATTAATCACTTATTGGTATGCAATTAAAATGATAAATACGATTTGCGCAGAACGTTTATTGTGACATTCTACATAATGGCAATTTTGCAATGCTGCGATTGTTCTTAGAAAAAAACTAAATATCTCATGCTATAAATGGTAATACGGCAGATAGTAATTAAATTGAATTTAAAGACCTATACTGATGTGCTAAACTAGAAAGCAGTTGACGTAAAAACGTTGCTATACGTCAAATCGAGTTACTGCTTTCTAGTTAAGGACGTCAGTATAGGTCTAGATATTTTTAATCACCAGTACTCGGAGAATTTCCAGTACTCGCATAGGAGCCGCGTCGACTCTAGCGTTGAGGCAAAGTTTTAAATATTTACATTTTTATTTCTTTTTATCATGATTTTTTTTAATGATTCCATTTAAACGAGTAAGGTGGGAAAAAAAGTTATCGATGAATAAAAATTTCGTATTCTTAAAAGATAAAAATCGAATTTCGGTTTTTTCTTTGAAAAACACCGATATATATATACATATGTATAGTTAATATGTATAGTCAATATTGTTTTGTGTAACAAATTAGTAGTCAAATGTTTCGATTTAGTGATCTTTATAAAAATTTCCCTCATAATTCGTAAAAATTATTCCGTAAGCCTATGTTTCTGTGTTTATTTTCAACGTTGATGAGTCATAACTGAGTTTACGCCTACTACTGTTAATCACGATCCTTTTAGTTTACAGTGCCCAGTAAAAGAGCTTTCCCATTTCAGATTTATTTTAAAAAGTATAAATTTTTATTTTCATAACTTTAATAAGGTCAAAAACGCTGACCAAACATTTTTGTACAACCTTCAGGTCTCTGCTCATCTATTTTATTCTTTTGTCTGTAGTACAGGGTGATCATTTGAAAACGAGCCACCCTAAATATCTTGCAAACTAAAGACTTAGATATTGAGCTTTGGGAGTTCTATTTCTCACCCCCTAATCCCTAGCTACCCCAACATTGAATTCTAAATAGGGAACCCCTATCTTCTTATACGTCGTTTGAAAGAGCTCAAAAATGCTTTCTTTTGGTTAAAAAAAATTAATTTCAACAACCCTTAACTTAAGGGTTGATGATTTAGTTTTAAAATAATTGGAAAAAATACTCACAAAAATAGCTTAAAATTTAATTTAAAATAAATAAACTAGTTTTATCCCATCAAACATTGGTTCGTTGGCCGCCGTTTTGCAAACCCACATTGGACGTACATACTGAGGAGACATCAGCCGCCCTAAGGCTTAACGCTTAAATGTTGGCAATTCAGTTTTGCCCACATTGGCCCGTCGTATATGTCTCCTCAGTATGTAGGCCCAATGTGGGTTTGCCAACATTGGTCCAATGTAGGAACATTGGCACGCCAATGTTTGGCCAACGGGCGGCAAATGAACTAATTTTTGCTGGGATACCAAACATATTTTTATTTATTATTTTTTTTTAATGGCTAATAACATTTTAAGCTATTTTGTGAATATTTTGTTCCAATTATTTTAAAATTAAATATCTACCCCTACGTAAAAGGGTTGGTGAATTTATTTTTTTTTAGCCAAAAGATAGTATTTTTTAAGCTCTTGACCTATTTTTTAAATTGTGCTTTGTTGCGAGATATTTAGGATGGCTGGTTTCAAATGATCACAGTTTTATGAATGGTTTGACGAGGAAAATGGGTAGAACTGATGAGGGTAAGTATGTATTTTTAACTGAACCTATTTTTTTTATTTCAGATATAATTTGTACAAATAAGATGAATAAATAATTTGGAATATATTTCAATAAAACACATTATTTATTTAGGGATGGGTGGCAAAATAGGCGGCGGAACACCAGACGAAATAGCAGAATTGGGTCCTAAGAGCATTTGTTTCTGTTGGTTGCGTTGCATTTCTTCCATATTAGCCCTTTCAACCTCAAAAATAACAGGTGCAAAAAGAATGATAGAGCTACTAAACAAAATCCAGAACATATTTCTGGAAACTTTATATGCACATTTTATTCCACATTGCGTTTTTACCATAACAGTGTATGTTACGTTTCTGACGGGTTCAGGAAACATTTCAGTCAAACCCCATAATCTCTCTGATATTGTTTCATCGGGTTCATCATCGGAGTCTTCGTTGTCCTTTTTCTTGCTATCCTCCGGAATTTCAGTTTCATTTCTTTCAGTATTTTCTTCTGTTTCTTCATTGGCTTGTGAATCTTCTGCGTTCATTAAAATAATCTACTTTTATGGCTCGAATTTGAAAGCTTGTTTTGACATTACTTAGTCAAAAAAATTGACTTATTGACTAATGTCATTAGTTAAATATACCAAATCTATTCTAAATAAAACTAAAACTTTGAATTAATTTGGATTAAACATAAATAGATATTCTAATATTAAAAGAATCAAGAAGGATCTTTTAAAGATATTATTTAATATTAGTAATATCTGAGAAAAATCTGCTGCCTATCTCAACCTAGGTATTATTAAATATCTTTGTGATATTTAGGTATTTTATTTCTTAACAAAATTAATAGAGCACCTAGTACAAGCTTAAACATTATTTCGGGCTCTACATGATTCTGTATACAAATTAATAGAGTAATAATAATAGCACAAGAATAAAGATTATTTGCGGTTCTTCTTGACTAATTAAAAAGAAAAATACATCTAAATGTTTTTTAATGATCGAAATCCGATTCAGCATGAAACTACCTATTTCTACATAATACCTGTAATAACGGTATACCTTACAGTATCACAATAACTATATTACCTAAAATAAACAAGCGGTGAAGATAAATAAAGCTTCCAGTCTATAGTAGGTATACTCCTCGTAGTTGCAAGTATATACAGTGGTCCTCGAATATGATTGAATATGATTGGTATTATTTAATATATCTAGGGGGCACAATAAAAGCAGGGGGCAAAGGGGTATTTTTAATAGTACGGGGGGCAAATGTGATATGGGCATCATTTAAAAGCTTATAAAATTTTCTATTCGACCATATGAAGAGTGCAACTAACCCTCATTTTTTGCGAAATACGTTTTTTGCTTAAAATGGGGGGGGGGGGGTGGGGGTCATTTTGGAGTGTGACGCCCATGTTAATGATATAGGAAAATAGCGTTACAGGGGGGATGGGGTTCCAAAATGTAAGAAATGTGTGGGTTAGGCCCTTTTGATAACACAGGTCAACATTTAGTATGGAAAAAAACACCGGACCAGACCCAGGTACCCAGGGGTTTTTGGGGTCACTGATTTCGATGCCGACGTCGGTCAAGCACTATCACATCAGTTTCAAAGTCATTTGAAGGTCAAACCGAGAAAAGGTGGTTGAAAAAATCTGAAAAAAATCATACATAAGTTTTTAGGGTCGCTGATTCAGATGCTAAGGTTAATCAAGCTTTATCACGTCAGTTTCAAGGTCATATGAAGGTCAAACTGAGAAAAGGTGTTTGAAAAAATCTGAAAAGAATTATAAATAAGTTTTTGAGGTCGCTGATTCCGATGCTAAGGGTGGTCAAGCTCTATTAGTCAGTTTCAAAGTCATTTGAAGGTCAAACCGAGAAAACATCTGAAAATAATTATATATAAGTTTTTGGGGTCGCTGAGTTCGAATGCGGTGTTTACTTATCCTTAAAAGGCATCCAAAGGTCGTTGCAAGGTCATTACTAGGAAATTTCGAGGTTAATTAGTGAAGAGAATATGTCAAAAAAATTTATATAAGTTCAAAATATCAAAATATTTAAACCAAATTTCAAAAACGTGCCATTTCAGGCTAACTTTTTTTTCATATATTGATATTACCATGTGTTGGGAAAAAAAGCATATAGAAAACAACCTGGGCGATTTTGAGAGTTTTTTTTAAATCGACAATTACTATTTTTTCTCCTGTTCTTAAGTTAAACTGTCTTACTGGTAGAATAAAACATATTTTAAAAATAAAATTTATTGATTTTGAGCATACATAGGGATAAAACAAGCAACTAATGTTATCTAGAAAATTAGTGTTTGTCGCAATATGGCGCAAAACCTTGAAACTTAGATACTAAGGTCAAACTGAGAAAAGGTGGTTGAAAAAATTTTAAAAAAATCATACGTAAGTTTTTAGGGTCGCTGATTCCGATGCTAAGGTCACTCAAGCTCTATCACTTCAGTTTCAAGGTCATATAACGGTCAAACTGAGAAAAGGTGGTTGAAAAAATATGAAAAAAATTATAAATAAGTTTTTAGGGCCGCTGATTCCGATGCTAACGTCAGTCAAGCTCTATCATTTCAGGTTCACGGTCATTTGAAGGTCAAAGAGAGAAAAGATGGTTGAAAAAATCTGAAAAAAATCTTACCTAAGTTTTTAGGGTCGCTGATTCCGATTCTAAGGTCATTCAAGCTCTATCAGGTCAGTTTCAAGATCATTTAAAAGTCAAACTGAGAAAAGGTGATTGAAAAAGTCTAAAAAAAATTAGATAGAGCTTGACCGCCCCTAGCACCGGAATCAGCGACATCAAAAACTTATATTTATGATTTTTTTCAGATTTTTTCGACCATCTTTTCTCAGTTTGATCTTCAAATGACCTTTAAACTGACGTGATAGAGCTTGACTGACCTTAGTATCGGAATCAGCGACCCTAAAAACTTAATTATTATTTTTTTCAGATTTTTTAAACCACCTTTTCTCAGTTTGACCTTCATATGACCTTGAAACTGACGTGATAGTGTTTGAGTGACCTTAGCATCGGAATCAGCGACCCTAAAAATTTACGTATGATTTTTTTCAGATTTTTCAACCACTTTTTCTCAGTTTGACCTTATTATCTAAGTTTCAAGGTTTTGCGCCATATTGCGACAAACACTAATTTTCTAGATAACATTAGTGGCTTGTTTTATCCCTATCCCTCAAAATCAATAAATTTTATTTTTAAAATATGTTTTATTCTACCAATAAGACAGTTTAACTTAAGAACGAGAAAAAATAGTAATTGTCGATTTAAAAAAGACTCTCAAAATCGTCCAGGTTTTTTTTGATATGCTTTTTTTCCCAACACATGGTACTATCAAAATATGAAAAAAAAGTTAGCCTGAAATGGCACGTTTTTGAAAAAACTTGGTTTAAATATTTTGATATTTTGAACTTTTTTTGACATATTCTCCTCACTAATTAACCTCGAAATTTCCTAGTAATGACCTTGCAACGACCTTTGGATGCCTTTTAAGAATAAGCAAACACCGGATTCGAACTCAGCCACCCCAAAAACTTATATATGATTTTTTTCAGATGTTTTCTCGGTTTGACCTTCAAATGACTTTGAAACTAACGTGATAGAGCTTGACCACCCTTAGCATCGGAATCAGCGACCTCAAAAACTTATTTATGATTTTTTTCAGATTTTTTCAACCACCTTTTCTCAGTTTGACCTTCATATGACCTTTAAACTGACGTGATAGAGCTTGACTGACCTTAGCATCGGAATCAGCGACTCTAAAAACTTATGTATGATTTTTTTCAGATTTTTTCAACCACCTTTTCTCGGTTTGACCTTCAAATGACCTTGAAACTGATGTGATAGAGCTTGACCGACCTCGGCATCGAAATCAGTGACCCCAAAAACCCCTGGGTACCTGTGTCTGGTCCGGTGTTTTTTTCCATACTAAATGTTGACCTGTGTAATTAAGTGCATTGTTTAGGCCCTTATTTCAAATTTTTTTAATGAAATCTATCTATCTATCTTCATATATAATAATAAAAATAATAATAATAATAAAAAGACTTTATTTATAAAAAAATACATAACAAGCGGCGAAGTCTAGCTAGGCTACTCTTACTCAACCACAAGATATGTTTTACTACATTTTAAATATAGGATTGATTTTTATTTGAAACTAATACTAACTTACACCTAAGCATGGCGCAAAAATACTTTAACTTAAAATAAAATTAAATGATAATTATAATTATTAACCACAAATACACACACTCCTGCAACACACTTAAAAGACTATTGATTGTAGAAATTTAAAAATACAAAATACCTTATTGATTTTCAAAAAGAATTTGCTGAACTTTTGTTTTAAATGGGTTAATTTTAAGCAACTTAAATGACTCAGGCAACTTATTATATTCATTTATAGAATTATAACTGAAAGATCGTTTAAAAAAACTTTTACTGAAAGTAGGCATATTAAGTTTTACATTATTTCTTGTATTAATGGAATTAATTTGATTTCTAGTAACATATTTATTAGCAATAATTTGTACTGGGTTCGTTTGTAAGGATTTGTGAGTAAATACTAAAAGATGTAACTTACGCCTCTGTTCCATTTTTAGCCATTTTAACTGTGTTATTATAGGGGACATACGGTTGTACCTGTTGACCCCCTTGATAAACCTACAACAACTATTTTGCACTTTTTGAATTTTAAATTTACTGTTTTCATCAAGACAAGGACCATAAATAAAATCGCAATAATTGAAATGGGAAAGTACAAGAGATTCTGAAAGACTTTTCTTTAGATGTTCGGTAAGAATGTGTCTGTTGGAATAGAGCAGTTTTAAACTTGACATTGATTTTTTTATTAAACTATTAACGTGATCTACAAATCTTAATTCATTATCCACGAATAACCCTAAATTTTTTGCGACATTGGTTGAAGGCAGTCTAACACCATCGATCTCAATACTCATGTTATTCTCAATAAATTTTATTGATTGCTTGTTACCAAAAAAAATAACATTACTTTTGGCTGCGTTTAATTTTAAATTATGATCCTTTGAAAGTTGAAATATTGTATTAAGATCGGAATTAATAAGACGAGTTGCTTCAATATATTCATTTTTTTTTAATTTTAAATATAGTTGAGTATCATCCGCAAAAATCACCGACAAGCAGTTTTTTACAGATGTAATTAAATCTGCCGTATATATACAAAAAAGAAGCGGTCCAAGGATACTTCCTTGCGGACGCCTGAAAAGATATCTGTGAAGGAAGAAGAAGTATTATTAAATACAATTTTTTGTTTTCGATCTGAAAAATATGATTTAACTAATTCTAAAGACTCGTTGTCAAAACCGATGTATTCTAATTTGGCCAACAGAAGACCAGGATCGATGGTGTCAAATGCCTTACTGAAGTCAAGTAGAATCAATGCAGTAATAAACTCTTTATCACAGTTATTTATAATATCATCAGTTACAGATACAAGCGCAGTTGATGTGCTGTAACCTTTCCTAAAACCACATTGGTTAGGGGGAATGACATTGTGTAAATTGCAATGATTCAGTATTTGCTCAAAAATTATTTTTTCGAAGATCTTGGACATTGTAGGTAAAATACTTATTATTCGCAGTTCAGAAAAATTTTCGTTTGGACTTTTTTGCCAAAGGTTTACCTATAGCACATTTCCACATTTTTGGAAAATAACGTCTTTCAATACAAGTGTTTATGATGTGTAAAATGTACTTATTAATAAACGGCGAACAAATTTTTAACATTTTTGCATTAATGCCATCAATCCCCACAGCATGAGTTTTAATATCGTTTAAATAACTATTTACCTTCTCCTTTGTACTTAAATTGAAATTAACATTACAATTGTTGTTAAGTTTTTTATTTTTATAATATTTAATTTTATTTTGGCAATTAGGTTTTTGTTGAAGAATTTGTGAAAAAAAATTATTTATTTCATTTACATTTGAGAGATGAAAAGGTATATCGTTATTTTTGGTACTTTTTACCCTTAAATTTTGTAAAGCAGACCAAGTTTTTTTAGAATCATTATTAGACGCAGTTTGTTGTAAATGATTCTTTTTTTCTATTCTAACTAAACTAACACATTGATTGCGTAAACCTTTGTAATTATTCCAGTCTACGTCAGACTTGCTTACTTTAAAAGTTTGCAAAGCATGATCACGGCGTTTCATAAATGCTTTAAGTTCAGGTGTTAACCATGGGGCTTTGGGCTTTGTAACTCGAATTGTTTTTAAAGGCGCATGAGTGTCAAATAAGATAGTAATAATTTCGTTAAACTTTTCAACTTTTTGGTCGATATCATGAATATACACAATCTCATTCCACGGCAAAGCATGTAAATCCCCTAAAAATAAATCAGAATTAAAATTTTTAAAACATCTGTAGGTTATAGATTTAGGTTCAGGCTTTTTACACTTAAAGTTTAGATTACAATAAACTAGTCTATGATCACTGATATTGTGCATAGGAATTGTGCCGCAAGATTTTACAATATCCGCATTTGAAATAAAAATAGGATCTATAAGCCTCTGAGTCTTACTGGTAATTCTGGTTGGTTCATTAAGTAATTGTTTAAAATTATATGATTCAAAACATTCTTCAACTAAGTTGTCTATCTCAAGAAAATTTGTGTTTAAATCACCTAAGCATATGACTTCATCAGCCTTATGGCTAAGATTAGATAACACACTTTCATAATCAGCAATAGCTGCCGCTTCCTTAACTTTGTGAGGCTTATAAAATGACAGAACCATTAACGACTTGTTTTTCAATTTAATTTTAAAAAATAAATGCTCAATATCACTTACCAATACAAAAGGAACTTCTTCGTATATTAAATTATTGCTAATATATGCCAACATACCTCTTGCTCTGCCTATGCCATCTTTTCTAAGAATTTGATAACCTGGTATAAATACTACATCATTAGTATGGTTAGGTTTAAGCCATGATTCCGATACAACAATGACATCAAATTTATTCCGGTTCACAATATCTATGAACCCATCAAAACCTGTGAATACCGAACGCAAATTAATATGTGCAATTTTCATTTATATTAAGGTATTATTTTTATATTTAATAAGTATATATTTTTCTTGCTTATAAAACTTATAAATTATATTAAATATTAATTTTATTTATTTAAACTGTTAAACAAACAAAAAAAAAATGTTATAAAAAAAGACAAGTGGCTAAAGTGTATGTGTGTGGACGTGTGTATTTGTTTAAGTTAAAAGTAAAAGAATGCACCTATATCTTAACAAAGTAACCAGCTAACATTATGTCAGCATACCGAAAAAAAAAAAGTTTTATTTTTGAAAAAGGTACATAAATAGGTACCTAAATATACTTATAATAAAAAATAAATCATTATATATTACCCTGTACCTTAAATTAAACTTTAATGCCCAAAATTAAAAAAAAAAAAAGATAATAATAATATGTTTATACAAAGTAAACATGAAAAATAATTATTTATAAAATGTGCCTAAGAAAATACAACAAAAAGTATTATTTTAATTTTATGAACTTCTCAATTTTCCTTAATAATAATAATAAAATTGAGACAAGTACTTAAGTACTTACTTAAGTACAGTAAATTTACTGTTATAGAAAAACAAGACAACTACAATATTAGTCAAAAAAAAAAAAAAAATAAAGTAGTTAATACTTAAAAAGTATTGGTTACTTGCAATGTTTGTTTTATAATTTTGTACTTACATTTTATTTTATTATGTTATTTAATCAAAATAGCCAATAAGCACCGTGATATATTAATGCTAACCAAAACAATCTTTATTTTTACATTAAACTATTTAATTCGTCCACACTGTTTATTTCAACTTTTTTGTTGTCAATCAAAACAATAACACTGCCATTCGTTGTCCAGCACAGTTTACCCATTACGCTCCGCACCTCTGTGAATAATTTCAACTTGTGCGCCGTCAACACCTCGCTTATCATGATTTTGTCACCTTACAGCAACTTCTTCGCGTAAAATACGCTGTCTCGCTTCCACCTATTGCAGAATTCCACTATATTTCTATATTTCAATTTTTTTTGAGATGGTTGCAAAAGGTGCTGAAAATAAAAAATTTCCTGAAAATATTTAAAAAAATTAAACAATTTTTTTTTATTGGTTATTTTCTAAACGTAAATTATATTTTAATTTTTCTTAAATTATATAAATGACAATTTCAAAAAAAAAATCTAAGAACATCTCATTTTTCAACAAATAAATTAAAAATTAAACACCTTCAAAAAAAAAATTTAAAAATAATTTGGTTAAAATAAGAACTTAATAAGCTTAAGAATAATGTATCACGCGACTCCCCTTTCTATTAAAAAAATGTTGCCCCCGCCTCCTTCACATATTAAATATATATAAAAATTGGGTTATGTTATTTAGGTTAATAAAATTTCAAGTTAGTATCATAAGCTGTTCAAAAGTTAAAGGGCGACTTTAGACACGCACTGTATAACATTTTAAAGAGAGTTAATCTTCATGTTGCATAACTTGCTGAAAACATGGTATGACATTTCAAAAATGTGTTTTGACAAATTTTGATTTATATTTTGAGATCGAGAACAATAGACAATCGTCTGGCACTCCTTCTTGGCACCAGGGACGGGCTGAAGGGGACATGGGGGAACATCTAGCCCTCCCAATAACTTTACGAGTTGGAAAATTTAGCTTCGAGTTGGTAAATTTAACTCCAAGTTGGCAAATTTAGCTTCGAGTTCGTAAATTTAGATCCAATTTAGCAAATTAAGCTTCGAGCAAATTTAGATCCAAGTTGGCAAATTAAGCTTCGAGTTAGCAAATGTAGCTCCAAGTTGGCAAATTTAGCTTCTAATTGGCAAAATTTGAAATATTTTATTAAATATCGTCTTGAAATAGTGCAGGAGTCCAGTGGTTTTTTTTTTGTTTTTTTGTTTTGTTTTAAGTCACCAGTTTTATGGGAGTGAGGAAACATTTGTGTCAGTTGGAAAAATTTAGACGTGTTGGTTGATAAATTATGAAAATTGATAACCTGTTTTTTTTCAGTCTCATTAGTTTTATTTGAGGCAGTTAACTTCATTAATTATTGAATGAATAAATCAATTAATTAATTAATTGATTTGCCAATTGGAAAATTTTGTAGACCTTTTGCGTCTTGCTCCCCAATATTTTTACTTCGGCCCGTCCCTGCGTGGCACTAACCTGGTATCTATCTTACTTTTGTCATACTTTCCTCACGGAATCTATTACACTGCTCAAAACTCAAAAATTTGCCGACACCATTTTAGTTGCGTTGCAATTCTTTTTAATTTTTCGTTTTTCAAAAAAAAAAGATCTTTTCATTCACCAGGTAATAAATAAAGAAAGACAATCATATCTCAACTTTTCTTATAGGAACAACGTGCATGAATACGACACCAGAAAAAATTTAAATATAGCCCTGCCTCAGGTATTTTCACAAGTTGGTAGAAACTCAGTTTACTATAAAGGAGTAAATGAATATAATAAATTGCCTGAATATATAAAACAATCTAAAAACAAAAAAATTAATAATGCTGTTTCAGATTTTATAGAATATGCTTAAATAAGTGAGTAATTCCAGGTCAACTAGCCCCTCGATCCGGAACTCATCTCTCCGATTTTGCTGAAATTTTGCATGTTCCCATAACTTAGTGTTATACCCCCATTAATGGCGTTTTGCAAAAAAATCGTTGGTTGCTGAGATATTAGGGTGGGTCATTTTTTGCCTTTTTCAAAATCGGAAAACATCCATGTAATAAATTCGTAATAACTTAACTTCTATTGGAGATATAAACTTTAATCGTATTGATTTGTAAAGAGAATCAAATTATGGTCTAGAAAATCTACTTTTTTTAACCATTTTGACATTTCCAAGATGGCTGACCGCCATGCCAATTCGGGGAAGTTTATATTTTGTATCCCCAAAATAGCTTATCTTCGATTTTTTTATTTTTTTACTATTTACTTGTATTTAGTGGTAATATGTCCCTATAAAATATTTCGACTCAAATGACATATTTGTGGGAAATATGATCCATAATGTGCGACCATACCCTATTTTTTTTTTCATTTTTAACTACAAAAAATGAGCTCTGTGAGGAATTTAATGAAGAAACTAAATCCATTGCACAATATTATTAATTTGATTACTTATTTAATGAAAAGGGTTTTTAATAACAATATACAGGGTGTACCAAAAATCTAGGAGCACCCTATACAGGGTGTCACAGAATGTTTCCAAAATCTCTTAAGGGTAATTAGATCTCGTCAAAATAATGCCACAAGTTCATATAAAATTTTTGGCTACGGCCCCCCTACTCTGAGATATTTGCCCCCAAGATAAAATAGAAAATTTATTTTTTTTCGATAACTTTTTTACTTTTTATTATTTATTGACAATTTTTTTTGAGTTGTTTAAGAAAATTAATTCGCATTGAATGATTTTAACAGAAGTTTTAAAAGTTATCAGAAAAGTCAGGGGCGGACTTCCGTTATGGTTCCAAACTCCTAATTTTTTTAGGGGTACAAATTTTAGACTTTTAATTACTTTTGTACATTCTGTGAGCAATTTTAATCAAAAAATTACTCTACCCAAAATTCGATAAAATGAAGTGTTTCCGAGAAAAAGGCACTTTTTAATTCAAAGGCAGGAGACCGTAAAAAAATATAATTTTTATTTTATTTCAAAAATAGCATAAATTATTAACTCATCAAAATGAAATAAAAAAAAATCGACTAGGATCCCCCTCCTTTGAGATATTTGCCCCTTAGATGAAAAATTAAATTTTTTTAAAAAACTTTTTAAAAATTTTTAACGATTTTTTTAAAGGTTATTTTAGAAACTTTAAATGCATCGAGTTATTTTAATAGACATTTGAAAAGTTATCAGAATCAGGGGCGGACTTTTGCTATCTTTTTTAGTGTTAAAAATTTCACACTTCTGATTACTTCGTCTAAATAAGGAAAGCAAATTACATACAAAGCAAAAAGCATTGGGGTGGTCCAAAGTTTTATTTTTGTTTCGATCTTTCTAAAAATGTGTCAAATGGCTTCTTTTAGTTATATTGATGTAGACCAATGTCCATAAGTCCACTTCATAATAATGAATGAGATTTTTGGCATGGTTCATAGCTGAAAAAAATTATACTAAATCCTTGTTAGCCTGTGTTATTGGTGTTCTGCCATTATATTTTGGTTGGATTTAAAAAAATGCCTTTCCTCACGGAAACGCTTTATTTTATCGAATTTCGCGAGTACTTTTTGGATCAAAATTGCTCATAGAATGTAAAAAAGTGAAATTAATAATAACAAAAAAGGGGTTTGGAACCATAGCGAAAGTCCGCCCCTGACTTTTCTGATAACTTTTCAAAAGTCTGTTAAAATCATTCGATGCATAAAGAGCTTCTAAAATAACCTTAAAAAAATCGTTAAAAAAAATTAAAAAAAAGTTTGATTTTTATTTTTTATCTAAGGGGTGAATATCTCAAAGGAGGGGGGCCCTAGTCAAAAATTTCATATGGACTTTTTATTTCATTTTAATGAGATAAAAACATTTTTAAAATAATATATAGCATTTTTGAAAAAATATAAAAATATTGTTTTACGGTCCTCCGGCCTAAAAAGTGCCCTTTTCTCGGAAACGCTTCATGTTATCGAATTTTGTATAGAGTACTTTTTTGATCAAAATTACTCTCAAATGTAAAAAAAATAATCAAATGTCTAAAATTTGTAACCCTATAAAACTTAGGGGTTTGCAACCATAACGGAAGTCCGCCCCTGACTTTTCTGATAATTACGGAACTTCTGTAAAAATCATTCGATACGCATTAATTTTCTTAAAAAACTCAAAAAAAATTGTCAATTAATATTAAAAAGTAAAAAAGTTATGCAAAAAAAAATAAATTTTCTATTTCATCTAGGGGGGCAAATATCTCAGAGTGGGGGAGCCGTAGCCAAAAATTTTATATGAACTTTTGGCATTATTTTGACGAGATCTAATTACCCTTAAGAGATTTTGGAAACATTCTGGGACACCCTGTATAGGGTGCTCCTATATTTTTGGTACACCCTGTATATTGTTATTGAAGACCCTTTTCATTAAATAAGTAATCAAATTAATAATATTGTGCAATGGATTTAGTTTCTTCATTAAATTCCTCACAGAGCTCATTTTTTGTAGTTAAAAATGAAAAAAAAATAGGGTATGGTCGCACATTATGGATCATATCTCCCATAAATATGTCATTTAAGTCTAAATATTTTATAGGGACATACCACCACTAAATACGAGTAAATATTAAAAAAATAAAAAAAATCGAAGATACGCTATTTTGGGGATACAAAATATAAACTTCCCCGAATTCGCATGGCGGTCCGCCATCTTGGAAATGTCAGAATGGGTGAAAAAATGGGTTTCCTAGACCATAATTTGATTATCTTTACAAATCAATACGAATAAAGTCTATAACTTCAATAGAAATTAAGTTATTACGAATTTATTACATGGTTGTTTTCCGATTTTAAAAAAGGCAAAAAATGACCCACCCTAATATCTCGGCAACCAACAATTTTTTTGCAAAACGCCATTAATGGGGTTATATAAACACTTTAGTGTAATGTAATGGGGACATGCAAAATTTCTGCAAAATCGGAGAGATGAGTTCCGGATCGAGGGGCTAGTTGACGTGGAAATACTCAAGTTACATTTTTTTACAGTTTTGTTTAACCTCGTACTATTCTACTTAATTAAGCATCCCCTAAGTCCAGGACTTGTGTGGGCTGGTAGTAGAGGGAACCACCGGCTTTAATTGACTTTTATAAAAGACTTATTTTGGTATAGTATAACCATTTCAGGAATTCCGGTTGTCCCTGAAGTGGTAAGAATTTTAGTCAATTTTAAGGTTATATTGTTTTATTGGGTAAAATTCCTTAAAACTAATCGAAAATAATATGTTGCACCAAAAAAAAATTTAATATAGGCATTAATAAAAAATTTGACATTTTTTTTCTTTTTGACAAATTTGGTCCTTTTAATTTTTTCTGACTTTAAATTGCCTTTAAAAAATATTTAACTCTAATTATTGATGATAAATTTATATGAGTATTAAAGAATGATGTTTAAAGAATCATTTAAAAAAGGAATTCTTAAAAAATATGTTTTTCCTTTTTAGCTATTCGGATCAAAAGAATTCACGGAAAATAACCAAAAATTTCACTTGGGTGCAAATTTTCATATCGTCCGGCGAAACCGGGTATTGTGAAATTAATACATAACTTAGCCTATAGTTTTCCAAAGCTCCCCTAAAAATCCCAGTCTGCGATCTTTTACGGTTTAAAAGTTATGAGCATAAATGTGACAGATTGCACAATCAGTAATGTTAAAATTTTATACAGCTGCGCGTAGGTTTAAGGGATTTCGCAATAATTTTATTATGACATATAAGTATCTTAAATATTATGTTTTCCTTTAGATTTATTCAAAAAGTAAATACTATTTTATTACCTATACTATACCGGGTGAGTTTCAATCCATGGACACCCCCTAAAATGGAATTGTTTTCAGTCCCATGAAAGCAAATTTTTTGTGGCTTATATTTCTTAACAAGGGCTACAAAATGGCGTAAAAAAATATTTTTTGTACTTCCGGTTTCGCCGGAAACTAAGTTAAATTATTTTTTTTAATGACACCCCCTGTATATTTTTGCATTTTTAAATCCAGAAAACAAATTTACATTAAAAAAAAATCATTAAAAAACTTTTTATTTTTTTTGGACGTTTTTTTATTATTTTTATTAACATACATGATTTTTTTTTTTTGTAAATAAAATCTTATTTATGTAAAAACCAAAATTTGGTAATTATTTTGTACTTTAAATTTTTCAAAGCGGGGTTTCTTTCATAACTTCATGTTTTCAAATGGCAACCCCCTTGGGCGGTCTTAATTTTTTGGTGCGCTATTGTAAGGGCTACAAAATGGCGTACTTTTAATTATTTATCTTCCACTTTTGCCGGATTAAGCTTTTTTTAATGAATAAAAAAATAATTAATTGATTTTTTTAGACGTAAAATTGTTTTCTGAATTTAAAAATGCAAAAATATACAGGGGTTGTCATTTAAAAAAATAAAATAAACTTAGTTTCGGGCGAAACCGGAAGCGCAAAAAAATAATTGTATACGCCATTTTGTAGCCCTTGCTAAGAAATATAAGGGAACGTTCAAGTATTACGTAACGCAAATTGTACCAAAATTCATACACTTCACACTCGGTTTCTCGCGTTATTAAAGGCTGTAGATATTTCATGTTTTAGATACCCTCCCAAATGGGTGGGGGTGTTAGGGGGGTAGCCAAAATACGCTATGCCTCCCATAAAATAAAAAAAAATATTTTTTAAAGGCAATTTAAAATCAGAAAAAATTAAAAGGACCAAATTTGTCAAAAAGAAAAAAAAATGTCAAATTTTTTATTAATGCCTATATTATTTTCGATTAGTTTTAAGAAATTTTACCTAATAAAACAATATAACCTTAAAATTGACTAAAATTCTTACCACTTCCGGGACAACCGGAAGTCCTGAAAGGGTTATACTATACCAAAATACATCTTTTATAAAACTAAAGAAATTACCCAAATTTCATTTAAAACGATCCACAGTTGTAGAAGATATTGAATTTTGACCGCTAATGACTACTATGCGCCGGTGAGAATCGAACTCAAGCTATTTTGGGTAGTAAACTCGTCAAGTACGACGAGGTAGTCCACTACACCAATCCTCCCATAAATACTGTTAAATTTCTTCTTCTATTATATTATATTTTATGTTGTATTTTATATGTTAATGTTAAGTTAAATAATTATTAATTTATTTCCTTCTTAGAAGAAGAGAATTTAATACCATATTATATAATATTCATTATTCTGTAATTAATAATAATATAATATCGTGTATTTCCAAAGAAAAAATCTACTTCTTACACATAAAAAATAAATATTTAGAGAAACATTGTCAGGAATAGTAAAAAAAAATAAAATAAAATAAAAAATTAAAAACTAGACAGTCTAATTGTGCTTAAATTGCTGATTTAAATCTTCATATTCTCTTATGTAAGCTTTAGGTAGCTATAGTTTTATTAATTAAATGTAATACTCAATTTTTATACAAAGAGGTGTCCCTCTGTAAAACTTTGTGTTTTTTTTTTTGGATGAATAAAGACATTATTTATTATTATTACAATGAATCAGCCGACCGACTTGCTAGGGAGGGTTCAGCCAGTTCATTTATTGGACCTGAGCCTTCGCTTGGGATGTCGAACTGCGTCATTAAAAGGGATATAAAAACTTGGCTTAATCAAAGTTTTATCCATCCATGGATGTCATAGCAGGTTCAAGCAAAACTACTCATCAAAGAGCCCTCATTTTCTAACACAATAATACTTACCCAATTAAACAAGAAAAGGCTCAGAACAATTATCAGTTTTCTAACTGGTTATGGTACTTTTTACAATCTTCCTTATAAAATGAAAATTGTCCAGAGCTGGAGATTCTGTAATTATGATTAAGAAACTGCATCCCACATTTTGGGATAATGTCCTCTCTTCTCACAGAAAAGGCCGCGATTTTGGGCCAGATCATGGCCTTTTTAGATGCCTGCCCTATCGGAATATCATGCCAATCAAATGATGTGTCATCCTAGATGACTGCGGTATGCACAATGGATCTTAGGTCCAAACCGCTTCTGATGATGATGTTTTGTTTTTCTCTAAGCATCGTCATCCTGACTCAGAGTTAATACATTTGACTTTCCTTTTGTTTTACTTGCTTGATGCATCGGAAGGTTTTATTTAAGTATTACTAGGTATTCTTATTTAAAAAATGTGATAAACACATTTTTTAGTAAAAAATATCCTCCGTATTAAATTTTTTTGAACTAAATTGCAAATATATTACCCTGTCAAACTTATACATCTGTGATGCCAATTACTTTTGTTGTAATTTCAAATATTATTTTTTAAATGTTAAAGGCATTCGACAGCTAAATAGAAATAATTTACCTACAATTTCATGAATGTCAATTGTTTTTGGAAATTTTAATTTAAAATATAAATGTATCGCGCTCTACTAGAATTTAATGATAAAATGATAAACTATACAGAGCGTGTCAAAAATGCTCCTCCCCCCTTAAACTTTTGAACGACTTAATATATCAACCTGAAATTTAAAACGCTTAAACTCAACCCAACCCAAATAATATTTTGGTTATATCTGATATGCTTAGGGGGCAAAATTAAGACAGGAGAGTAGGGGGAACATCTTTTAAATAGAAAGGGGATCGTGTGATACATCATTTTAAAGCTTATACAATTCTTTATTTGCCCACATACTTTTTATTTTTTCGGAGTAATTTTTGGGGGTTATTTTAAACCCCCAAAATGGAAATTTTCTATTTAATACACCGACAGAGAGGTATATTTTCAATGTATCCAAAATATACCGAATCTGGAGATGTATTTGCAAGACTATTTTTTAAAACAATTTTTTAAAAATTTAAATCTTCAAAAGTCATTTGAATAAATAATTCATAATAATTAATTTGATGTTAATTTATTTTGACACAATAAATTCATGTTTGACATTTCTAAATTTTGGAATAAAACAGATCTAAATTAGTTAAATTTTATTAATATTGAATAAAAATAAGCTAATAAGACATAAAAATTGCCTTAATTTTGCATTTTAGTTGATATTTTGTTATAATATTACATCATCAAGCTTGTCATATCAAAGAACTAGAAAACTGGTATATATTCGATTTTTTGGTATTTATTCTAGACTAATATATCCCGTCGTTATGGTAATGCCTTGTTTTTATTGGTTGAAACCGATATTATGGTGCATATACTTCAGTTATAAATACTTTTAAACAAATTTTGAGTAATATAAATATAATTTTATAAATAAAATCTTAAAATATCGCATTTTTTAGCAAAATAAAAATTAAAACAGGAAAACCTTAAAAATGAGGTTTAAAAAAATAAAAAATATATGGTCAAATAGATAATTTTATAAGCTTTATATTTTACGACCCCCTTTCTATTTAAAAAAAATGTTCCCCTCTACCCCCTGTCTCAATTTCCCCCCCTAAAGCACATCAAATATATACCAAAAAATTACTTGGTTTACGTTATTTAAGTGTTTTAAATTTCAAGTTGATATCTTAAGCCGTTCAAAAGTTAAAGTGGCGCACTTTTGACACGCTGTCTATAAACAGTTGCAAGCACTTTATTAAAACGTCTCAAAATTAGTGCCGACGCTTCGGCACTAATTTTAAACGTTATGGAAAAGGAAGTTGTGAATAGCGTTTTATAATTTATTACATTTTAAAATTGTCTATCTCCAAAACGTTATATTCTAGTAAATAACTGTATGTAACATTTTTTATATGGCTTAAAAGAGCTTTCATTTAAGTTAAGAAACAAAAACATTTTATAGCTTTAAACGCCAATATCTCGAAAACAATGTATTTTAAAAAATAATTTTTTCATATTTTAGTTAAGGGCTAAATTAATAAATGTGATTTCTTGTTAAATAAAAACCAATTATAATTAACTTAATTAAAACTAAAAAACTAAAAATTGAGTTTTACCCGATTCTTTGCCCCTTACTAATCTACTAATCAGTTACACTTAAAATCTAATCAACTCTTTAAAAGACGATAAGAAACTATATGCCAAAAACCGCTTGTCGATATCTTTTCTAGAAATGGAGTTATCAAGTTTACAGGCAGACAGAAGGACACCAAATTTGTTTTACTAATTTAGAATCTACTTAGAAAAGTATAAAACTTTAATAACAAATATTGTCAAAATTTTTGACTTTTCGGCGATGATTTCAATACCGCGATGCATCGACACCATAGAGATATCTATGATCAGCACTCTTAGTAGTAAGGGGAGATCACTATGAGTGGGACAGTGAAAAGCTTGTCTGCAAACAAATAGTAGATTTTTTACATAAAGTTCTCAATTCTTGTCAGTATTGTTTCAGGGAGGGCAGGTCCACAGAAATGGCCTCAATCGATTTTGTATAACATCTATATGAATCCATAGATAGTTTAACTGCTATAAGTTTTGACTTATCAAGAGCCTTTTATACTGTGGATCCTGATTTTCTCAAAACCAAACTTTTTAATTTAGGAGAACGTGAAAGGATTAATGATTGGATTAAGTCTTTTTTACTAAGAGCTTTAGGGTTAAAATAAACGGTGTTTTCTCCAAATTATTTAAGTCATTTGCAGGAACCCTCAAGGCAGTATTCTTGGGCCATTATTATTTTTTTTTTTTGTAAATGACTTACCTTATTTTGTTTTTGATGGTAATATTTTCATGTATGCAGACGATACTACAATTGTCATAACTGATTTAGATTGAGATAATCTTATTAAAAGTCAATATAGAAATTCAATGGCCGGATGCAATAAGAGCATACGACGCTCGAGGCGCACAGAGGACGATTTTTAAAACTAGGGGGATCTTAAAAGAAAAAGTTAAAATGTAAAATAGGTCCTTATTTTTACATAAACATGTTCTTTAATGTCTGACTAATTAATTCCTAAAATATCAGCTTTAAATAATAAAAGAAAAACTATTGGAGTAGCTTTAAACTTGGGTTATTTTAAAATTTTATTTTGTTTTTTTGATGAATAACTTACTTTAAAAAAAATGTTATATTAAAGAATGTTGTTGTTTGGACTTTTTATATTAGTAAATTTAACTTAGTAATTAAATCATTATAGTCATAAATGGTATATGGCTGCTATCAGTATTATAATGGTAGTTAAAAAAGTTAAAATTGCGATATTTCGTAATATCTACTCCACCAGATTCTACCTATAAGAGTATATCTCTAATAAATATTAACAATCCAAGGCTAATATTAACGAAAAAAATGTTACTAATTTTTGGAAATATATTCCCCACAATTTTATAAAAAATGAGTGTTATGGTATATTTTTACCACTTATTTGTAAAATGTATGTATAATAAATTCAATTAAAATGAAAAATATGTAATATAGTTAGTGTTTTTATTGAATTGGTAGTATATTAAACAAATCAATGTCCTTTACCACCCGCATTTCTACAAAAAAAAAAATCAGCGCGCAGGCCAACTTTTTTCCAGAAATTATTTTAAAATCGCTTTTTTTGGTTTCTCCTTCTTTAAATTAAATTTACTGGCCCCACGTCACTGAACTTTTAAGTAGTTTTCATTATTATTTTTTTAATAATCATTTAATAAAATTAATAAATTTTCAAAAAATAATTCCTATCTGTATAAATTAAATTTGTATATTTATTAATTTAGTTTTACTTGACCCTGATAAACGGCACTGAATTAAAATTTATTTATTTTTACTTTATTTTTTAAAAAACTAGTATTATTTAATCCTTCTTCTGCGGACACCACTGTACTAAAAAATTTGATAAAAATATATAAATATTTCTTAAAAAATTATCATATTTAAACTTATATAACAATGGAAATTTAAACAATTATTTAAATCCCCCTAGTTTTGGAAATCGTCCTCTGCGAAGCGGCCCGAATTGAACAATACTTTTTCCATAACGAGTAAAAATTTTAAAGTTGTTGAAATTCAAAATAAAAAATATAGTGTTATGGTACTTAATGTCGCTCATGTTTTTTTTTATATAAAACTTTATTGTATAGTCGGTTTTTTCGGAGGTAATAATTAAAACCCACAAAAATTGCAAACATGGAAAATCAATGTTTTTCAAAATATATGCTAAGTTGCCGAATCTCTGTTGTTTTTGAATTAATTCACTCCGGATTTCTTTTATATTACCCTCGATACTCTAATGTCGCAGTCATCCAAAAAAAATCGAAAAAAATTATTTGTCTAATTATGTTTAACGATTTTTAATAAAAAAGCCGTGATGCTTAATATTTCTGTATTGCGACCTTCTTGAAGAAAAATAGTGGAGAAAAGTTGTTTCATTGGCTTACTTACTTTGCTTAAAAAAGGCTATATATTTCATGGCTGCTGACACATTATTAGGGCTTAAAAATTACGATATAAGCTGCAAATGATACGTTATGATTCAAATATGTTCATAATTTCTAATGAAAAATATATATTTTTTATTACTTAAATATCTTGATTTTTTGTAAACACGTGAAAAAGTGTCCGATAATTGGGTCGTGTCAGGTATTTGGGACATTTACCTTACGTATAAAATATTAAAACTAAAATTTTGGCAGCCTTTTAGAAAAAGTGTCCCATTCATGGTGATCTCCCCCTTTTAAGTGCCGATGTAATATATTACCTATTTGTAGGTATGCTACAGATATCTTAAGATAACTGTATCAGGTTAAAGATATTTGTAAATCTATCTAAATTACAACTTAACTGTAAATAATGTGTTACTGTCAATGTTCAGATTATAACAACATTACTATTTTAAGGAAAAATCTGAAAACATATAAGATCCTCTCTACGACTTCCTCATTTCAACATGTTTAGTTTTGTATTTAATTTTTCCATTTTTAATCTTCACAGAGCGTATGCTTTGGAAAAGTATAATACGGTGGTACGAATTTTCCAAAATTTTCAAAAAACTTCCTATACAAAAAATTCTTGGATACTAATGAAAAATGTAAGTCTGTTCATCCGTTAGTCCGTCCGTCCAATCTACTCAAAATTTTCAGAAAAAAATAGGTTATCCGAGAGTAAGCTTCTTTTTGTTTTTGAAATCGAAATGATTTTTTTTATTTTGCGTTTTAAATAATTTTTACTTGGGTTAGAATATTTGGAAAAATGCAATAAACCATCCACTGTTGACTTGTTTTGCATATATTTAATTTAATATATGGCATAGTGGCCTTGGTTCAAATCAAACATTTTGCTTTTTAAATATAGTAGATATTAATGTTTTGTTTATTATATTGTGTGGTCCAAAATACATGCCTCCCTTTTAATTTTGAACGAGTTGAGATATCGACTTCAAATTTAAAACACTTAAATGGGTGTTTCTCACAAATGGTAAAAATTTGTGTCCCCAGTTAATTATTTACAAGAAATAAAATTTTTCTTTTCAATTATGGTTTCAGGTTAAAGGTTTTTTATCTTTATTATTGAATTATAACATATCTTAAAATAGATAATGAATATTTCTTTAAGCTTTTTTATACACGCCAAAACTCAGTCCCCTGTTTTAGATATACTTGATGTAGCATATACACTGTAAAAACGAATTGGTAAAATTCCCAAACGTATCGTGGGTAATTTTGTGGCCATAACATATTCGGGAAAATTACAAAAAAGTTGTGAAAAGCAGTTTACATAATACATACTGCTTATTTGTTTCAATGATAGATATCTAAATTTTACAAATTAAAAATTGTAAATTTACAGAATAAAAATTGAGTTTATATATATATATATTTAGTTTAATAATTACAAAAAATTTACAAAAATAAATTGAATTTTACAAAATCTATATTGTAAACTTCAGAAAAAAAAATGAAATTTTTAGTTTTTTTTTTTAATGTAATATTACAATATATATTTCTTAAAAACTAGATATAAATTTTGTAAAATTCACTACTAAATTTACCTTATAAATTTACAACTGTCTCATTTGGTGCACTAATGGCTTAGTTTACACCATGGGTACTATATTTTAAGTCCAGATACTTTTTATCTACCTATCTCTGTTTACAAAATCTTGATGTAAACTAAGCAAATATCACAACTCAAAAACTTTCTATTTTTTTTTTTTTTGGTTGTTAGCACAGTAAGGTAAATAAAATATCACCGTTACTGTACTAATAACTTAAAAATAAATATTATTTATTTTTTAAGTTGTAACACAATTGCATCAAATGGGCCCTCTGTTGCATTTAAAATCAAAAATTGAATAATGTCCCTGCTGAAAATTACGGGTCTGGGCGGGTATAAATGGTGCATAAACCGGACTTGAACGGATGAAATTCACCCGCTCAAGTTCAGTCTATGCAACATTTATACCCGCGCAGACCAGTCATTTTCAATAGGGGTGTAATAATATTATTATATCATATATTATTATTAATATATAATATTTTAAATAAAACAAAGAATAAAATTTTTATTTTAATAAACACAAAAAGTAGAAGTTACTTACTAAGCGGATGGGCCCAATCAGTTTAATAAATTTTGCACCAATCACGTATATAAATATTTTTTATTTCAAAGTAAGCACAACCGAGTGGTGGGATATTAAATTCCGAAATTTGAGCATGTTTGTGCATTTGAAAAAGGGTTCCTAATTTCGTAGATATGCGAATTTTTTTTTAAAGAGTAGATCTGGATCCCATTGCTTATATTTCTTGTTATTTCTTGACTTAAGAATTAATTTAATCATTTTTTACCAAATACTATAGGAGCCATAATTTTAGATTCCCAATTTTAGTATTTTTATAATTGTGTATCTTAGTTTTTTGTATCATTATAATAATAATAATTCATAGTTCGTTATCCTGAATAACAATTAGCTTTCGGATATACGAAATTGGGAATCAAATGCAGAAAAATGTACTAAATTTGTAAAATGTTTATGTTTTCAAATCGGTTAATTATGACTAGTGGAACAACTTGACCAGTATTCTAAATTACCCAAGACATAAACACAAACTTTTATAACGATTATTTATAAAATAAACAAGCATGCACACATTGCAATAGAGCGAAAAACTGCTATTTGCAATTTAAACGATTTTTGCTACCATTTAACGGGGAGATGCTCTACCGTTATCATATTACAGGACGGATTTAGTTAGACTTTTGGCTTCAAATAAAAGTAGGTTTCTGTTTACCTCTGCAGATAGTATCTTAGAAACAATGTATCTAGTATAGTAGTACTACTATCCGAAATTGGAAAACCATCCGAAATTGGGAAACCATCCGAAATTGGTAAACCGTCCGAAATTAAGCGTTTTTCCCCTACCTTATATATACTATTTTTGATTTGTGTAAACCTTTTTTAAGTTCTGACATCAATTAAATGAACTTTAAATCTCTCTCCCAATCCCAAACTATAGTTAAAGATAGAGTTTTCATACAAAAGTAATTAAAATTTTTAAGTATAATGTAATTTTTAAAATTACTAAAAATAATAACACCTTTATTTTAGAAGCCAGTGGAGTCCCAAAAAGGTGGTATTTTTATTTTTACTAAATTTCTGAGAGGCCACTGACTTTTCTAAAAGTTAAATATTTTGTACGATTTTGGGTTATACTTTATATGTGGCAATTGGAGTCCTTACTTTATGTTTTATTTAAAAAGTTGCTCTTTTTGCCTACGCTAGTTTCTAAACTGTGGCTTAATAAAATACTGAATGCATACGTCTCCTTTTCAGCCAAAATGATTATTGTTTAATTAATGTTTCTTCAAAGAAATAATTTTCAGTTCAAGTTGCATCCAAATATTTTGTTTCTTTCGGGAGTTATATCAAAAGGTAGATCCGTTGAAAGCCATTTTTGTTGAGCTCTGGTACAAAAACTATGTGCCCGTGAAGACTCTTGATCGGTGGGGTAAAAAATAATTTAATTTTAGCGAATTTAACGAATCTAAAAAAATATGCGCCTAATTTCGGATGGTTTCCAAATTTTGGATAGTAGTGTATTTAAGATACTGTTTGCAAAGGTAAACAGAAACCTACTTTTATGTGAAGCCAAAAGTCAAACTAAATCCGTCCTGTAATATGATAACGGTAGAGCTTCTCCCCTTTAAATGGCAGCACAAATCGTTTATATTGCAAATGGCAGTTTTGTGCTCAGTTGCATTATTATGCTTGTTTATTTTATAAATAATCGTTATAAAAGTTCGTGATTCTGTCTTGGGTAAGTTATGATGTTAGTTAAGTTGATCCACTATTCATAATTAAGCAATTTGAAAAGGTAAACATTCTACAAATTTCTAATCTAAAAAGCAGAAAGTTGCCTAATTTCGGATAGACCATTTTTGTGCATTTGATTCCCAATTTCGGATATCCGCAAGGTAATTATTATTCAGGATAACCAACCATTAATTATTATTTTTATAATGAAACAACAAACTAAGATAAACAATTTTGAAAAAACGAAAATTACCTAAGATACTAAGATATTCGAAATTGGGAATCTAAAATTATAGTTCCTATAGTATTTCGTAGAAAATCGCTTAATGATTAAATTACGTCTTAAATGTGAAGGAATAACAAGAAACATAAGCAATGGGATCCAGATCTACTCTTGAAAAAATTTTTTCGGATATGTCCGAAATTAGGAGCCCTTTTTCAAATGCACAAAAATGCGCTGATTTTTTTTAACCGTGTTTTTTGGAAAAAATAAACTGTAATAAAATTGCTTTTATAATAAATCATGGTTCGCTATAATAAGTTGTATCTGGTTATATAAAAAAAAATATCAAAAAGTAATACCGAGTATTAAATATTGAATACATTGTAAATGGTATCCGAAATTAGGCGACTTTCCTCTATTGATGTATACTTTTTTTTGTCTATTTAAGCTTATAACTTTTTTGTTTAAATAAAAAAAAAAAACAAATTAAACAGTCATTCCTTTTTAAGCATTTAGGTAACCTATTATATCTAAAAAAATCCTGAAAGACGTCTTGCAATTTAATCGGTACCTAGATAAAAAGGGTAACTTTTTAAATAAAATATAAAGTAAGAACGGCACTAGTTAAATTATGTAAAGTTTAACTCTCCAATATGGCTCTTTATTGAACCCTTAGAAAAGCCAGTGTTGTCTCAACGATAAAAAAGGGGAAAATAAAAAATATATTTTTTTTCGGATTCCACTGACTTCTAAAATGAATATGTTATTATTAAAAAGTAACTAAGTTGAAGTTCCATCTAAAAATCTTATTTCGTTCGGGAGTTGTGTCCACAAAATGTCATTTTTGTTAAGCTCTAGCAGGAAAACTATAAGACTTAGAGCTTTGTGCCAATGAAGACTTTTAATTACTCAGTTGAGAACTCCAACATACTTGAATTTCAGCAAATTTAAGCGGGGGCCATTTCTACGTGGTCCTTTGTCCAATACGAATCCGTGAGCGGGGACTTTTTACGTTCTTACTCAGCTATAGACGTTAAAGAAACATATAAAAAGATGCTTACAGAACGTTCTTAGAATATGTACTAGATGAATGTTGTAAGTATATGCCATGCATATGCATAGATTATTCATTTTAAGCTCAAGTTATAAGCATAATCATAGCATGTCTAAAAATGTATTGTATGAACATTCCCAAGAGAATAATTAGAGAATACTTAGATCATCGGTATTATTTGGGCTGACAACGCCCCTCCATTTTGCACTTCCCTGTATAAAGTTACCAAGTATGGATGGCGTCACATCCAGACGACGGAAGAGGCAAGAGACTGGTTCCTGACTTTTGTGGTAGAAAGGGACGCCGTCAGGCGCCTAGAGGGGGCGAGCTGGCAGCTGTGCTTCGAGCTGATGACCATTTCCGTAAAGAAGGTCACATCTTGGAGCGGAGTTGTCAGCCGACCACATAAGTTTTGCCAACCACTCCCCATGAGTGACCCCATCAATGGCGGCGTTAAAGGTAAGCCAGATCAACCTACAGCATAGCAAGAGTGCAACTGGGGAACTGGTGAGCGCTCTTGCTAACAAGGTAGGCGAGATCGTATTGGTACAGGAACCTTATGTTTACAGGAACAACGTAAGGGGGTTAGGTGCAGCCGGCTATAAAATTATAGTTGGCAAAGAGGACGAACACATCAGAACATGTATCCTGGCATCTAAGGAGCTGAACGTGGTTCCATTGACCCAGCTGGGCACCAAGGATGTAACGGCAGCTATTCTGGAGCACGGCGTAGGTCGCCACTCTAAATAATACCATAATCTCAGCTTATGAGGAGGCTTGTCCACTCAGGGAGGCCAAGGACCGAAAGGTCCCATGGTGGAATGGCACGCTGGACACCCTGCGCAAGGAGTGTAGGCGGGCATTCAACCAAGCCTTTAGGGAAGACACAGAGTCCTCATGGGATAGGTATATAGAGGTGAGAAGGGATTTTAAAAAGGAGCTTAGACGAAGCAAGAAACAAAGCTGGAGGAAATACTGCGGAGACATGGAGTCACGGTCGGATTCTGCAAGGCTGATGAAAATTCTTAGCGGCACGTCTAATAAATCGGTAGGCTCGCTACAGAGACAAGATGGGAGTTGGACCACCTCCAGCGAAGAGTCCTTAAGAATACTGCTGGAGACTCACTTTCCCGGTGAAAGCGTCGAACAAGATAACCCCGAGGTAGAGCAGGGTCCCCTCCCAGGAGGGGACCGGCAACTGGCCGAGGAGGTTATCAAAGACGGCGCGATCAAATGGGCGGTGAAAAAGTTCGACCCATACAAGGCAGCAGGACCGGATGGCATATTCCCAGCGCTACTCCAGGCGGGCATAGAGATCATTCTTCCCAGCGTGAAGAGGATCTTTAAGGCCAGTTTGGCGCTGGGATATGTTCCAAAGGAATGGAGGAGGGCGAGAGTGGTCTTCATCCCCAAACCGGGGAGGAAGGATTACACAACCGCCAAATCCTTCAGACCAATAAGCCTTACATCTTTCCTGCTGAAAACGTTGGAAAAGATAGTGGACCAGTACCTGATGGAAGGAGTGCTTAGCAGGCATCCTTTCCATAGAGGACAACACGCATATAGGCGAGGCAGGTCGACAGACTCGGCCCTCCACGCTATAGTGCGAAGAGTCGAAAAGGCATTACACCACAAAGAATGGGCGTTGGCCATATTCTTTGACGTAGAGGGAGCATTCGACAGGGCAAGAACGCCAACCATCTGCAATGCGCTATTAGCAAGGGGCACCCCGCCAGCGCTGGTTAGTTGGGTAAGATCTGCGCTGGTAGAGAGGAATGTCATGGCCTCTCTGGGGGACTGTCGTCTGGACATCGGGGTGAGGGGTGGATGTCCACAGGGCAGTTGTCTTTCACCTCACTTATGGTGTCTAGTTATGGACGGTCTCCTAGAGAGGCTGACGGCCGCTGGGCTATACGCACAAGCATTTGCAGATGATGGCACGGTCCTAGTCACTTGAAGGTTCTTGGGCACGGTCTGTGAAAGAATCCAGACAGCCTGCAGGATAATAGAAGAGTGGTGTGAGGAAAAAGGCTTATCAGTCAACCCAACAAAGACTGAGCTTATCCTCTTTACCAATAGGAGAAAGATAGAGAACTTTAGGGCGCCCCAAATGTACGGAAAACCGCTTGTGCTCTCACAAGAGGTCAAGTACTTGGGAGTAACCCTAGACAGTAAACTCAACTGGAAGGCGCATGCAGACAAAGTCATTGACAAGTCGATTGCGACCTTCTGGCACTTGCGTCGGGCAGTGGGAAAAAGCTGGGGCATGACCCCACAGATTCTATTATGTATCTATACCGCCGTCATTAGACCCAGAGTCCAATATGGCTCGGTGGTATGGTGGCCAAGCGTCAGCAAAACCACAGTAGCTCGGAGTCTGAGTAAGATCCAAAGACTAGCGTGTCTCGGGATCACCGGCGCAATCAGGACGATCCCCAGATCAGCACTGGAAGTTCTACTGGGGCTGCCAACGCTTCCGTCCTGGATAAGGAGGGAGGCAATGGCTAGATACCTTAGAATGAGAGATGTTGGATGCTGGCTGGGTGAAGGGGCAGTCTACGGACATACAAAAATCGCCGATGTTGCCAGAGTAGAGTTACCTATCAGCAGCATCAAGGTGATAGAGGCGGAAGACCGATTAAGGTTTGACAGAGCATTCTCTCTCACTATACCAACAAAACACGAGTGGGAAAACAAGGAAGTTAATTTTGCCCAAAACGCAACAGTGTGCTATACAGACGGCTCCCGGATGGAAAGCACGCAAAGCTCGGGCGCAGGCTTCTTTGTACAAGACACGGGGGTTCAAAAGAGCTATTCGCTCGGCAGGTACCCCACGGTATTCCAAGCGGAAGTCTTTGCGATACAGGAAGCGGCAAGATGCGAAGAGGTTCTAGGGAGTAACGGATCAGATGTATACATCTGCTCCGACAGCCAAGCAGCCCTCAAGGCTCTCAGTGCACCCGGCACAAGATCCAGTCTTGTGCAGGAATGCATAGAAGCCCTGGGGGAGCTAGCGAGGAACAAAAGAGTCCACCTTGTATGGGTCCCTGGACACAGCGGGATACCAGGCAACGAGAAGGCAGACGAACTTGCCAAGCTCGGAGCCGAGACTCCGTGCATGGGACCCGAACCCATGCTTGGTATTACAAGGAAACAAGTCACATCAGCCCTCAACACGTGGGCTGGAGAAAAACTAAGGGAAAGCTGGTCAACGGTCACGAACTGCAGACAGGCAAAGGACTTCCTTTCCGGTCCAAGCAAGTCAAAAACCGCGTGGCTACTAGGAAGAAGCCGAGCCACGATCAGCCAACTCACAGGGATCCTCACGGGTCACTGTGGACTAGGAAGGCACCTGTTCAAGATGAAGGTCGGTAACGACCCCGTCTGTTCGGGTTGCGGGATAGACGAAGAATCACCCTTCCATTTCCTAGGACAATGCGATCGGTTCGGCAGAATACGACAGGAGATCTTCGGAGTGGCAACTCTCCGAAGAAAGGAGTTGCGTACCCTTGCCTGGACAGATATCGCGACCTTTATAAGGAGGTCCGGCAGGTTTAGGCAGGGAGTAGAGTAGATGTGTAGCTGGGACAGCTCGGGGCTGGCAAAAAGGGCCATAATGGCCTAGTTGCCAGGCTTGTAGCCTCCCCACCCTTACTACTACTACTACCAAGTACAAAATACGTGAGATAATAGCTTATAGCTTAATAATTAAACAGGCCGACATGAATCTGGGGTTTGAGTTTTTTTATCTTATTAAATCAGTGATTATTAATTATCTATCACTTACAGTTTTTGGAAAATTCATTATTAAGGATATCGCATAAAATTTAAAAAATGTTTAAATTAAGTTTTTCTTAATCATTTAACTTTTAGATAATAAAATAATAATTATTTTACTCTGGGTAAATGATATTCGTTTTAGTTCAAAATAATAGATGGCGTTTGAAATAGTCTCTGTTTTACCGGCAGATTTGACATTTTATCCATATTAATCAATTGACGACGAATATTGTTGTTACTTATTAAGTACTTAAAGTTGCAG
Organism: Brachypterus glaber; assembly: GCA_958510825.1. NCBI lineage: Eukaryota > Metazoa > Arthropoda > Insecta > Coleoptera > Kateretidae > Brachypterus > Brachypterus glaber. The sequence goes on along the minus strand of OY294048.1, from coordinate 27,668,050 downwards.
TATTTTTCAAAATTGTTAAAAAGTGTTAAAATGGCATAACATTGATCCCACAGACTTTGTGTCACGACCCTGATAGTTTTTGTTATATATTTTATCTTTATATTGTTAAAAAAAAACGACGGAAATATAACAGAATTTGTGAAAAACGCTTATATTGCATATTTTTAATTCAGCATTACTAGGCTTACCCTATGAACCATTAAAATAAAAGTCATAATAATATTATAATATTATCGTTTTATTTCTTAGAGACATATTATGTCTCTAAGAAATAAAACGAAACCACTTTTTTTACAGAAGTTTCCCCCATTGCAGAATATCGTAAAAACAGGCAAAGAAAAATACATACTCCTTTCAAAGCTTTGTATGCGAGACTGAAAGCGATGTGGCCGACACAGGTGGGCATGTCGTACCCTGTCTTAAGCCTTAAGGCTCATTAATACAAAAATACAACTTTACAATTTGATAACATTGGAAATGATTGATGTGATAATTATTTAAAATAATTATAGTTCTATAAATATTTTTATAAATATTTCTAAATATTTAAAATATTGCTTATACTATGCATTTTAAATTTTTGCTTATAGTTTTCAATCCTTGCGTGATAGAAAACTTTTAATGGTACTCTACGAATGTGTAAACACATACTTAACAAATTTACATAAAATGATTCAAACCCCAGACAAAAAGCCTATTTTTGCCGGCCTGTGTTATTGGTGTTAGGGCATGTACAAAAACTTACTGCTACATTTCAGAGGGTTACAAAGATTAAATAAAAATCTACCCTTAGAAAGGTCGTGTCTCCCTTAGGAATGATTTCCGGAGCAACGTTTATTGTTATTTTTATCGTATAATATAATATTTTAAAGTGACGACATAATGCGCCGGCCCTGAAGGCAGAACATTGTTTTTTTTGTAAGAAAGACAATTTGATTACTGCAAAAGTCGCTTTGTAATATTTATTGATTTAACATGCTTTTTGTACTTTTTTATTCTCTTTTCAAAATGTCACTTTTCGCACCTACTCATTTAACGTTTTCGAAAAAAAGATTATATCACTCCACCTTAATGTGAACTATTTGTTAAAATGCCGTCGTGACTAAATAAATACTACAAATTAAACTTAAAATAAAAATCTCTCGATGATTTGTTTATTCTTCCATTGTATTTTTGTCTTCGGGCATTAGAGCAAACACAATACCTTGCATTTATTAAAGCAGATTTTTAAGTGACCTGCCTTAATATGGTCAAGAAAATCACGACTTAGGTTGCTAGGTTGGGCTTTTTTACACTATTTTTTCTTGTTTTCATCTGGCGGTAGAAGTAATCCATTGCAAAACATCCAATTTTGAATTATTAGGGAGCTCGACCAGTTGTCCACTAATTTCAAATTAATTAATTTTTTGTGTGTTGTTAAACCTATACATGTATACGTATGTATGTGTACTCCAAAGCCAATTTAATTTAATTTTTATATTGATTCGTTTGGGGGTGGCCACTAGGCTGGGTCGAAAAATCTTTTTTTTTTAGTTGGGTTTTCGGGTAGGACTAGAAAGCTTCTCAATGCCTTAGAAAATAAGCCTCCGAATTTTCTCCCAGAATCTAACAGAATCAACCGGAAAATAGAAATATTCCATAGTGGGCCAGGAGAAAAAAACGAACAAAATTCTGAATTTTTGCATACGATTATTTTTAATACCGCTGATTTCTAATAAAATAACGAAAAAATTCAAAAAAAAAAGTTATTGACATTGGTCTACATCAAAATAATCAAAAGAAGCCATCTGACACATTTTTAAAAAGATCCAAGTAAAAATAAAATTTTGGACCACCCTAATGGCACGGATTTTTTTTTTGTTATTATATTCGAAATCAACGGTATAAAAATAGTCGTTTGCAAATTCAGAACTTTGTCTCTGTTTTTTTTTTCCTGGTCCACTGTGGTATATTTCGGTTTTCCGGTTGATTCTGGGAGATGTTCCCCCATTGCCAATCATCGGGAAAAATTTACAGGATTATTTTTTAATGCATTGAGAAACCTTCTAGCCCTACCCAAAAACCCAACTAAAAAAAAAAGATTTTTAGACCCAGCCTAGTGGCCACCCTCTCAAGTTTGAATTTTTCTGATTTTTGCATGTTGGGAAACTTGATATTTATTGGTTGTTAAATAAGATATTGAGCAATGCCAGTTTTTTATGCTAACTATTGGGCTATTGAGCTTTTTTGTCTAAAACATTTTTCCAAAAAAATTAAAATAGGTTAAACTTGTATCCAAAATAAAAACAACATAAAATTCAATAAAATCACGAGTTTTATATTTGAATATTTTTTATAGGGCCAAAATATTTATTTATAATTTTTTTCCCAGTACTTTAAAAATATTACTTTTTCAAAAATACCCTATTATTATTATATTATAAAAAAGCAAAAAAATATACCTAAATAAAAATAATACATCATTTGAATTTTAACTCTTTTTTTTTAATTATATTTTCACTTTGAAGAAAAACACATTCCTCATTTTTTTTTATAAAAAATGCTACTATTGAGGAATTGAGGAGGCCAAAATATTCAATTATTTGGTAAAAGTAATATTTTTAAATAAATATTTAAGGTTAAAACTGTAATACAGTAAAGATAGATAGATAGATATACTTTATTGTTTCTCAAGACTTACATCTTATAACAATTGTTACATAGTAACATAAAATATTAAAATAAAATAACATTTTTTTGAGCAAATCTTAATTAATTGAGGCCCTTTATTCGTTAAGGATAAAGGATCTCAGTTTAAGAACATTAATTACAAAAAAATATAACAGTTTAATTTTAATGAGGTTTAGGTTACTCAGTGCAAAGACAAGCCCATTCATATCTATCAGACTAAGTACATATGGATTTCTGAGGGGTTCATAAATCGGACAATCAAAAAATATATGTTGTAGAGACTCAAATTCAGATCTATTGCAAATGGTGCACTTTTCTTCTTGATTAATAGAGTAAGAGTTACCGGAGTAATAGAATTTTAAAAAACACGTATTAGAGGTTCTTACTTGTGCTATGATTCGAATAAGACTAATATGAGTTTTCATGTGAAGGTAGTGGGAGGAGTTTGTTTTTAAGGACTTATATAAAGGGCAGAAGGTACTAGAGCTTAGTTTTTCTTTATCTAAGTTATACAGGTAATTATGAAATTGATCCAGTAAATATTGTTTATTAAGTTTAAGGGCTTTAAGAGTTAAGTTTTCCCATAAATTAGGTTGGTTTATCTTGATGAAAATATTTTTTATACTTGATAAGCAATTATACCGATAGGTTTAACTGCTTTAGTCTTAAGAAACAGATTTTCGGGTAACGGTTATTATCCATCGAAAGTATTCTAATAAGCCATGATAATGTAAGTTTAAAAGCGGTATATTCCAGGGGTATGGATCCTGATTCCAATCTGACTATATAGTCAGGTGTATTGGAGGGTAAACAAAGCAATCTTTTGAAAAAAAATACTTGTGCCCTCTCAAGCACATCAGGGTATTTAAGTGCCCATACAGGGGCTGCATGCATGAGGGTACTTAATATTATAGAGTTATACAGTTTAATCCTAGAATCCCATGAATTGATCTTAGAGTGTGCCATAAGTGACTGTAATACAGTAAATATTGGTCTCTATTCACAATCCCCCATGTCTATCCTATTAAAAAATGTTATTATTTAAAAAAGGTCATTTTATTAAATTTTATATAAAACTTTGGATTCATCTTTCAGCTATTTTGATTTTATTTTAATTTCTTATAAAAAAAATATAGCCCAGTTTATAACCAAATAATTTGCTTATGGAACGTCGGTATTTCATTTAGTTACTAACAAATTTCTTTTTCCGTAACATGCAAAAATCCCCGATCGAAGCAATATAAAAATTAAATAATATAGGTTTAACACAAGTCGAGCGCCCTAATAATTCAAAATTGTTGGTTTTCAGTGGACTACGTCTCCTTTAAAAGCATTTGTATGTATGTATAAATATTTTTAAATTAGATTACTGAGGGAATCGAAGTTAATATCCCATTAATTAGTAGGTTGTAATACATATTATTTTTGTAAAATTATTATAAATAATTATTTAATCTTATAATTAGAAAATATAATATATAATATAATCCCTCTATTATATAAAATAGTTTTTTCCTCTGTTGTGAACTTTTATCCTCTGTCAACTTTTTTCCTCTGTCAACTTTTATTAAACTCGGGGGTAGGTGAGCAAAGCAAGCGGGGGGTTGTAGTATAATATAAAATAGTTTTATCCAATACATACAGATAATAAGACAACAGACAGCTTTATTTTAAATAGATAAACTCAATAATAACCCCCGCGTGGCTTTTACTTTATTGAGTGGATAATTATTTATTTTACCCACTCAACTGTCACTTGTCAAATTATTTTCTTGTAAATGTCATTAAAATTTTTAATAAAAATATAAATTCCTAAGCTATTTATTGGATAAAACCTTGTATGGCACTCATGGGTAAACCCTTACTTTACCCACTAGTACCATAAATAACTATTTCCTCTGTCAACTTTTATTGTTCCCGGGTTGGCAAGCAAAGCGAGCAGGGGGTTGGTGACGAAGCGAGCAGGGTGTACCCCCTAGTCTTATATAAGATAATAATATTCTTAAAAAGGTATTAAAATAAATAAAAAATAAAATTAATAAACGGTGATATATTTTTTGATATAATTTTAATTTAAAGCAAAACGCATTCTTATTTTTTTTATGAAATACTAACATATAAAGCTCTTAAGTGTAAAAATTTCATTTTTTTTAAATTGGCTATAGCTGAGAAACAAAGGCTCACACATGGCATATTTTCAAAAAAGTAAAAAGTAAAAAAAAAAAATGGAAATATAAAAATCGTGATTTTATTGAATTTTATGTCAAATTTTGGAAAAAGTTTAATTTATTGTTTTTTTTTTTTGAAAAAAGTGATTCAGAAAAAAAAGGTAGCAGAATAGGTCGGATCTGTCATATTTTTTTTTGTTTTGTGTCATATTTTACTTAATTTTTAAAAAAAAAAATCGGCCCTATTCCGCCATTTCGAATTTTGTATTTTTGGGTATTGGTCCCCATTAATATTACTAAAATAAGCCTTTATGCAAAAATTTTGAGCCATCCTAATGTCGCAATTTTTTTCCGATTTTTCACTAATCAGCGGTACAAAATATGGCCCTATGAAAAGAAAAAACCGAATTTTGTCACATTATTTATTCTGGGACCACTGCATGCAGTGCACTGTACATTGTATGTAAGCTGACTGAAAGTTAAAACTTTTGTAAAGAAACCACAAACGTAATTCTACTTTACAGAGGAGCTCTATACAGTGTCGGACTGTTTGGTGTGACGGGCCCCGAAGTTTGTAAAATTTGTCAACTGTTGAAAAAAAAAATCGAAAATAAAAGAAATTCCTTTTCGAAAACCATTTTTTTTTAAAACAATTTAATAAAAAAAAAGTTATAATCATGTCAACGCCGTCAAACATTTTCCAAATAACATAGAATTTAGAAAGCCAGTTATTTTATAAAACCTTTTACAATTAAATTGTTAAAGCTGCCACATTTCTTTTAGCGCCGCAGGTAATTTTTTTATAAATATTAAGTTCACACATTTTCCAAATACTGCAGAGTTTTAAAAGTAAGTAATTGCATAAAACCTTTTAAAAGGTTTTATTTTTAATTAGATAATTCAAATTTTTGGCCGTGATAACGTTATCATGAACCTGCAGAAACGATGTCAGCTCCGCAGGCGAAATTTCTTATAAATCTTAATGTCGTGAATTTTAGAAATATCTCAGAAATCAATTTATTTTATAAAACCTTTGAATTAAATTTTTCCCAAGCAATTCGTTTTGGGTAAAATATGTGGCCGGGTCGTGTTTTTCACGTCGGATGGCCTGTGATTACATTATTATACTATTCACAGCGCGTAAGCGCTAGAATAGTACAATACGGTAGTTTTGAATTTCCCAAAATCGGCAAAAAAACGTCCTAGACAAAAAAACTCTTGGATACAAATGTGTTTGTTTCATGAAAAAATAACAAACTTTGAAAATTTCCGTCTGTCCGTCCGTCTGTGCGTCCGTCCGTCCGATGTCACGTTTTTTGTTTACACGATAACTCAAGAACGAATTATCCAATAGACTCGAAAATTTCTGGAAAAATCAAGCTCGATAAAGGGAAGATACGTATTGTTTTTAAAAATAATTTCCCCAAAAACAAAAAAGTTATTTGGGATTAAACTTAAAATAAAATTAAAGAACTACCTTATATATAACTAGCATAGTTATATGTAATATACCAGTTATACACATAGGTAGATCTCAATAAGAGCAGTAATAATACATTAAACACCTTTTTCAAAAAAAAAATTTATGACACTGTTCCATAACGGGTGCGAAATATTTTTAATTTTTTAGTTTTTCGAAAAAATATTTATTTTTATATTTTTTTATTTTTTTTTTTTGAAATTTTTTTTTATTTTTAAGAAAATAAATTAAAAAAAATAGAAATATTTGTTTTTGATTTTTTTTAATTTAAATTTTTATATCATTTTTAAATTTTCGAAAATTTTTTGAAAAAAAATAATTTTTCCAAACTTCCAAACTACAGGGGAAGTATACTTTTCTGGCAACAATATTTTATTTTGCGTTTAAATAAACTTGCCCATTTGGAAAAATAAGTAGTGTATAATGGAATGCGTATACGCTATAGCACTGCATACCTACACATACACATATCTTCACGGCTTGTTGGCAGTTACCTTCAACGCTGTAAGCGACTTTTCTTTAGAAAGCCTATGGTGTAAAAACTAGAAATAAAAAAAATTGTTTTATAAAACATTTTAATTTAAATTTTTGTCCCATTTTGAGGCTTATCATGCCTTATCATTTTTCAGCGAATGTCTCCGAGAGGAGTCCCGTGGTTTTTTCTCACTATCTCACCTGTCCAGTCCGACACTGGCTCCATATGTTTGTCAATCATACGAAGAATACCTATTAACCATGACAAGAGCAACGTTTTAAAAAGAAGTAATATTTTTGAAACCCACAAACCTTATTGCATAAATAGAATTAATTTTCTTAAAAGGATGGCGGAAAGCAGAAATGCATTGAAGGGTATCGGTTAGAAAGGAAACTAAAATTATGCCGCCAATAAAAGGATACTTTCCCTTATGTACCCCCAACCCTTAAAGTTTTTTTTTTATTTTTTTTTTCGGAAAACGAGAAAATAAAAATAAAATATTTCCTAAAAATTTTTTTTTCAAAAATTTTCGACAGTAGCAGTTCAAAATGCATAGGAGTAGCTTGATATCTACTTTTGCACATGGACTTATTTGATATAATATAATATATAATATAAATTAAATTCTGCTTCCTTTCGAAACAAAAGTTAATGTCCTAGAGACATTAACCTTTGTTTTTTTTCGAAAATAAAAAATAATAGGTCAATTTTGTGAACGGATTCAGATTATACAAACAAAATTTAATTAGAATTTATGTAAGTTTCCAAATTAAGAAATTGTAAAAAAACAGGGCCATCACCAAGAATTTTTAACATTATCTTTCGAAAACCATTTGCTGCCATTTTGCTGTTATGAATAGCCTAGACCCCATTCTACCAATATCCACTGGTTGTTTGCTTTGACCATTTTTTGAAATTTAAGTTAACCTCAGGCCTGCCGTGTGTTGCTTATAAAAATCAAAGCCATATCTTTAGTATTTATATAAAATTTTCATGAAAGTATAGCAAAAAAATGAGAATTTAAAACCCTATAAAAACAAACGAATAATAGCACAGGCCCACAAAAAAAAAATTGTAAGTCTTGCATTCCAATATGATATTCCTATGTATTTTTTCCCGCTGAAACTGAATCCGCAACCCGTTTAACCCCTACACGTCAGAATTTTGACATAACCTCAAAAAACACCTGAAAAACTACTGAAGCCTCTAAAATCATCTATGCCATACCACTGTCACCCCCCTGTCCCCAAATTGCTAATTCTAAAACCCCAGAAACTCATAATCACCTAACCTCATAATACCATAGCCGCATAACCTCCAAACCCCGTAACCTCATTAAGTAGAAAAATCTAGTTTGGGAAAACAGAAAATATTCTTCAGTTTTTTTTGTGGAACATAGTCATAGGTAAGTAACCCTATAACCACAAAATCCCTTAATACCATAACCTCAAAATCCCTTCACTTCGTAACCCCATATACTATATCCCTTTAATCCCGTTATCATATTCTGTGGAGAAGTCCGGTTAAAAAAATAATGAAGTAGACCTTGATTCATGACCGGATTTCTCCACAGAATAGGATGATGAGGTTAAGAGGTTATAATATATAGGGTTACGGAGTGAAGCGGTTAGGTGTGATGGGATTTCAGGGTTATACAGTTACTTATTCATAACTATATTCTACAAGAAAATTTCACGTAATTGTTCTGTTTTCCCGAACCAGTTTTTTCTACTTAATGAGGTTACGGGGTTTTGAGGTTATGGAGTAATGGTATTCCGAGGTGAGGAGATTATGGGGTTACGAAACTACGAATTTGGAGGAAGGGGGTAAAAGTGGTATGGAGTAGATGATTTTAGCCGTTTCAGTAGTTTTTTGGGTGTTTTTTGAGTTTATGTCAAAATCCTGACGTGTAGGGGTTAAACAGGTTACGGATTCGGTTTCAGCGGGAAGAAATACATAGGAATATCATATTGGAATCCAAAACTCACAAAAAAAAAATTGAGTGGGTAATATAAATAATTATCCATTCAATAAAGTAAAAGCCACGCCGGGGTTATTATTGAGTTTATCTATTTAAAATAAAGCTGGTAATTGTCTTGATAAAGATATTTTAAATCCGCTTGTTTTGGCTTAGAGCCATATTAATAAAGAATCAATCCACCGCAAAAAAAAAATAATTAATTTGTTTTTGCTACAATCATAGTCAAAAAAACTACTGTGGGCTATATCTCAAAAAAAAAACGAGCGGTTCGAGAAAAATGAAGCAATGTTCCGAAAATTGCGCATCAAATAAGTCTGGAATCAACAAAAATGATGTCGGCAAATTTATGAGCGTAGAGCAGTGTAATATTGTGAAGATTTTGTACTTGTTTTTGTGCTTAGTGGTTTTATCGAGGGGCTGACCGCGTCTGAAATTTGTACAAAAGAGTTCCTTTTTGCAAAGAGTTCCTCAGAGTTCCTCCAAGTTCCTTGGGCGTTCCTCTCTGGAAGGGGTAATTTTTGTCGGTCTATCGGTCGGTTGATCTGTCGGTCGTCCTGCCAGGGAAATCTTATAGGCACAGGGCCAGAAAAAAATTAAAGGGGGCTCAGACACCCTCAAAGAAAGGCTTTGTCCCTGACGGTTTAAACCAAAACTTGGCGCCCCAACAAAAAAAAAATTGGCCCCCTAAAAATACCTTCATGAAAAAAAGCCTTGTCCCTGACGGTTTCAACCAAGACTTGGCGCCCCTGCAAAAAAATTGGCTACTTAAAAAATACTTAAGAGTTCCTTCGGAGTTCCTCCGAGTTCCTCAGAGTTCTTCGGAGTTCCTCGGAGTTCCTTCGGAGTTCCTCGGAGTTCCTCCAGATTTCCTCCGAGTTCCTCAGAGTTCCTCGGAGTTCATCCAGAGTTCTTCAGAGTTCCTCCAGAGTTCCTCCAGAGTTCCTCCTGAGTTCCTTTGGCTTGTACAAAAGATTTCCTCGCGGTCAGACCCTCGGGTTTACATTAATAATTTTGAATATAATACACATTTTTTGTTGCACTGTAATAAAATTCATGACAAAAATTTATGTTGTCTAACGTATTGTACCGGTGACTATTGAGATTAAACTCTTCAGGTACATTTAATATTTTGGCATGTCAGCAATACAATTTTAGCAAATATCAAATAACCATAAAATGTCATCTTAAAAAGACTTATTGCTCAGTACAACGAGATCGTTCCTTTACACAGGTGCGACCTTATAACAATAGTGAAAGTCAATCCGCAATTGGTTTCAGAATACCATGGTACCAACTCTTTATACGTAACAATTGGTGGAATTTATTAACCTTCAAAATAACAACAAACTAAATTTTAGTTAAATCATAGAAAGTCATTTTCAAGCTACAAATAATAAAAAATTAGGTTGAAAATGGTACAATTCCTTTTAGAAAAACTTACTTTTTAAATTTATAAACAAATTAACTTGAGTACACATTATTAGAAATGTCATACTGACCTTAACTATATTATTTTTATAAAATTTTAAAAATTAAACCAAAAGAAAACTACAATAAGTTAAAATAAAATAAATTAATGAAATCTAAAATTTAAAATTGAATAAAAATATGGAACATCTATCATAAAGTAATCCAAACTGTAACTCTATCGTTCCTAGAAATATGCAAAACACTTACTTCATTTCTAGGAACGATAGAGTTACAGATCTGATAGAACAATTTGCCATCTTGTACAACAAAAAGTTTCATAGGGATAGGTTAGTTAATGAACAAATAGATTTTTTGAACATTTATGTTTACAATAATGTTTTAAATGTTAGACCGGAGATTGTTGCCTGTCCCCTTACAGAGCATTAATATTTGGAATAAATATTTTTGTTTAATAAGTTTTCCAAAAATTTTGTTCCTTTTTGGTTTGTTTTTGAGTTTTAGGTATGAATTTGCTGCCACATCTCCAATTTTATTCCAATTACCAAGTTAAATATAAATTAATCTTTTCCCTTTTTTATGTTCAACTACTTTTTTGCAGTTTAAAGATAATTCCTTTAGGGCCACTTGCACCAATGATGGTTTAACTTTAAACTTGGATTAAATTGACGGATGGCCAATCAGAACGCAGCATGTTTTACTTAAACTCGGTTTAGCTGAGTTAATCCCGTACCAAAATTTGGTGCAAGTGGCCCTTAGTCTGTTTCAAATATAGTTTGGATTACTTTATAATAGATGTCCCATATTTTTATTCAATTTTAAATTTTAGATTTCATTAATTTATTTTATTTTAACTTATTGTAGTTTTCTTTTTGTTTAATTTTTAAGATTATATAAAAATAATATAGTTAAGGTCAGTATGACATTTCTAATAATGTGTACTCAAGTTAATTTGTTTATAAATTTAAAAAGTAAGTTTTTTCTAAAATTGAATTGTACCATTTTCAACCTAATTTGTAGCTTGAAAATGACTTTTCAAAAACTTGTTAAAAAAGTCGAAACAATTGTCGCTGTAATGTTTGTTTAATAGACAATAAATTTATATTTTGGAGAGATAACATTTTTTCTATGGTTTATTTAAATCAACTCCAATATGAGTAAGGATCAAGAATTTCTTAATTAAATTTTAGTTTATTGTTCTTTTGAGGATACACAGCAGAGTGGGTCGAAACACAAAAAAGTTTTCAGATTAAGATCTACGCTGTAAAGAAAATTGGGAAAAATACCATACATACACTGAACCAAAAATTAACATGATATCAATAAAATTACATTGATTTTGCAACGATGTACCTTTTTAATTGTGACAATAAAATTTTTATTATATCAATGCTTAAAATTGTTTTTTCTTAATGTAAAATTTATTTAATAAAAAAATTCGTTGTTATAATTAATTTATGCATATGAGTTGTGTCATTTTTAACGCCTTTTTTTAAAGAAGTGTTATTATTGTAAGCTGCAAACACGGCACAACTCAAAATAATGCGTTTTTGAATTTTCGACTATGCAACCTATGTTTTGAAACTTCAAAAACTCAGAATCGCCATCCAGTCGAGTCTCTTCTAAGCTAAGTGAACAAAATTTTGATAATTTATGTAGGCTGGTTTACTGATTCAATTCATGGCATTAACTCAAAAAAGGTAAATTTTGAGTTGTGTAACTTTTGAAGCAAGGGTGCGATATTTTAATTTTAGCGATTTTAACCGTTCCTAAAAAAAATAAGTTGATTTTTTCAGCAAATTTTTTTAACGGGCTGTGAAAGTTATCAGCATAAAATTAAAGAATCTCGATTTTTATATAAAATACATCATTCTGCCCCAGGTATGGTATGGGTAAGCTTTATTCATTCTGCTTAAGAATAGTATCATTCACGTGCAAGCTACGGCTGCGCGATCTATATATAGTTCAAGCAAATTAGACTTTTTAGAAGAAACAATTTATAAAGTTTTGAAATTTCGGTTGCGAACTCCCAGTAGGAACTAAAATACAGATCTTATAAAGTATTTGTGTATCTCCCACCCAACGCTCAAAAATGACGTTGTAAAATAAGCATATTTCTCAGCGTGAAGACAAAAACACTATCCCACAAAATGCAATTTTTGAAGCATAGCGAGAAGCATTCTTTTTTCTGACATATTTTTTCAGATTTGGGTTATGACCCCACAGTTTTTATATACAGGGTGTTTTATAAAAAAAAACCTTTTTTTAAATGACTGTAGAATTTGCTTTTATGAATATTTTTTAATCAAATTAGGGTCACTTGTAAAAAAATATATGCTTTTAAGACGTTGGAAGATTTTTTTCAATATCGACATCCATTTTTTTTACAGTGAAAAAAAAATTTTTTGCTATCAAATTTTCAAAAGATGGAATTGAAACATTTTGTATTTATTTAACTGTATTTTGTTTTTTAAATTTTTAACGGGGAGGTTCTAGAAGTGCCGCTACATAAATTTTAAGTGCATCGTGTCGGAAATTTTTACACCAATATGACACCAAAATTTTAAAATAAATCACCCCCCAAATTTGTTCACTGGGGTAAGAGTATTATCCCTGTTTTTTTTTCATGAGTTTTGAAAAAGTATAGGAGTCGCGCACAGCAATTTTTCAAAGAGTTATATCTCTTTAGCTTTCTTATTTTTTTTTAAGGCACAAGGATTTTTTTTTTAATTTTTTTCAACACGGCTCGGTATTTATTGTAACATTTTAAGTGTATATTTAGGTCAAAATTTTATTATGTGTTAATTTATTTGTTAGTTTATTTTTGTATTGTTTATTTATTTTAATTTTAGTATTTTAATTTTAGTATTAGATTAATTTTATTCATTTATTTATTTATTATATTTGTTTTGTCTTGTCTATATGTTATGAACATTACAAAAAGGCCAATAAATGAACTTGAACTTGAACTTAAAGGAATAGTAAATGGACAATTTAAAAAAAAATAAATAATTTTTTCTTTCAAAATGGCAGAGCTGTGATCTTTTTATTTTCGGCGAAACCGGAAGTGCCAAAAAATCAATCAAGGGTTCCTGCGTTATTAAATTAAAAAAAAAAAGAATTTTTTAGCCACTTTCAAAGGGGCTTAGCTCCCTAACGATGCAAAAAGTCCAAACCCTCATGTTTTTCAAAATACGGTTTTTGCTTAAAAGGGTTACTACTTAACGTACTTTATCGCTCTAGTTAATAAAAATTACTAATATGTTACTAAAAGTGGAAAAAAAATGCACCGGAAAATAAGATTAGGGGTGCAAATTTTAATAATTTGTTTTTTTGCCCCACCCAAATATTTGCCGTTAACTATTCTTAATTAAAAAAGGCTATGAACCTATTCAAAACTATAAAAGACAATATTTTATAAAAAACAATCTTATAATAAACATTTTTTAATAATTTGCTTTTTTTGCCCCACCCAAAAATTTACTGTTAACTATTTTTGATTAATAAAAGATTATGAACCTATTCAAGACTAGCAAAGATAAGATTTTATGCAAAACACCCTTATAAGAAATGTGTGGGTTAGGCCCTTTTGATAATTAAGGCTATTGTTTGGGCCCTAATTTCAAGTTTTTTGTTGTTGAAATCTACATAAAACGATGCAAACAATCGAACACTTAAAATATAATTAATATTAAGTAGAAATATCATTGGAAAAAAAATAGTCACATTTTGCTTCTCCTTTAAAATAATAATTTTGTGGGTTAGGCCCTTATGTTAGTTGCACTTTTCATATGTTTATAGGAACTTTATGTCATATTTTATGATGTAGAATCAACCCTTAAAATTTCGGACCCTATTTCAAAAACACCGCACCTCAGTTCTGAACTGTTACATCTTTTAAAAGTAAGTTTTGAGAAAAAGCAAACTTTTTAAGATTTGTTTAATTATAACACAAATACAAAAAAAAACTTTTAGGTTTTTTGACAAATATTGTTTAATTATTTATCCGGCTATAAGTTTATCATGACAACTGTGGTAAAACAATATTTTCACACTGTTGTTCTTTAACTTTGGTTATGTTTACATTCTGTCGAATTACCCTAATTTAGGTGACCTTGACCCATCTAGGGATATTTAATTAATAAGGAAATTAGGTTACCTATATATTTTGCTTGAACTTCCTGTTCACCTTTTGTATTGTATCTTTGACATTCTAACCGATTCATACAGTTCTATTTTTATAACAGTCATCCTTAGGGATAAAATATTTATCTATTAATAAATATTATCCTGGTGATTAGGTAAGTCTTATTTAAATTATATTTTTATTAAATCCTAATTATTTATATTAGTTTTAGTTTGGAACTTATTTATGTTCATAAATAGCATCGGTCACCTAACTCTGGGTATTTCGAAACTGCTTCCTACAATAAAAGAACTCTGATCTACATTACTGATTTTCTTATACGAAACCACGACCCCCATTTGAACTATACGACCCCCATTTGAACTATACGGCGCCCGGCATCCCTTTTTCCCAGTTCAACATACATACATACTATATGTTTCACTATATGTATTTATATATTTATAAAATAGATAAAAAGGGACAGTTGAGAAAAGTTTGTAACTAAGACAATGTCTCAAACTGAAAATTAATAAATGTTGCATCTCTTAATTTTTTACGATAAGACTTGAAGCTAGAGACTTGAAATTTGGCATACAGGTATGTTACCAAAAGTTATCGCTTGGGATTGTTTTTGGTGAACATTGGGGTGCGGCAAGGGGGACTCCTCCCCCGCAGGGGGGTAAATATTTTTAAATATTTTCAATATTTTAGTCAAAATTGGTATATAGAGAATTTTGGCGTAGACGAATAATAATAATATTAATAATAATAATAATAATAATAATAATAATAACTCGATTTATTTCATAAAAAATGTTTTAAATACAATACATATAGCACCTAAATTAAATCATTGATTGAAATATTGTCAAATAAAGCTTTAATTTGGCTTGTATGACTCAAATTCTTTCAGAGAATAAGGTTCCAAAGCACAAATGTAATTAAATAACAGTTTTTTAAAAGTTCTATTATTTTTATGTATTTTTATGTGTTGTGGTAGTTTATTAAATAAATACATAGCTGAGTAGTAAGGGCCTTTTTCAAAGGCAGCTAGCCTGTGCTTTGGAATCTTATAGTCTGTAACTCTGTCAGAGCTTGGTTCATTATTAAGAAAAAGTTCTTTATTTTTTACTAAAAACATGATACATTCATAAACATATAAACCAAACACAGTAAGTATATTTTTTGATTTGAAGAGACTTCGACAAGAGTCACGATATATCAGACCAAAAATTGCACGAATTGCCTTTTTCTGACATAAAAAAACAGACTCAATATCTTTACATCTTCCCCAAAAAATAATACCATACCTTAAAAGACTCTGAAAATTGGAATGATAAACTAGTTTTAATGTATGAATCTCCAAGTATCTCCTTAATATTAAAAATGAGTAGCTAACTCGGTTTAAATTTGCACGTAAATGGTCCACATGTGAACACCAGCTCAGGCCCTGGTCAACCTTTCTTTCGCAATTATTGACATTTATTGTTGTTTGTGCATCACGACGCAACTTAAATAACATAAAATTTGTTTTTTCTTCATTTAATATAAGTTTATTTTTAATAAGCCAATTTTTTATTGCTAGGAAAAAAGAGTTAGATTTAATTAAAAAGTTAGAGTCATCTGCAAAACTGACCAGAGCCTGGTCTGGGTTTTGAAGAGTCTCATTCAGATCATTTATAAAAATAATGAATAGGAGAGGCCCAAGAATGCTACCCTGGGGCACCCCAACAGTGATATTTTTGACATCCAAAAGGAACTTGATAAAATCTTCAAAAAGTTGTACTTGCTGTGTACGGTTTGAGAGGTAGGACTTCAGCCAACGCAGTGCATGCCCCCTTACACCATATCTTTCAAGTTTTATAAAAAGAATTTCATAATTTAAACAATCAAAAGCTTTTGATAGATCTAGTAGTATTGCTAGTATTTCCTGTTTGTTTTCAAAACCTTCTAAAATACTTAGTACAAAATCATACACCGCAGTGGCCGTTGACCTACCCCTCAAGTAACCATGTTGTGTACGTTTAAACAATTTGAATTTATCGAAGAAACCTAGTAATCTTTTACTCATAGCCATTTCAAAAAGTTTAGAAAAAGCAGGGAGCAGGCTTATAGGTCGATAGTTTTCTATCACAGTTAGGTCACCTTTTTTATAAACAGGGACCACAATAGCATCCTTGAGCCTATCCGGAAAGATTCCAAATAATAAGGAGTTATTTATAATAAAAGTTAAAGGTTTATATAACTCATTTTTACAATATTTTAATAAATTAGTTGAAATTTCATCATTTCCGCTACTATTTTTACTTTTCAATTCATAAAAAAATTTTAAACATTCCTCTTCACTTACAGGCGAAATAAACATAGAGTTATTGTTGACAGGTATTTTACAATTTAAAGGTACATTTTCAGATTTTGATATTGATGTTTTTACAGAGTTTCTAGTAAAGTCGTTAAAATCATTGACAACTTTTTCCGCTTTTCCAACAAGTGATAAGTTATATTTTGAATATGAATCTGATAACAATTTTTTCTAATTTCACCCCCGAGGGGGGGGTAGTTTTCTTGAAAATTGGTATATTGGGGTTTTTGAGGTTGCTGAAAATGAATCTGATAATACAAAATTCTAAATCCAGCCCCTGAGGGGCGAGGGGTAGTGTTCGTGAAAATTGGTGTGTTGGGGTTTTTGAGGTTGCTGAAAGTGAATCTGATTATAAAAAAAATCTAACTCCAGTCCCTGAGAGACGGGGGGTAGTTTTCGTGAAAATTGGTATGTTTTTAAGGTTGCTAAAAGTAAATCTGATAATAAAAAAAACATTTTATTCGCAACTGAATATGTAATACTTTACATGTATTAAGAAAGTTTGGTAAGTACGTGATTTCTTGTCCCATTAATTTCACGCCTGGACCTGACCTGTAATGAAAAATAGAGACCAGTAACCTAATTATTATTGGTCTGCAATTTAAATGATTAATTTCCACTAGATGGAACCGCCGATTAAAATATCATTACGCATGATGGCTGAACTGCTGTTGTCATGATAAACACGAATATAATTTAATACATTTTGTTTAAAAACTTAAATGTACAGTTTTAGTCAATGACTTTACTTTTAAGGCTGAGAAGGATAATAAATGTTCCTGGTGAGCAATAAAAAAAAAGGTTTCTGCCTGTCATTACGCCTAAAATGAAGCAATGTAGTACATTTTCGAATTTAAAAGGGCACAGCTCCGCCATTTTAAGGTTTAAAAAAATCCTGTCTTAAAAAAAAATAAGAAAATCAAAGACACATAACTTTTTAAAAGATTGCTGTGAGCGACCTCCACATTTTTTCAAAAATTATGAAAATATCATGGATGATCTTACCTCAGTGAAGAAATTTGGGAGGTGAGACCCCAAAATTTTTCATTTTAAAATTTTGGTGGGTCATATTGGTGTTAAAATTTCCGACACGACGCACTTAAAATTGATGTACCGCAACTTATAGAAGCTCCCCGTTAAAAATTTAAAAAACAAAATACAGTTAGATAAATACAGAATGTTTTAATTCCCATTACGTTAAAAAAAATCAATCTTTTGAAAATTTGACAGCAAAAAAAAATATTTCACTGTAAAAAAAATGGTCGATATTTAAAAAAATCTTCCAACGTCTTAAAATCACATCCTTTTTTTATAAGTGACCCGAATTTTATTAAAAAATATTTATAAAAGCAAATGCCACATGTGGACATGTGACTGTGCACAGTCATTTAAAAAAAGTTTTTTTTTTCTAAAACTTTTTATTTTTAGTTTTGACCGGAAAATTGTTCGATTCTATAAAATCGATTCAAAGAAAAAAGAATCGATTATTAAAAAAATAGAAAAAAAAATCGGTTCAAAAAATCGAATAATTTTATTGAAAAAAAAAATTTTTGGATTTTTATTTTTAAATTAAATTTTTATTTATTTTTTTTTTGTTTTTCGCAAAATATAGCACTATACATGTATATATATATATATATATATATATATATATATATTTATATATTCACAGCTTGTTGTCGACTTAAAATGTAACTTTTTGGCCCTATACATTTCACGTTTTCGAAAAAGAGCCGATTCCACCATAGTATACGTATAATAGCACATAATAGAAATAACCTTTAAAGTCATAGATCATTTGCCCAGAAGTTAATTTTTTACATCTACATACCGATTTATTATTGAACGAGTCAGCAGCTATCGTGATTGCACAAATACGCAGTTAATACTAAACGTAAAACCCTTAAGGGATTATTGAACTAAATTATATACATAACATATAATCTAAGTGTAATTTTTTAGCTCTACATATGTTTTAATTTATCACGTACACTGTAAAAAATGGGGGCAAAATTAGAGTGTAATACTAGGATTTAATTGTAAAATTCATACGATTTAAACCGATTTTTTTACTGGTTTATACGAAATTTAAACGAATCTTTAAATTTTCCCTTTGATTAAAGTTTTATTCTAAAAATAAGTTTAAAATATAATAAAATCCTCTTATCCATAAATATACATCCCTCTAAGCTAGAAAGCAGTAACTCCATTTGTCGCATAGCGACGTTTTCCTGTAAACTGATGTAATATTTAGAAAACGTTGCTATTGACAAATAGAGTTTCTGCTTTCTAGCTTAGTGGGCAGTATAGGTGTTCTTGTGATAAGAGGTTTAAAAAAACACAGTTAATTTGAAATATGTGAACCCACCAATTCAGGACAGATGCATTCCCAGCATCAGTGAGCTAGTCTCACTCCTCCCGCACATCCCTCCCCTCCCTATTCTATCCCTCCTCATCCCCCTCCCACTTCTTACCCCGCCCCCAACGCCAATTCATGACAAATGCAACTCCAGCTTCAGTGAGCAAAGTCTCACTCACCCAATTATCCATTCAAACTAATTCTAGTTTAGACAAATGAGGCATAGGCACTGCGCCTGTCTCTTAAAGATCCAAACAAACTACTGATGATGATGAAATATGTGTACGCGTAGGGTTCTATAGTTTTTTTATTGTTCGTAATTTTTATTTATATAATGTTTATGTTAACACAAAAAAAAGGTGTATAATATGTAATAATACAAACAAAAACACATTTTCCTTAGCATATTCAAAACACTATATTTAAATATAGTGTTTTGAATATGCTAAGGAAAATGTGTTTTTGTTTGTATTATTACATATTATACACCTTTTTTTTTGTGTTATTACATACGTTTTTCTCTCTTTTATCTTGAAAAAGTCTTGACTAAAGACGAAACGTTGCTATTGCATAAAAGTTAGTGGTTTTTATTTATTTAAAAAGTCCTAGTCCCGATATTGATTTATCAATTGTATAATCAAAGGAAACTAATATATATATTATATATAATTTGATAATATTAAAATTTAAATTTGCATAATGAGCAAAAATAAATGAGATTGATTATAAAAATAACAACAACATAATAAATAACAAACTTATCCGTACCTTTTTGCAAGAAAGTAAGTGCGGTTTAACCGTATCATTTTCAGTTTTTTTAAATTTTGCCTTCCGGACCTAAAAAATTCTAGTCCAGTCCGCGCTTGGACCCTTATCTTTTTTAGTAATTAGGGTAGATATCGTTATAATGATCCCTGCGGCTAAAATGACCCCTTGAGTTTTAAAGAAACTATGAACCTCATGATTCCGATAAAGGCAAAAGTAGTTCCCAACAATATAACGATGCTCTGTTAATATGAAATCTTAGGTCTACCTACAACTTTGTTTAATGGTTTTGTATCGATTGATCTAAGAAGAGTTGTTTTTTAGGCAGTTATTATTTTAATTTGGTAATATTTTTAGTATTTATTTTTGCATATAGTAAAATTGCGTTGAATAATAAACTAAATCCAGTAATTAGCTTCAAAATTTATTTAAGTTTTGTTAAAAAAATTTAAAGAAGTTAAAATTGCAGTTTGGCTAAAATGATCCCTTAGCTGGAGTCTAAAATGATCCCGGAATATTGAATGTATTATTTGAGGTGAATTTTGGTCAAATTCAAAATCTGACTAAATATTATTCATATCAAGGGAGGGTTCGAGGTGAATGTGCACTAGGGCATTACAAAAAAAAAACACTTTCAATTGAAAAACTATGCTCGCATACCAAATTTCAGCTTACTTGAACATTTTTTGAGCAAAAATATCAATCCACCTAAAAAAATGCCATTTTTAAAATTCAAATATTTCGAAAACTACTTAATATATTTGACTGATTATTTTTTTGTTTTATAGCTTATTTTCCCCACCTACTAGGACTTGCGTGGTACGCCACTGCAACTGTTTATCAAATTGTTAAAGTCTCTTATTGCCGCAGTTTTAATCAATATTTTATTTTTTATTTTTTTATATTTTTACTTCTGGTTTAGGAGATATCAGGATTTTCCTGAAGGTTGTCATTTTTTCAGTTAACTCAAAAATGAATTTGATTGATGCTGTGCTTTACATTTGAAGCTTAACCAAGGTGCGTTTTTCTTTTAATCAAGTTTATCAATAACATAAAATGGGTTTATCCAATACATACAGATAATAAGACAATTACCAGCTTTATTTTAAATAGATAAACCGAGGGGCGTTTCACCTTTAAAATACCTATTTTAAAAATAACTTATATAACCTGACATTACCGATATATAACTATTTAAAGCTTAGGGGGATCATTATAACCATATCTCCCTTATATTGATTAAAATTACTTGGTAGACTTCTGCCAACATCTGTTTCAAAAATGGGAAAACAATAAGGAGAAACAAAGCTAGCAAAAAAACTTCCAACTAATTTGAATAATGCCTGGACCATTAATTTATCATTTCTCGGATATTGAGCGAAGGAATCACATCAGCTGGCGTTTAAATTCATTTAATGGCAGTGGCGAACCCAGTATTTTTCTTGAAGCAACACGAAAATAAAAATGTTATTTATTTTATTTTTGTGAGCAAAATAGTCAAATTATTTGGCTTTGGCTTTGGGGGAACTGCAACCCGCCTGCCAACTGTTTAAGGGTGCATTCGTAGTTGAAATAACGCAATTTTTTATTTTTACTTAACCCATTATAGCAGTAGGTATGTATTTTTTCATAAAATAAAAACCACGTGAATAGACCTGAACACTTTTATATTTATATTATAATTTTTGTATTTTACACTTTTACTTCTTTCCTGATAATACACTTCATCCTAAGAAGGTTTTTTAATCGTTCCCCTGAAAGGGTTCCTAGCATATGCTTTTATAATGTTGAAAGCATGCTAAGCATGTTCTTAAAAGGTGCACTGCTGTAGTAGCATAAGTTCTTCTACTCTAAACATTCTAAGCATGATTAGAGTATGTTGCTAAGAATATTCCCAAATAAATAATCCGACATAATCTTAAAATATTCTAATGGGAAATTTTCAGGATAATGCTATAGTGCAAATACATATTCTTAAAATATCCTAATGGGAAGGTTTTTAGAATAGTAATATGGCGTCTATATTATTTTAATTTTAATGGGTTAAAATTACAAATATTCTTAATACTGTTGTTAACAATAAAAGGTTTACCCTTAAGTAGTAAAAATGGATATATTTTTAGACATAAAGTGACTTTATGTAGTTTTAGACAAAAAATTAAAATTATTTTTTTTTTAAATGATAATTACAAGGATTATTTGCTATTTTTTCTCTAAATATTGGATTTTTGTGTGGTGCATGATTTTTATGCCTGGTGTCTTATCGCATATGAATCTTACCTGATGAATGCTATATCTAAAGATTTTCATATGTATACTTTATTTATTATGTTTGTCATGATATCACTCCATAAAAAGGATCGAGTACCATAAAATATATTTGAAAAAAAGAGAAAAACTACATTAATGTCAACGAACTAACAACTCTTCTCTCTAGAATACGCATATGTACCGTTAATATAAAGACATCTCGGTTTTTTGTAGGTATATCCAGGCCTGAACAATAACAATTACCAGTAACTGTTATTGTTGTCTCTGTTAGAACAAAGCTGTGCGAGTAAGACTGACAAATGTATATGTTGGCTACGTTTTTGTCAGTTTTTACAAATGAAATGCCTATTCTATAGAGAGGAGTTTTTGGTTTTGTTTGGTATTCATACATACATGTACCAACTTTTTTAAGAATATTCTTAATATGATTCTTAAAATATTGTTATTTAATGCAGAGGCTTATAAGAAACTTCTTAGAAGCACGATTAAAACGGTATCCTTTGCATTTCTTTAATCGTTCTTAGAATATCCTGAGTAAAATAGATATGCTTCTAAAAAACATGCTTTCCTTGGGGCTCTTTATTTTAAGAATCTTCTTAGAAGCTTTTGACCATTTCTCGGCCAACTAGAACATTGTCGGTCTGGGCCACTGCACGGAATACACAATAATCTAAAAGCTTAATGCAAAAAACAGTATATCATATATGGGGTGAGTTGAACCCCACCAGACTAAATATATGAGAAACAAACACCAGACTAACGGAAGGTTAATTCAGTTTTAGCTTTTTAATTAATATAAATTTATTTGTAAAATTTAACTTTTCTATGGTAGGGGAAGTCGGGGTTAACTGGGCAGCTTTTTTTCATATCGAGTTTTTGAAAAACCTGTAAACAATTTTCAAATATTTTCTATAGGAAAGATAGATTATTACTATAGTTAGAACATATTAATACTTCAGACAAATATTATTTATATAAAATAGTTATTAACGATAAAGCAGTTAACCCCGCTGGACCAGTTAACCCTATAGGCCAGGGTTAACTGGACCACTACTCAGGGTTAACTGGTCCACTAACAAAAATATATTGTCTTGTAATTATTGTAAAGAAAAACGATTTAAAATCAAATAAAATTTAATTCTAACATAAAAATAGACAACATAATATGTTAAATATTAGATATATCTCAGGATTAATTGGTCCGGGATTAACTGGACATGGCCCAATTAACCCCGAACTAATTAATATGGACATAAGTGATTTTGACCATGCCCAGTTAACCCCGAACCAGTTAAACCTGAGTGACACCAATGAATGAAATCATAAAATTTTAATACTTAACAATATATTAGAAGGCGGCAATTATTCCGAATAATTAACAAAATATTCAGTATATTAGGTAAAATATTAGTCTAGATCCTCCTATTAATAATAAAGTTTTAATTAAAAAATAAAAGTAAATACCTACTTTTCATCGAAAGAAATGAACTTTCTTTACTACAACTTACACGTGGGCAACACGGTCCGCCATAATACTTTAAACAATACTACTAACTAAATATCACTAGAATTTGCACTAATGCGCCAATACTAATAAACAAACTTGATAAAATCCAGGTGGACCAGTTAATCCTGTGACCCAGTTAACCCTGACTTCCCCTAATCTCTAGGCAACTTAAACCTTTCTGTACATACCCTATCTAATGAAAATTTCCAGTTAAACCGAGTAAATTACAATTTTTTAACATTTCAATAATAATATTACTATACCAACATATTTCAAATACATACCCACAACAGTGCTGAAGGTTATTTGTTCTTTTAAGACACGTGTCGCCATCTGAACAAATTCGTTAACAGCTTGCACTTCGTTAAAAGTCTACTAGAGTAATTACTCCTGCAGTTCTCAAACAATCAATCCACTTTGAAAATTAGGCTGAAAATAAAAATACACTGCCCAGTAAAAGAGCTTTCCCAGTTTTTAACGTCGCGCTGGAAATTAATTTTTATTATCAGATTTACGTTCAGCAACCTCCATAACCCCAATATACCAATTTTCACGAAAACTACTCCCGCCACTCAGGGGTGGATTTAGGAAAATTTCATTTTAATATTTAGTTTTAGAGACCTCAAAATTTTCAAGAAAACTACCCCCGACCCTCAGGGGGTAATTTTCAATTCTTTGTAAAAAAATGCATTTTTCCCCATTAAATGTTGTCCCCCTTGCCGCACACCAATGTTCACCAAAAACAATCCCGAGCGAGAACTTTTGGTAACATATCTATATGCCAAATTTTCAGTCTCTAGCTTAAAGCGTTCTTAAGTTATCGTGCTTTTCCCGGACAGAACGACCGACCGATCGACCTACCGATTGACCGACCAATTGACCGACCGATCGACAATTTTTTTTTCTCGAAATTAATTTATATCGACATAAAACGTAATAAAATCCAAAAATAGGCAAAAAAAAAATAAATTTTTGCACGAATACAAGGCTTTCCCAAAAATTTGAAAATTGGAAAGCAATAAATTTTATAAAGGGCCGTAAGCAGAAACAAATCTAGGAGGTGCTCAGCACTAGAGTTTTAACCTTTACCTGGCACACCTCCCCTGAGTAACATACTGGCACTGTGGGGTTCGTACGAACCCCAGTGATAAATATCCTTGTAAAACTTGAAATATGGATTATTTTTTTTTAGAAAAAATCAGAGATCATCTTCAGATACCCCTTTAAAGGGTGGAATAGTCAGAGTTTAGAAAAATCAAGATCAGCGTTCAGAAAAAATTCGGAAACTTGAAAAACTTGAGAAAAAAACGTTTTTAACAAAAAAATTCATAACTTTTTTGTTTTTTGATAAAAAGGGCTAAAATTTTAGGTGTGTCTTCTTCTATTATATCACTATAAAGGAAAAATAATAATAAAAATCTGGGAAATTTTGTATTTCAGTATATATTTAGTTTTAAGATTTTCGAAAATTGCTTTTTCATCATCAGGGCGATTGGCACTGAAAAATAAGGGCTTTTTATATACTGAAATACAAAATTTCCCAGATTTTTATTATTTAAACACAGTATACAAGTCATTTTCTTCTACGGAAAAATAATAGTTTTCATGGGTCTTCCAAAAAAGGTATTTATTTGGAAAAATGAATCCTAGTGGCATAGGTATAAAAGTGTACCCCTTGACTACCGATAGATGTCGTTACGAGTTTAGATTTCGAAGATTTAGATATCGAAAATCGACGAGAAACAGCGTGGGGTTCGTACGTACCCCCTGTGCCAGGTAAAGGTTAAAACCCGTTTTTTTGAAGGCTTGTTTTAAAACAAGTTTTTTTGTGTGTTTTTTTTTCTTTTTTTTACGGGAAACGCGTTATTAAAATACACCAAAAAATAATTTTTTTGTATTTTTGGCTTGACGTTGAAACGCCTGTTGGTCTGATATGGCCCAAAAATACAGGGAAAGAGAATAATTCGTAAAGAACGAAAATAAGAAGTCCAGCCGAAGTCAATTTGATATCTTATTTTATAAACTTCCATGTTTGTCCACCAGTCTGGAAACGGTATCCGTTTCACTTTTTTTTTTGGTTTTTATTTTGTGAAAATATACGAAAAATAACAAATTTAATATTTTAGGTTCAAAAATAAACTTTTTCGTTAGTTTATATATCAAAGTACTTTTCATGAAATAATAAAAATTATACATTTTACAATCACATAAGTAAAGATCACATGCAAAACCTTGTTGCTATAACACAAAGGGTGCTGAGTTATTAAAAAAAAAAGAGAATTTTTGAACCCCATTTGAAGGAACGTAGCTCTCTTATGAATAGTTTTTCGAAATATGTTTATATGAACTTTTTTCTTATCTTGGCCTCTAGAGCACATCCTTTAAATATTTTCTTTTCCTAATGAAACACCCTGTATATAGGTCATCTTGGTAAGATATTTTATTCATAGTAAACACCAAGATATCTGGAACTAAGTTACTCCAGACATCTTGGTAAACGTTTTCTAGTTGTCAAAATTTTGATTATCTTAAAATTTACCTATGTGAAGTTTTTAAAAAATATTAGAAATCCAAAGTATTATAAATTATTGTATATTAATTTAGATATTTTAAATTTACAATTAACTTTTTAAATATGGAGTAAGTACTTTTTTATGATTAATTTAATTTCGCCGTATTTATAGCTTTTTACTTTCAGAATGAATATATCACCAATGTTAGCTTGTAAAGAAGTCTTAGAACAGTTTGACGATATTATAAAAGAATATAAGTCAGCGATTGGTCCTTGTGGCCAAGGAGTATGTCCTTATACAACCAATGCGGCCAGGGAAAAATGTGCAAAAAGTTGCAGACCAACTTACTTTGAACCAGAAAAAATTAATATTAAATCTTGCACTGACCTAGCTTGCCCTTACTCTTTACCAGAAACTCAGTCATTTCTTACTGATGCTTTTTTTACTGATGCAACCTATTCTATACAACCCGATGTTACCATTAACACATGTGGTACCGTGGAATGTCCTTTTACTAAACAAAACTGGACGCGAAAGGGGAATCAAGTTAAAGCTGCATGTGGACAAATATCGTGTGCATTTACAAAATTTAAAACTGGCTTAATAGATAATAAAGCCTGTCTAGAACTTGCAAACTTACCCAAACCAACAACTGGATATTGTGGATCTGATAAATGTAAACATTCTGTACGACCTTCTGACTTACCACCTATCCATTGGGATTGCCCCGAACCTTTACCGAAAGGTCCATGTAAAAATCCTGACTGTCCATATTTACCTGCAGATCTACGAGCATTTCGGGAATTAGTACAAAAAGGACCTTGTGGTAGTCCTTCTTGTACCCATATAAATCCTCCGCCTAAAAGAGGTCCCCCTTGTGCGCAAAGTCCACCATGCTTCCATCCATGTCCTCCAGAGCCATGTCCATTTATGCAGGAAGAAGCTAGATTACAAAAAATAAGTCCCTGTGATAATCCAAATTACCCTCATACTTATTCAGATAAAGAAGAAAGTAGCATATGTAGTAATCCTAGTTGTCCATTTCAAAATAAATCAATAACTGAAAGTTTTATGCCATCTGATCTAGATGTTTTTAAAGGAACTGTAATGGTTTGTGCAAATCCAAATTGTCCTCATGCTAACACAAACAAAAATAAGAAATCACAAAAAAGTAAGTGTTTTGGTATAATACAGTATTATTAATACTACCTATATAATAACAAGTTGTGAAGACAGGTATACTCTTCCAGTAAATACACTTCTGCTCAAAAATATCGGCCCACCTAAAAAAATACACATTTTCAAATGCTAATAACTCCAAAACTATTCAATAGATTTATTTGACCTTTTTTTTATTTTAAAGCTTGAACTTTTAGCTCTTAATTACTGGAATAAAAATTATCAAAAATCTTTTTTTAAACCGGCAGCAATGAAAATTACACAGCTATGTTTTTTTACTGCTTCTTTCGATATGCGCACGGTTTCCACTGCATATTTTTTTACAATTTAATTAATTGATTTTATAGGCCAATTAAATGGGAGTAATTTCTTTTTTAACTTTTTAATTTTCCTTTTCTCGTTTAGGAGATATACGGTTTTTTCTGGAAATAAACATTTTTACAAATAACAAAAAAACTACACAGTGGATTTAATTGATTTATTTTTTAATTTGAAGCTTAAGTCCTTAACTTTTATTTATTTAATTTAAGTTTCTGGTGCAAACATGTTTAAACTGGGTTTACATTGCTTAAATAGTCATGTTTTTTTTACCCAATCTTTTTTGATGCAATTTAACCACAAACTCAAATGTTTCCATAAGTTTTAAAACTTATTCTAAAAGCCACACTTATTGTGACTGATTCCTTCTTTTATTTTTTATCACAAGTCTTCTCATTTAGGAGAAATTAAAGTTTTTCGGAAAAAGTGACTTTTTAATCAGTGGGCTAGTGCCACCCCTGTAAAACTGTATATGACGGAAAAGCGTCGATAGAATATAAAGATCTATTGCACTTCTATAACTTTAGCTTAAATAAATACATTTAATTAACACGTTTTCTGCGTTAGCAACTTTTTGGTTCCCAGCTCAGACTGCGTTTTGATGCATATATGTCGAACTAACTTTGCACAGAGTGCTTAAATCTCTAATGGTACTCCAAAAACAAGTTCTAACGTCTTTTTAAGGACTTTTTGCTTTTTAATTTTTTTTAAACAAAATATTTTATCAAATAAAATAACAATAAACAAATTTTAAATTTTATTAAAATTATTTAATAACAATTATAAACACAAAAAAAACGTATTAGACCTGTATGTTTTTTTACAACAATGCTGTTTTTCGTTATTATTAGTTACATTACATTATGGTCAATAAAACATTCAATTTAATTTAACAAAACACTAAAACTAACCAACATTACACGGTTGAGGTTAGGTTATCAATGTGTATACACTATAGTTAAAATTTATCTACATAAATATTATAGACGTTATAGTCATATTTCCCAATGTTGTTCATACAGAATTAGGTTTTAAAAATGGTTTGAGGCAGCTGTATATCCCATGCCGGCAGCATTTACTCATATTCTTTTCAAAATAATAATTCCATTCCTTTTTTTGTACATTTTCCAATTTTTTTTTCACAAATATTCCATACCGTAATTTAACACAACAATAGTTCAGAACCACACAATTATAGTCCAGCCACATATATTCCATAAGCAGTTTATTTTAAAAAATATGTATTATTTTTCCATCAAATTTGTTCCTATTTACCAGCACTTATTTCCAAGCCACCCATGAGGTAAAGTGATTAGCTCGTTTTTTTTATACTGGATTCCCCATTAGGCCTTATCCACAAAAAACTTGCAAACTCAATAACAGAACACAATAACAGAATGCTCAATAACAACCATACAGAACACAATAAAAGAATACTCAAAAACAAAACACAATTAGAGAATACACAATAACAGAATACTCAATAACAATAATACAGGACACAAAATTTTGAAAAATGTGTTTTTAGTGTAATTACTGCTCGTATTGAGATCTACTGATCTGTATAACTGGCATATTACATGAAACTATGCTATAGTTATATGTAATATGCCAGTTATACAGGTCGGTAGATCCTAATAAGAGCCGTAATTACACTAAAAACACATTTTTCAAAATTTTGTGTTATAACACTGTTCTGTAACGGGTGCGATATGTCTAATATTAATATCTGGTATTTCCCCCCCCCCAGCCCTAAGTACATCCTGTACTCTATTACTCATAGAGAGAATTAAGTTTCTTATAGTATTCTGAGGTATATTTTCCCATTCTTCCTCGACTGCTATAATTAGTTCTGGAATTGTCGCTGGCGCTGGGTTCCTTGATCGAATTCTTCTTTTTAACTCATCCCAGAGATGTTCGATTGGGTTAAGATCGGGGCTATTAGCTGGCCACTCTAAGACGTCGATACCGACATCTCTTAAGTATCGTCTGACATTTGCTGCAGTATGCGGCTTTGCATTGTCTTGCATGTAAATAAAGTCATCCTATAAATCCGGCGTAAGGTACGACGTGCTCTTCCAAAATTTCTTCGACATACCTTTCCGCTGTAAGACTTCGCCTTTGCCGTCCACGTTCTTCCCTTATAATAAAAACGGGTTCAGTTTTAGGTTCCAATGATATACCTCCCCATATCATGCACGATCCACCACCATAACTAACTTTTTCTGCAATGCAGGCCTGTGCATAACGTTCTCCAGGACGTCGGTAGACACGCTGTCTTGCATCATTCCCAAATAGACATATCCTGGTTTCATCAGAAAACATAACCTTTGCCCATTGGTTTCTGTCCCAGTTTAAATGTCTTCTTGCAAACTGCAGCCTGGCACGACGATGGTTAGCAGTGAGTTTAGGTCCAGTTGCGGCCTTATAAGAGCAAAGGTTTCTTTCAAAAAGCCTTCGACCAATAGTGGACCTACTTACTGCTACACCTCTTGTTTCTTGAAGCCGTGATCTCAAATTAACTGAATTTAGACGACGATTCCGCAGGGAATTAAGCTCGATAAATCGGTCATCCCGAGCGGACGTGCACCTATGTCTGCCAGCTTCTTGGCGTCGACTAAAGGAACCGGTCTCCTCAAAACGTTGGAATGCTCTTCTTACCGCTGCTCTCGTAATATTTAACTGTTGAGCAACATAACGCTGACTGTGCCCTTCTTGTAGCAGAGCTACAGCTTGGGCAGCTACTTCCGGACTTGTTTCCATTTAAATAATACAATTAAATAAAATTTTAACGAGTTAAAAAAGTATTGTCACATAAGTGACAAGTCTTGTCAATCATAAAAAAGTTAGTTACAGGGGTGGCACTAGCCCACCACTTAAAAAGTCCTTATTTACCAAAAAAACATAATTTCTCCTAAATGAGAAGACTTATGATAAAAAATAAAAGACGGAATCAGTCACAATAAGTGTGGCTATTAGAATAAGTTTTAAAACTTATGGAAATATTTGAGTTTGTGTTTAAATTGCAACAAAAAAGATCGAGTAAAAAAAACATGACTATTTAAGCAATGTAAACTCAGTTTAAACATGTTTCCAACAGAAACCTAAATTAAATAAATAAAAGTTTACGATTTAAGCTTCAAATTAAAAAAAAAATCAATTAAATCCATTGCGTAGTTTTTTTGTTACTTGCAAAAATGTAAATTTTTAGAAAAAACCTTATATCTCCTAAACGAGAAAAGGAAAATAAAAAAATTTAAAAAGAGATTACTTCCATTTAATTAGGCTATAAAATCAATTAATTAAATTGTAAAAAAATATGCAGTGGCGAACCATGCGCATATCGAAAGGTGCAGTAAAAAAACATAGCTGTGCACTTTTCATTGCTGCCGGTATAAAAAAAGATGTTTGATAATTTTTATTCCAGTAAGTAAGAGCTAAAAGTTCAAGCTTCAAAATAAAAAAAAGATTGAATAAATCCATTAAATAGTTTTGGAGATATTTGCATTCAAAAATGTGTATTTTTTTAGGTGGGCCGATATTTTTGAGCAGAAGTGTAGTATATTGTCACAAAGTGCCACAATTTCGAGATGCTCATTTGTTTCTTGTTGTATGGTTGGTGAAAGATATTTTATTCCCTATGTCATCTTGTGTCAAATTCATTCTCAATCAAAACTTAATTTTGACATTTAAAAAAAATCCAAATAATTTTTAAAAAGAAGTAATAACAAAAAAAAGTCTTTAAAAACGAAAGTAAAGCATCAATCTACAATTTTGTTGTTGAAGGGAAGCAATATAATTCAGTGATAAAACAAATTTTCATAGTAAACAATGAAGCAAAGACTTTTTGGAAAGTTAATATAATACTGTCCATAATCTTATTTAAAAAACATAATTTTAGGCATCACCAGCTCAGGTAATGTAAAATTTATTTTAATAGCACATTATGAATAAAAAAAACATCCTTTTACAAACTTTCACGTTAAAAACTGTTTTATAATTATTTGTAAGACGAAAAATAACAGTCAATTTAATCCATGTGTTTTGTTAAATTTTACTTTTACACATTTTTAAGACTGGGAGAAAATCATAAAACAAGACAAAATGACTTTTTACCAATTCCTATACATAATTCGGCTTTATTTGAAAAGTTTGCATACCTTAATTGTAAAAAGCTTTACAACAAGCTACCTATGGTCTGTTTCTTTAAGCAAGATAGTAAATTAAAAATCGCACAGTGAATATTTTCAAAACGGATTCGAATATTGGATGTGCGTAGTTAATTTTATAAAACGTAACTATATTCTGTACACAAACATATACTATTCAAACCTGTTGTAAAAATATTTATTGTGCAATTTTTAATTTACTATCTTGCTTGAAAAAACAGACCATAGTAGCATCAAATCAATTACTTGTGCCAGACTATTTAAAACACCAGTTAAAAAAGTTCTTACTGACAATTGCTTTTAAATATTTTAATTTAAATCGAGAATATTTTACCTTTTATCTATCTAAATGTCAAAACTTATCAAAACCACAATGTGTAGGGGAGAGGCGGGAGGTTTGGGACGTTTTTTTTTAGGGACACCGAATTCATATTTAAAATGCAAAGAAAGTGCTGAAAATATATCAGAATAAAGATTAGACAATTTTTAAGGGTAACATAAACTTTATTATCAAAATATACGTAAAAATAAAAAATAGTACAACATTTTTGGTAAAAATATTTTCGTCCCAAACCTCCCTACCACAGGGAGGTTTGGACCAGCCTTGTAGGGGGTTTGGGACGCAGAACAAGATAATGAAATTAACGTAAATTCTCATACATCTTTAAATCTTCTACAAAATGGATATATCGACTTAATCTTTTAGAAGATCCTCTGACTGTTGGCTCTCTCAATTTTCCAATAACTTGCGCCAGTGAAATTTCATCAATATCTTCTTCGTTTGGTAGATAGAATTCACTAAATTTTGAGCTTTTGCGAAGGTATGTAACTCTTAAGCATGAGCTTTCAGTTTCACTAAAATATAATCTCCTTCTTTATAATTCTTGTCGTCAATGTTTGGTCCTGGTGGAATTTCTTCATCGTCGCTACTAAATTCTAAATTGGAGCTGCTGTCTTTGCAAAGATCTTTTTCGTTTAAATTGTCATCCTCTGAACACGAGCTTTCCGTTTCCTCCAATAACTTTATCTTCTTCAATGCTATTTTCTTTTTTCCAAGCTCCATTTTTCTTACATTATCCAGGTTTTCATCTTCAGAAGAACTATCCATTTCCTTTCCCAATTTTAGTTTCTTCACTGTTGTTTTTTTTCTTTTTAGTTCTTGTTTTCTATTCTTTAGAGATAACTGTTCTTGAATCTCATTCTTCTCAGGAGTCTTCGTTATAATCCTACATTTTCCAGGCTTTCTTCCACCACTTTTTTTGACACGCGGACCAGCTTTAGGAAAGGGCAATATTATTTCTGGTGATATTATTGTGAGTTCCCTTCTACGGATTTCGATTTCTTCGTTCCCAGTGATTGGATTTGATGTCTCTGCGATGCCGGCGGCTGATTTTGACGAAGATGGTGCCGCATGTGTTTCTTCTAATTGATCTCTATTTGTGACATATGAACCCAAAAAATCGTCTTCTGTAAATATATTTTCGTTAAAAGGATAAATCCCAGTGCGCTTAAAGCCACTGACAATATTTGCAGGAGAGAATGCCTTTTCTATAGCTTCTTTTGAAAGCTCGGGAATGTCGTAAATCTGTATAGGTTTTCCTGGTTGTCTTAAAATCAAACTATCAGCCGCCTCATTAAAATAGGTCTTAAATGGACCATAAACGGAAACATCGAGTGGCTGCAGTCTGTGGCTGCAATGCGGAGGTAGAGTGAGTAAAATAACATTATTCTCTCTGGCCATATTTATTAGATCAATTTGTATGTGGCTGTCATGATTATCGAATATGATCAGAACTGGTCTGTCTTTTGAAGGTTTAGCAAACTCGAGGAAGTGCTGGAAAAAAACTAAAAAATTTTCACTAGTCATCCATCCACTTGGGTGAGCAGAGCCCTTACAGCCATTTGGTCCTCCTGCAAATAAATGACAAAATAAATAAAATTATATCTAGAAACATTTTTTAAGCATTTATTTTACCTTTAGTCATAATTTCACGAAAGTTTACTTTTGGAAATATGTAGAATGGTGGTATAGATTGGCCAATAGCATTAATGCTGCAGCAAACGGTTACCAATGTACCTCTTTCGCCTGAAGTCATTTGGCCAACTTGCTCCAATCCCTTCTGAGTCAAAACTTTTTTGGGCTTATGGACTGTTGTGAGTCCTGTTTCGTCAATATTCCATATATCTTCAGGTCGAATTTTTTTATCTTCCAGAATTTCCTTTAAATTTTGATAAAATAAATCAACATTTGTTTTATTAAAACTGGTTGATCTACTAAGTCTAGTAGCCTCTGGTTTTCTGAGAGATATGTTCTTGTTGCGTGCGTAAAAGCCTCGAAGCCAATCCTTGGTGGCGCTTTCTTCCTTATCCCATGCTTTAGGATATTTAATGTTGGATTTGGCAAAATTGTATGTTAACCTTAATGCTGCTGTCTGAAATAAATTTGCTTTTATTAAAATTGTTTAAAGGGAGGTTTGGGACAGTCCCAAACCTCCCTATGCTATGTGGCCCAAACCTCCCACGGATGCACTTGTTTGGTAAAATACTCTTTCAAAATATTGAGGTTAGGTCTTGGCAGAATTAAAAGCGTTAATGAATTGGTACAATAGCATATAATAACACTACCAAAGTCAAGTTCTGATAATAATATTTGATTACAGTGAATAAAGAAAAATCTTTCAAAATTAATATTTTAGTAAACTTATTAATAAATAAACTTACCTTATGGAACAAAAAGTAAACGCAACTAAACGACGGTTTGCATATGTTTCTATTTTCTAGACTGCCTGCCACCTAGTGGAGGAGTCTAGAGTTACTCAAGGATGTTCAAGGCGGTAAATTAAAAAGCGTCCCGAACCAAACCCGTCCCAAACCTCCCGCCTTTCCCCTAATAAAAATATCACTAAATGTAAATTTTAAACCACTAATTATAGCTGCCTTGGTCCAATTTTTTACCTAGATTCTGCGCCGTGTTTACCTAATAAAAGCATTAATAAGGCAACTATAAGGTAGTAATGTAATAAAATTATTATTTAAAGTATAAAATTATTAAAAATCGCGTAAGGTACCTAATCCAATAATAAAATGCACAAGTTTTAACATGATAATTTTTTCAACAACTGGAACACAGCAATCTTCTAATAAACACTTAACAAGTGCCCCAAATTAGAGCTATAGCACTATAGTGCATTCAAGTTGGCCTAAATCTGGGCGAATTGGGTCTGATACAATCCAAAAGCTACTATCAACTCTAACTTCTAAGCAGCCCAGTACTATAGTGAATCTGGAAAAGAAACAGTTTTGTACAGATGCAGGATATAAATAAAATATTTCCCTAAATACAAAACAGCAAATATTTGTTTAACGGGATAAGAACGTATTTAATAATAAAACCACCTAGTAACTTACCGTCAACCGGGGTTAAGTAAAGCACGAGGCGGAACGGGATGGTTAACTTTTATGACAAGCTATGAGGATAACTTAAAGAAAATCTTAAAAAAAATAAATTATCGTTTCTTCAGTATCTTTGGAACCTTATGATTGTAATAATTTTACCAAAAATTAAAGAATTATACTAAAATATGCATTTTATCCCATTCTGCCACATACCCGGGGCATAATGGGATATGTTATTTGAATATCGAGATTCTTTAATTTTACGATGATAGCTTCCACAGCACGTTAAATGTTCTTTGAGGACCAGAATTGCCTTTTAGTTTTCCTTTTGTAGTGAAGCACAAATTTTTTTTTTCAATTTTACGATGGTATTTTCCATAGCACGGTCTGTGTTCTCTGAGAAACAGTTTAATTTGTAGTTTTTCTTTTGTTGTGACGCACCATCTATGACAACAATAAATACAACAAAATTGCTAATTTATTAATACAACTGATATTATCCCGTTCCTCCCCATCCCATTCTGCCCTAATTGCATACTCATCACGATCAGCATTTCTGCACAATAAATAATTAAAACAATATATTACGAACTTCCCTAATAGATATTATAAATATAATCAAATAAAATAACAGGTCTTACCTCTGATCAATATCGATATATATATTATAAATGTACGCAAAATTTGAATACAACTGTAAAAATCGAGGAAAGCGCAGAACTACACAAAAATTAAGCACCAAAATCAGTCCATTGTAGCTCACTGAATGTTTTAATATGATTAGTTTTACTCTGCCACACATCCTCGCCCGATAAGAGATCCATACCTTTCCGCCCGTATCCTGTTCAGCCCCGAGTTCCCCTACTTATCACGCGACTAGAACACTGCCAATGGCGATTTCTCCCGTTAGATTAGACAGGGGCAAAAGTTCTACCCAAAAAGGATAGAAGACATACATACACTCCCACTTCCACCCAACCAAACAAATTCTGTATTTGTTCTTTGTTGAACAAATACAATATTTACTTGGCCGGGCGAAAAGTTTATTTTTATTAAAGAAATTACTGGCGCCATCTAAATTTTAGTAGAATTATCCTATTCTACAGATTCACATTAGCTTTGTTCGTTCGTGCCGCTCAGTGCTACACTTTCCGGCCAACCAAATAAATACTGTATGAAAAACAAATACAGTATTTATTTGGTTGGCTGGAAAGTGTTGCACAAATGAGATAGAGATAGGGTAGACGTCTTTTGTTTCATAATTCTAGTTGTAGAGAGCTCCATTGATCGTCAGTGGTCTGTCAGCGTGGTACTTATTAAATCGAGCATGCGCGCTAAGGTTTTTGTACGAACCTTTGATTCATTTACCCCCCCAGTGACACCCAGCTTGACGTTAATTAAATTATTTATTTTTTTAAATTGTTCTAAGAAAAAGAAGTTTGTCCCAATCCTGAATGTCCATCAAATCAAGAAGAATTGTTGGGTCACATATGTGATAACCCTCAGTGTCCAATTAAGGCTCTACTAAGCGAGGGATGTGCTCATCCTTGTTGTCCAGTCAGCAATAAACAAGACTCAATTTGTAGCATACCAGATTGTCCTTACAATAAAGAATATCAAGATCAAAATAAGAAGTTTTGTGGAAGTCCAAACTGCCCTTATTTAAATTCTAAAGTAAGTACAATTTTAAAATCATATACAGGGTTATTCAGAAATAGGGTAATTAAAAAAAAACTAAGAACTCCTGATGGTTCCAGGGATTGATTTTAAGAATTAAAAAAAATTAAAAGATTTATTTTAAAAAAGGAACCTTTTATTCGAGCTAGTCGTAAGGTTGTGATGTTACCTTGCTTTTCTATCTCGCTTTCCAGGTTTTCTCTTAAAGCGAGTCGCTTTGCACGTTGCCGAATTTACCAAGAATAAAATGACAACAATTTATCTTTTTTTTTTTGGTTTTACAGGTGATGTAGCGCTCAGTAATTGTTTATTATAATAAATACAAAAAAAAATCACTTTGTTAGTAAATAAATGCAAAACAAAACATAACTACGTACAAATTAAAACAAATAATCAACACTTTTTGACTTCAAAGTTACACAAAATAATTGATTGCTTCAAATTCACCTTTTTAGTAAAACATTAAGGGCCACTTGCACCAACTTTTGGTACGGGATTATCTCAGCCAAACCGAGTTTAAGTTAAAAATGCTGCGTTATGATTGGTCGGCCGTCAATTTAATCCAAGTTTAAAGTTAAATCATCATTGGTGCAAGTGGCCCTAATTGCAAAAATACAACAAAAAGTAACCAATCTTGGTAAACACGAGGGCTGGTACACTATATTTATAAATAAATAATTTAAAATAATTGATTAAAAGGCGGATCAGAATTTCAACAACAAAATTCTGTTAAGTTCTGTGACAGAAGCAACCGAAAAAATTGTTGTGAAGTATTTAACTATCTGGTTGCCCCAACAAAGTTTTATTTTGACCGTACATTTAATTTTTTCATGCTATATTGTTTATTTAAAATCAGTATAACTTCAAAGTAGAATATTCTACATTATAGATATACAACGTGCCCCACGGTAGACAAATCAGTCAAACTGTGGCGTTATTAACAAAGATATCAACATGAAACTTTTACCAGTCAATATGGACCTAATTATCTTCAATTGACCGAAAACAAAAGTTTTCTACTCTTTTTTGGTTTTGAGCTAGAGCTCCACACATGCACTTTTAAAAGCATAACAATACTTTCAAATGCCAAAATTAAAAAAAGTAACAATTTTTCTTTATCATATGATAGTTT
Organism: Brachypterus glaber; assembly: GCA_958510825.1. Classification (NCBI taxonomy): domain Eukaryota; kingdom Metazoa; phylum Arthropoda; class Insecta; order Coleoptera; family Kateretidae; genus Brachypterus; species Brachypterus glaber. Next base: position 27,630,071 of record OY294048.1, on the reverse strand, counting down.
TTTTCACTAAAAACAATAATTTTCGATTTAAATTCTTAATTTTATAAAACCTTAAAAAAGGGCAATTGCATAATGGAATGACCCCGCTATGGCAAAAGAGTAGGATGCCTTGAAATTAAATTTTTTAAATAAGTCGTATATGATGACAATAAATGTCAAATTTGATTTTACATTATAATCAAAAAATTAACAAAGCAAGATTTTTATAAAACCAAGTTTTGAATGCCAAAATGATAACTTTAGAAGTAAAGAAAGAAATTATTTTAACTTATGGAGAATGTGCTCGAAATTTAAGAGAAACAACGAGAAGAATAGTAGAAAAGTTCCCCGATGATAGTATTAGTTACTTTAGCGTACGAAGAATTGTTAATTTATTTTTGGATACTGGAGGAGTGAGGGACATAAAAAAAGTTTGCGAAAGTCCAGTAACCAAAGATCCTGAAACTATAACTATAATTCAAGAAGCAGTTATCAATGATCCCCACACGTCTACAAGGATAATCGCAAGGGAACATCATTTATCACGCACATCAGTTAGTAGGGTTATTAAAAATTCTAAATTATATCAGTATAAATTATGTCTTAATCAAGAGTTACATGGGAGGGATTTTGAAAATAGGGTTCGATTTTGTGATGAACTTTTGGAATTAACAGGGGATGACGAGGACTTTTCTACCAAAATTTTGTTTAGTGACGAATCTACATTTAAAAGCAATGGAGTTGTCAACAGGCATAACATGCATTATTGGTCTGTTGAAAATCCGCATTGGGTTAGGCATGTTGACAACCAGCGGATTTGGTCTTTAAATGTTTGGGGAGGGGTACTGGGGGATTCGGTTATTGGACCTTACTTTTTTAATGGGCATCTAAATGGGAATATGTACATAAATTTTTTGCGTGATGAATTACCGGAACTTTTAGAAGACGTACCACTAAATTTGCGAAATGACATAATTTTTATGCAGGATGGGGCTCCTGCTCATTTTTTTCATGAGGCGAGAACTTTTTTGGATAAGACTTATAATACATGGATAGGTCATGGTGGTCAAATTACCTGGCCAGCAAGATCACCCGATTTAACCCCGTGTGATTTTTTTTTGTAGGGATTTGTAAAGGACAGGGTTTACCGACAAGCTCCCACCACTCCTGAAAATATGCGTCAAAGAATCGTTGAGTCAGACATAATTTTGAAAGTAGGCTTTTTATGTGTATTCAGGAGGATGGGAGAACTTTTGAACATTTACGAAACGACTATGACTAACTACTTTACAAAAAGACAGATAGATACACAGATAGATACACAGACAGACTCAGACATCTAAACAAAATTAAATTGCTTTATCGTGTTAAAAATGGGGGCTTCTTATGTAGACGATGTGGGGAAGAGGATCAATGCAGATACATATTAACTTGCTGCTTGATTTGAATCCATTTGAATCGTGGAAGACTCGCAAAGAATTAGAATTATTTGCTAATAATAGATTTTGTGAAATGGCATTTATATTCCCATGATTCTCTGAAGTTCGATGCGTAATTTTGACCTTTTTTCATCAGAACTGGAGTGATTTGGGAAAACCTAAGGACTACCATGGATTTATTTGAAATATTGTACAAAACAATTCTAATAACACTGAAAATATTCTAGAAAGGCGTAATATTTTGTAGATGTATGGAATTTGACACAATGATGAGTTAATTAATTCAAATATCATAAATCTTGCGTTTCGCATATTAATAAATAATATTAATAATAACAATCAATTTGATATTTTAACTTATGAGAATTATTCTTAGTATCATTTAACTTTTAATTCCAACCAAAATGTACGTAATTAATTACATAACAATAAATTAATTGACTAAATTGCCCATAATATGACAGTTTTTTTCCTTTGTTCTTCTGTATTTGGTCTAATTTTGGTCTGGTTTAGTTCAAAAAAACAAAACAAACGACTAAGAACAAAAGCATGAAGTGACCCTAATATGCAGGGCCGGACAGAGCCAGTCCGGGCCCCTGTGCAACTTTTTACTCGGGCCCCCATTTTTTCAAAACATAATTGTCCCATGCAGGCCTGCAGCTAATGCACTGAGGGCCGAAGCGGCGCCCCCATTCATTAACTAAGCGCCGCAGTCGAAAATTTTTCCAAATTATGTTAATTTCTGACTGTTTTATTTTCATAGTTCATCAAGCTTAAGTATGTAAAAAATAATAAAGTATTAGCGCCGCAGGCGAAATTTTTTTCAATTTTGATATCTCTGGCGCCGCAGGCAATTTTTTTACAAATTTTAAGCTTTTGCAAGCTTGAACTAAAAAAAATACGTAGGTAAATTAGCCCTAGCGCCGCGGGCGAATTTTTTTACAAATTTTAAAACACTAGTAACAGTGCACTATTATTTTTTACAAAAATCCAAAAAGGCTTAAGCGCTGCCGCGGCGAATTTTTTTCTATTGCCCATTTGGAACGATATCTACTTATTTGCTCATTTTGACGCCTTATCGATCTGGGGAAGTATAAATAAATAAACTGTTTATTAAAAACTTCTGTCGCCGGGCCCCCTTCGAGCCCGGGCCCCGGATAATCTGTACCCCCTGCACCCCCCTGAATCCGGCCCTGCTAATATGAACCAGCTGCAACTTCATGCAACTGCGAGGGAAGGGGGTTCTTTACAAGCTAATTATTTATGTTTTTTAAAATCTCATAATTATAAAACATGTTTTATCATAAGTTGTCCAATAGGTTTTATAATAACTTGCTTTACCAATACTTTCATTATGATATAGACTTGACTTTGTAAAAAAACTGCTAAGATTAATCTAAGATTAATCCAATCATACCAATTAAAAAATTTGATTGAGCGCAAAAAATCAAAATTTATTAGTAATTAAGTAATACACTCTGTAGTATAAAATACCCTAGTCCACAAGGTCCTTACTAAGTCTAAGTAAAAATCTAATTTATAACATTAGATTTGACATTTATTTTTATCGTGAACGTCATATTTGCAAACATTTATTTTCATAGCATCCTCTCTTTTACATTAGCGGGGTCATTCCATAATGCACTTACCATTTTTTACCGTTTTCTAAAATTAAAAATTTAAATAGAAAACTATTGTTTTTAGTAAAAAAAAACTATCATATGATAAATAAATGATATTATTTTTTTAAATTTTGGCGTTAAAAAATGTTATTATGCTAAAAAAAAATTCTGTTTGTTTCTCTAGCCTAAAAACAGAAAAAAGTACAACACTTTTTTCTGGCATAAATTGAAGGTAACTAGGTCTATATTGACTGGTAAAAAATATATTTTAATAGCTTTGATAATAACGCCACAATTTGACTGATTTGTCTACCGTGGGACACCGTGTATACATAACATGTATAACCTTTACATATTAGATAGTTTAATATATTTTTTTTAAAAGCATCATTTGTGTTAATTTATGTTTTCTTTTAGGTTCTTTCACAGAGTCATTATTATATTTCTCATTGAACCTGTTTTTTTTTTTAAATAAAATATCACTTTTAAACACGTTCCCTGCACCCATATAAATAGACGCTCATCCTAGGTGCCGTGTATTATATTTAAGTCTACAATGAGCCCGCCTGGCGAGCCAGGTGGGCTCTCGGCATTGAATATGAGTAGGTGTGGACAAGCCAGGGTTTTCGGCAGCGGAGGTCTTAACGTTGTTTTATTTAATATTTTAGTGATGCTAATAGAATTTGAAAAATTATTAGGAGTTTCAGTAAGCAATTAATTTCTATAATCGCGATAGTGGATATGTATAGTTATACTATATAAATAAGACATGTATGTCTAAATTTTTTTTTTTTTTGAAAAAATAAATTTTTGAAAAAAATTTTTTTCCAAATTTTTTTAGTTTTTCAAAAAAGATCTAATTAAAAAATAATGTTAAATTTTTTTTTATTTTTTTTTTTTTTGAATTTTTTTTTTTTTTGCAAAAAGAAAATAAAAAAAAATGTTAAAACATGTTTTAAAGTTTTATTTTTTTTTTTGAAAAAGAAATTTTTCAAGTATTTGGGAAAATGCAATATACCATTTACTGTGAATGCGTAGTATTACATATCTTCACGGATTGTTATTCTTTAATTTTGTAGATTGAAAAAGAAAAGCCTAATTGTGGAAGTCCAAAATGTCCCTTTACCAAGAAAGTTCTAGATATTTGTTGTGAAAATCCGGACTGTCCAATGATGTCAATTCAAAACACAGTTTGTGATAACCCCGACTGTCCGTATGCCGAAAAAACTTCTGAGTCAACATCTTTTGCTTGTGATGACCCAAATTGCATTTATACGCAACCTTTGTCATCGTGTGGAGTGCCAAACTGTCCGTACGCTGAATGTACTGATTTTGATGCACTCTTAAAATTATTGAGTAAACAGATTGAGATAAACGATGCTGGTAATAGAAGCAAACAGGAAAATGATGATAATAAAGTTAATTCTGGAAGCAAATGTGGAGATGAAAACATTCCAAACTGTCAAGATACTTCGTTTTATGGAGAAGTATTAAAAGAAAATGTTTGTGAAGATGACAGAAATATAAGTAAAACTGAGAACAGTAAAACTAGTTTTAGGAACATCAAAAGCAATGATAGTTATGGTAATTATACAGGTTTATTTATAAATAAGTTCGAGAATTTTAAGGGTTGATTCTACATTAAAAAATATTTCCACTTTTCTTTACACTCTTTAGACTTTATTTTTATTCCCATTATACTAGCATTTTTGGTTTCCAATTTTCCTTGCCTGAAATCCTAAACCTGCAAACTTGTCTGCCCTGTCATTCCCACTAATTTCTGTGTGACTAGGTATCCAGTACATTTCCACTTCTTTCCCTGACTTCTATTTCCCATAGAATCCTTTTTCCACTGTCCTCTTATGCTTCTTAAAACTATATGCTGGGCTGTAGACGGTGGATTTGGAATCGGCAAAAATCACGAATTTCTCATCTTCTAGTGATTGTATTTCTTTAAGGCTTTGAGTATTGCAGTCATCTCGACCGTACTAATGGATACGTTATCGTTGAGTCTAGATACGATGTTGACGTTCTTATGAGGTATATGTATACTCCTATCCCTACTTTTCCTTATAAGGAATAATTATTTCTATCTGTCTAGGTAGTAGTCTAGAAAAAGTCTCGAGTTGTTTTCATTTTTCTTAAGGGTAGATATGTATAGCTTCCTGGTCTGAATAATAATGTTTATGATATGTTCTAGACAAAAGAAATCACTAATAAATGGTTTAAATATTTAATAACTATGTTTTTATTCTTGACAACACGTTGTGTACTAAAAGTTAGGTTAGAATATATTATATTATACGAAGTTAGCTACAAATATAAAAGAGCGCGTATTTCAAATATATTACAACACCCTCCCATATTTAAAATACTCTATTTCAAAAGAATCCCTGTTTTCTTATGCAACGACGAAACTTGATCTTGTCCAACGGTTTCGTAAATGAGTCGGCTACCATATCCTGAGTTGGAAGATATTCCAATTTAATGAGATGCTCATTAATCTTTTCCTTTAAGAAATGATGTCTTACATCTATGCAAGATTTGATGTTAATTCCTTACTTAGCCCTCGTAACCATAATGCTTCTTGTGCTGCAGAGCACATTCCCATGTACTCCCCCTCTGTGCTTGAGAGAGCAACAGTTTGTTGTTTTTTCGAATTCCACGATATAGGTGAACCATTTTTCAAAAATATGTAACCAGTGACTGAACGCCTATCGTCTTGGTCGCTGGCCCAATCTGCATCACAATATCCAATAATATCGGAGCTTTTCAATTTCTGACCATTTAATTCTAGTTTATGTTCCATAGTTCCATTCAAATATCTAAATATGCGTTTCACTGCTGCCCAATGTTCAGATCCTGGACATTGATTAAATCTACTAACACAACTAATTGCATAAGTTATGTCCGGCCTTGAAATTTGAGATGCAAACAGCAAACTTCCTACGGCCTCTTGGTACGGAATATTCTTCATTTTCTGAATATCCGTTACTGTATTCGGTGATTGATCTTTTGACAACTTTTCACCTGAACACATCGGAGTATCCACTGGTTTTGACTTGTCCATGCTAAACTTTCTTAAAATCTGTTGAATATATGCATGCTGATCTATCCAAATTTTCTTATCCTTTCTATTTCTTGTAATCTGAAATCCTAAGATAGACTTGGCTTCACCAATATCTTTAATCTTAAAATTCTTCATTAACTGAGCCTTTAAATCATTTTTAGCTATCTTATTATTTGACAGGACCATCATATCATCAACATATATAGCGAATATTAATATTATTTTGTCATTTATTTTATAATAAATATAACGATCTGTTTTTGATTGTTGAAGTCCAATCTTCTTTAAAAATAAGTCTAGTTTTTGATTCCAAACTATACTAGCTTGTTTCAGGCCATACAAGAATTTTTTTAATCTACACACCTTGTCTGTTTGGTCAAAATATCCTGGATGAACCATATAAATTTCTTCATCTAAATCTCCTTATAAAAAAGCACTGACTGCATCCATTTGATCTATATCTAGATCATGTTCTGCTGCGAATGTCAATAAATATCTAATAGAGCTGTATCGAACAACAGGAGCATATGTCTCTTCGAAGTCGATACCTTTAATCTGTCTATAACCATTTATAACCAAGCGGGCTTTATATTGGGTTATATCTTCACCTTTTCTTTTGGTTTTAAAAACCCATTTGCATTCTAACGGTTTTTTGCCTTCGGGTAAATTTACTACATCTCAAGTACCGTTTTTAATCAAGGAATCATATTCAGTCTTCATAGCTTTAAGCCATAAATCCTTATCAGACCGACTGAGAGCTTCTTCTACAGAACGCTGAATATGTTTCAAAATCTTGAAGTCTTTCAGGTGGTCTTCTTAATCTCTGAGATCTTTGATTAACAACTGCAGCTTCTCCAACTGGCAAATTTCTCTCTTCACCACCTTCTGGAATAAAATCAGAATCATTCAAGGAATCATTGTCTGGATCTGCAAATTCTTCCCCAGAAGTATAAATATCTTCATATTCTTCTGACGTACTCGAATTTTCACTGTCTCTGTCTCTATTCTCTTCTTCTTCATGTCTCTCTTCTTCTTCTTCTTCTTCTTCTTCTTCTTCTTCTTCTTCTTCTTCTTCTTCTTCTTCTTCTTCTTCTTCTTCTTCTTCTTCGTTTATTTCTTCCTCTCTTATTGGAGTCGAGTTCGGTGCATCTTCTGCAAAGTAGAAAAAATCTTTCTCATTTTCTTCAATTTTTTCTAATAAAATACTGCCTTTTTCTGTTTCATTAAACTGGACATCTCTCGATACAAATACTATATCTTTTTCTGGATCGTAAAGCCTGTATGCTTTTGATTCTGTGCTATATCCCATTAAAATACACTGTTTAGCTTTGGAATCTAGCTTTTTTCGCTTCTGCTTTGGAATGTGGGCAAATGCTTTGCATCCAAATATTTTCATATAACTCAAAGTTGGCTTTCTTTTGGTCCATAACTCTTCGGGAGTTTTTCCTACGGATCTGCTTCGTAGACGGTTCAGTATGTATACAGAAGTGTTAACGGCTTCAGCCCAAAAAACGTTCGGCAATCCTGCATCAATTAATAAACATCGAGCTTTCTCTATAATAGAGCGATTGAGTCTTTCTGCTTTTCCGTTTTGTTCGGGCGTATACGGAACTGTAACTTGATGCTGAATACCCGCAGATTTGAAGTAATCTTCTAGCTGTTTTCCGCAATATTCACCTCCATTGTCGGTTCTAACACGTTTAATCTTTTCACCCGTTTGCTTTTCAACAAAAACTTTAAATGTCTTAAAATATTCAAATACTTCACTTTTGTTTTTCAAATAATAAACAAAAGTCTTGTGACTGTAGTCATCTAGGAAGGTAAGTATATATTTCGAACCAGCAAGTGATTTTACTTGGATTGGACCACATAAATCGGAATGAATCAGCTCTAGGACTCTTGATGATTCATTGTTACTCTTCGGAAATGGTAAACGGTGAGTTTTTCCCAAAATACAGGTTTCACATACAAAATGTTGTGGTAAACTATCGGAAAAATCTATACCATCAGCGAGTCCATTTTTCAATTTATTCAGACTGTTTAAATTTACATGTGCCAAACGGCGATGCCATAAATTGCTTCGTTTTTCTGTAGATACACTGAGCATTGCTGAACCATGTGTTGCAGTTGCTTTTGTATCTAATTTGAACAAATTATTTTCCAATGAAGCAGTAGCTATTACTTGATTTGAAGCATTTAAAATTTTAGCACCATTTGAGTTAAACGTAACAAAATTTCCTTTTTTCACAATTTGGCTTATCGACAGGAGATTTACATTTAGATCAGGAACAAAATAAATATTGCTTAAGGTAGCATCTGTGGTTTCATTATTAACTGTCAGAGTTAAATTAACATCACCAACTGTATCTGTAGTCATTTCTTCATTATTGGCTGTAGTGATTACCAATTTTGATGATTGTTTCTCTGTTTGTAAAAAATCACGACTTGCTGTCATATGCGCTGAACAGCCTGAGTCTAGAAACCATACAACATTGTTCTTTTTCTTGTACAGAAAAAGCAGAAAACAATGATACAGAATTGCTCTTATCATTATCTTTTTTCTGATCACACTCATTAGCATAATGCCCATACTTGTTACAATTAAAACAACGAACATGTTTATTTTTGTTATCTCCTGATTTCTTTTTGTTCAAACCTTTATTCTTGTAACCAGAGTCACTTGCACCATACATTGCCACTGACTTATCACCATCACCACTGTTTACTTCTGAAATATCCTACAATAGTTTCGTTTTTATTGAGTCAGCTGTTATAGCCATTCCCGAGCTTTCTATTCCCATAATCATAGGTTTATAGGTGTCTGGCAAGCCTGCTAAAAGTATTGTGCCTATCCACTCATCTGATACTTTTAATCCTATATTTGAAAGCTTATGAGCTGTTGTGACAATCCGGTTCACATAGTCCTCAACTGAATTACTATTTTCCAGAGTAGTAGTTATTAAAATGCGAAGCAATCCAACACGTCTTGTTAAACCATTATCCTGGATAGCCTTTCCGAGATTTTCCCAAGCTTCTTTAGCATCTTTAGTTGATTGAACGTGAACATAGTTCAAGGGATCAACTAGTAAAATAATCTTGGACCTTGGTTTAGTGTTTTTCTTAGGATCCTCAGTGCCTAGGACCGAGTCCCACAGTTCTTCGTGTTCTAAATATGTTTGAACAGCGAACTTCCACGTATTGAAATTTTCACGACCCTTCAGTTTCTCGATAGACGGCAAATGGTATCCCGACATGGCTGGTTATTCGACAAACACGTTTTCACGAAAAATATAACTTTAAGTATTTTAGGGCTTCTGGAAATGATCTGGGCCCATAACCTAATGTTTATGATATGTTCTAGACAAAAGGAATCACTAATAAATGGTTTAAATATTTAATAACTATGTTTTTATTCTTGACAACACGTTGTGTACTAAAAGTTAGGTTAGAATATATTATTAGCTACAATTATAAAAGAGCGCGTATTTCAAATATATTACAACAAATAACTGCCTCTAGATTTTACTGGAAGCAGGGAATAGTTGGGGGCCGCATGCGGGATCACCCATGCGGGATTGTGATTTTTTACTTAGCGATATATAAAAGAATATTTCCCTATTAAAAAAATAAGAACTGTAAAGAAATACTATTTAGTATTTATTGAAAAATATATAATATTATTTACTTATAAAAAATCAAATTAAATTAAATTCTCTAAACAGAATAAAACTGAAATCACAGATATGTATAATATTATAAATTATATCATACTTTATTATTATTTTGTAATTGGGTAAGTATATAAATAACATAAGAGGTTTTTTAAAGGATTGTGTGAGTAGAGTTTGGATGTTTCTTTAACTCCATGATTTTCTAGGTCTCGCATTTCTCTTTTTACTATACTTAATATCAAAATTATTGCTAACATTTACATTATTTGTGGTTTCTGTTTATTGTAATTTTATTTCTAGTTCCTCTTACAAATATAAAATATTTTCAGATTCATTTCGTCAGTAAACCGCACCTCACATTTATTTTTTATCAGCAGTCAATCCCGCAAATCCCGCAGGATCCCGTATGCAAATCCCGCACTTTTGCGGATTGAAAAAATTGCAATTGCAAGCCCAAGGTACTCCTATTATTTCAGTTTCTTAATGTCCGGTTCTCATTGTAAAATTGGCTGTAAATGTCTAATAGATTGATAAAAGTATTATTGTTTTCTATGGACATTAGTTAGGTATTTGTGTGCAAATCAATTTCTTCTCAACTCTACTGGGCTGTTTCTGCATAGAGAATACCGATCACTGTGGATTAAAGAAGTATAACTATAACTTTATATGAGTTATATTATAACAACTTACATACATAAATAAGTTTCTATAAGTATAGTTTAGCTTCAGATAATAGTTTATAAACGTTTTGTATTCGTTACAACTGTGACTATTATTTGTATAAACAATACCCTTTGATGTGTCATGCACACACACTTGGGGCAGTTGTGGACGAATGTCTTACTCTTAATAAATATTTTGAAATATTTTTTAGGTCTGGTTTTTATTATATATTATTATTAACCCTTTCTTTCGTATAAAATTTATCTCACTTATTTTTTTTATGGAACTTAAGAAAAATAATGCGTTTTGAAAAAAATTGTTCACATCCGCCCCCTCTCCCCTACCTTTAATCTTCAGCTCTTTTTTGTCATTCTTGCAATTTCAATTGGGTGTGCTGCACCAATTTTCTTTGAACTCTCCAAAATTACTGTGTACGGTCTTGTATCTCCTTCCTTGTATTTGTAGATAGCATTTTGGGAGTTATTGACTTGGGAATTATTACTGACTTGGGAATTATTACTGACTTGGGAATTATTACTGACTTGGGAGTTATTATTGACTTGGGAATTATTTTCACTCGGAGGATTGTTGGCTGGGGAATGACTTTGCTTGTATTGTTGGGAATTATTTCTATCTAGTGATTCAGTCTGGATATCTATCTCCAGCTGATTTTCTGGCATACCCATGTTCTTTAACTTTGTTGCTTCTGAGCTAATCTGAGGGAATAATGACATTTCTTACAAAATCTTAAAAAAAAATAGGATTTTGAAAGTTCTAGGATATATTAAAAAAAATGCGAGGAATTCAAAAAGCTATATGCAAACGACTTCTGTACTGTTAGTACGGGAAAAAAATAAAAAACTAAAATTAAAGTGCAGAGTTTACTTAATTGCTCATTTGTGGCAAAACTATCAAATTTGTATATTGTATATAAACGAAAAAGCAATAAAATTAAAGCGCACAGTGTAAACTTTTTTACCGTGCCAAAAAAATATATTTTTCTTATCAATTTAAAGGTGCGGAATCCGAATTTGACCTTAAAAAAAATCCAAAATAATTTATTATATTTTAGTACAAGCAATTATGCCAAAAATAATTTTTAAAAAACAATATTTCTTATCTTCGTTTTAACTTAAGGTCCGTATTACCTAACATATTTTTAGTTTATTTTTTATGCTTTTTGCCGATTTTTAGCATGAGTACGTGGCACTAAGTTTGTCCCCTTATGCACTCCTCTCCTCACCCACCACCACTATTCTACCTATGAAGTTAAAGTTTCCATACTCTAAGTTGGGTATTTTTAAACTAATATTGAGTCGCTGAATCCAAATTTGTGTTCAAAATATTTTTAACTCTCATAATTTTAAAACAAAAGAGAGCTAAAATAATGATTTTTTACCACTTTTGTCACATTTTTCCCAGAAATCTGAGGTAGTAGAAAAATTCTGAGGCCAGATTCGAACTCAGCGACCCAAAATTAGTCAAAAAACATATGATTGGGATGACAGGGAAAGAAATCGTATTGCCTAGTGTATCTGATGTCGACATATCTGTTTCAGCTAATGCGTCTCTACTACCATCTGCTGATTGCATCATTTCTTCAGTATTGCTTGTGCTTGCTTTAGTAGGGTCTTCGGTTTCTATAATAACTTTCAAAATGCGCTCTTGATCTCTATACATCCTTTAAACTGTACCTTTGCATCAACTAGTTCATTTATAGTTCTGGGTCTGTGTTGGGCCACCTTATTCTCCTCTTCAATCCTATAGTTTATTTCCTTGATCAAGTTTCTTGCTGTTTGAAGTTGGATATTAGCTTAAGTATGACTTTACTTTCACAGGAGAGTTTTAGGTCTATTTTCTTCCAATTGGGGGTCCAGGACCCCCCTTTAGTTTGGACATTGTCCTCTATTTAGACCTACCTGCCCTCTTTAAATAATCTATTCTATTATCTACGGAAATTAAGCAAAAGCAAATCAATCTAATAAAAAGTCTACAGACTTACGCTTTATATATTATTCACTATACACGGTGTATTTGAAATAGGGACCGATATTTTAAGGGGTTATTCTACGTCGGAAAATATGCCAAAAAGTTCCTATAAACATATGTCTAAAAATGCTTCTTAATGGAGCTACGCCCCTTTGAAAGTGGCTAAAAAATTCTGTTTTTATTTAATAACTCAGGAACCCTTTTGAGATATAGCAACGAGGTTTTGCACGTGAACTAATCTTAATAAGGTCCATATTCGTATGTTATTTTCATGTACTTATTTTAAACCAGGGGTGTGCAAAACATGGGGCCTTATCAGTTTTTTGTACCAAACTTTTTTTTGTGTAACTATTTTGAAATTTATTTTTTTGTATATGATTCCTCAGGTAAAATACATAAAAAAGGCACTCTTGTTGTAACACTTTAGGACTAACCGTTTACGAGAAAAATTAATTTGAAGGTAAAATTTTACGGTACGAGGACGAAACATTAAATATTAAAATGTTGAAAACCGAAATATCAATGATTCAGGGTAAACGTGCATCAAAAACTAAGAAAAAACCTTATATACAGGTACTTCCAAAAATTAATCCTAAGGGAGCTATGGTCTCGTAAAAATGTGCCATTTTTAAAGGGCCATAGTAGCTTTAAAAGCGATTTTTCGACATACAAGTATAGAAACTTTTTTCTTAGTTTTCGATATAGAGTAACCCCGCATCATTAAAATTTTGGTTTTCAACGTTTTAGTATATAATTTTTCGTCCAAAAATCGTGAAATTTCACCTTCAAGTTAATTTTTTTCGAAAACGGTTAGTCCTACAGTGTTACAACAGGATTACCTTTTTATGTATTTTGACCTGAAAAAGTTACACAGAAAAAAGTTTGGGACAAAAAACTGATAAGGCCCCCTCATTTCGCACTCCCCTGGTAAAAATAAGTACATGAAAATAACATTCCAAGATAGGCCTAATTAAGATTAGTTCATGTACAAAACCTCGTTACTATATGTTAAAGGGTTATTAAATAAAAACCGATTTTTTTAGCCACTTTCAAAGGGGCGTAGCTCCCTTACGACACATTTTTAGACATATGTTTATAGTTTGTCATATTTTCTGATGTAAAATCACCCCTAAAAATTTGGGACCGTATTTCAAATACACCGTGTATATCGGAATTCTTCCAGTTTCGTTGCCGTGGCAGGCTGGCGCGAAAAATAACTTGTGTTAAATTCTTTTAGCGAACCCCACTCCTGTTTAATTTTCGTGTCCACAGCTCCAGTGCGTGACTATAATAATAGCTCAAAATAGCTTAAAACACAATTGTTCCACTTACACTATTTTTTAAATATTTTCTTTTACTTAAAATACTTAATTATTTAGGAAGCAGTAAAAATGGTACCAATATCAACGGTAAACAAGAAATTTTGGATAAAGCAAAACCCAAACGCTCAAATAAACATTTTAAAACTGGACATGGTAGAAGGCCCAAAGTAATAAATCCATATCGTGTTAAGATTGGTCATAGGTGTTGTCTAAATTTAAAGTACCATATTCCCCGTAATATGGGTTGGTTATGGAACATTTATGATGAATCTGGATGTGAAAAGAAAAAGGTGTGGTAAAAGAAAAACATATATTTTTCATTATCCATACTCATATTTGAGTTAGTTTTAAATAAACTAAAGATGTGACTAGCTCTTCAAGAAGTTTCTATTGAAAACTATATACAGAGTATCCCAACCAAAACATATCAATAATTTTTTGGCATTATTATAAGATCAGATTTGGAGTTATTATAAGATTATATCGAAATAAAGTTTATATAATTCAATATACATCCAACTATAACTGTGCATAACTAGTTCTTGTTTTTGAGATATAGATTATTTGACACCATTTTCATATGCAATTTTTATTTAAATTCTAAAATTGAAAAAATATTTTTATTCTTTTTACATTGATGAAATAATTTTCTATAATTTGTATTTAAATTATAAATAATTTCATTTGAGGTAACCCTAATTTATTATATATATATATATATATATATATGTATAAAATTAAAGTGGGCCTTTCCAATATTTTTTATAGGGGCCCTTTTCTATAAAATATAAAATAAAAGGACCATTCTAATTCAAATTTTCGGGGCACATTGCTAGAAAATTAAAATCTGGCCTTTCTTTTTTATTCGGATATTTATTTATAACGGGCCCCTTAGCGGGCTTTTTGCTACAACATTTAAGCTATATGTATAAGGGAAAACTTAAAATAATTTAGTACCACAGGCCAAATTTTTCTAAAATAGAGATTTGCAAAAAATATTAACCATTTTCTACACAAAAACATATTACCAACCATGTGGAAGCAAGCACGTGTAGATCCGATCTTCAAGAAAGATGGCAAACTTTCATCTAAAAATTACCGCCAGATAAGTCTGACTTGTATTTGCTGTAATCTTATGGAATCAGTTTTAAATGAGGAAATAATGAAATTTTTGCTTGATGAAGGTGTTATTTCTCAGAACCATCATGGGTTTATTCCAAACAAATCTGTTAAAATGCTTGAATGACTGGTCCAAAGCGCTAGACCTGAAAATAACGTTTCAGTCCCGATCGTACAAAAATATTTTATCAATTTTTTTCTATTTAGCCATCCAGAGGTTGGAAACCCGGTGCAGTTGATAGAAGGGTTGGAAAAATCATAAACCTACATAGGAAACAGCGCGAAGAGTCGAAAATGGTACAAAAAGAATCTGACCTAAATATACCAAATAAACATACTTTAAGCGTTCAAAAACATGATGGTATCTACATGATAACCATGAATCCGTTGAAGGATCCAAAGGATCTAAAAACCAAATCTGAAAATGTTTATATGGATTGTACTCCTCTACAGTTTAAAGTTGTAAAAAATATAAATAAGGAGGATAAGGAAATTAAAGAAGAGGGATGCGGAGACTATAAGACGTAAGTATTCTAAAAAAAAACAATTGCATTAATTTAGAGCAGATGAACGCTTCTATTGAATCGATCGATGCTTAACCCTTAAACCCTACCCATGTTAAAATTTACTTATTTACTTATTTACTCCTGTATCCCAATAAAAAAAAATAGGAGTACAAAAGTTTTGTACTGGTAACGAAACAACTAATTGTCTTACAGAACGCTAATATAATTACTTTTGTATTATTATATTTATACGTGTTATCATTTTACTGAGCAGCCAGAACAAGTTTTGACCTAATGATCCGCACATATTTATTTATTTATTTACTAGGAGATATATTACAAAGCCATGGGGAATCCCAAATAAGCTTTAGGCTTGTGCGAGGGAAAAGCCCAATAATTTAAGCATCCAAAATTATCCAAAAAATAATTGTGCAAATGACAGTTAAAAAAGTTTCCTTCTTTTCTTCTTTATTCTTACTAACTCTTCATTTTTATATTCTTTACATTCTTAGCAAGTAATTTTAGTTACCCATTTTCTTTATTAATTTTCTTTTAGTCTCTGGATATTAATTTTTTGTGTGTCTGTGTTATCAAACTCTGCCACTCAATTTTACATACCTTTACAGTGAATTTCCCAAGTGGTTGAGGGGGTGGCATCTAGATCGTAATTTTAATTTTAAATAGTAGTTAGTCAGTGGTCGCCAGATGGCGGTTTGCGCAAACAACGACATTATAAATATATGTTTATTTATTTATAATTTATAGTCTTTATGGGGCATAATTATAAGTATTTTATTACCTTATTCAACTGACAATATTATAGCCAAATAAGAATAGATTCTCTTCACTTTCAGTAGCTATATACTGGAAATTGAATAACACCTGCAGTGGCTCAGTTGCGAATGTGTGGTAAAAGGTGAAGATCATACCAGTTCGGGTGCGACGCGCGTAACTTTGTCGAAGCTTCGCAAAGGCGGACCCCATATACGGAAGCAGCAGAGGTATGAGTCACTGCAGGCTTTATTGAATTTCCAGTATAGCTCTTCAACAAAAAAATCCAAAAAGTTTAGTACACCACTTTTAATTCAGACAATATCATAAATACAAATAAAACAGTTCCACAGCATTTAAAAATCTTCAAATTAATCTGACATATCCAAATAATTAAACATATTCATAATGTAACGGCTTAAGTGAGTACCTCCAATTCCATGTAGGGGAGAGTATGGACAAATGGGACATTTTCAATAAAAATCCATCTGTCCCGCATGTATAATCAATACAATTTTCAATTTACCTGTATAGAATTAATAGATTCGGAGTTCTTGAAAATAATGATAGCATACCAACTTAAAAAAGACTTCTATTTTAACAAAAAAAAAATACATATGAAAACTTAAATGATGTCACATTCATTCTTCATGGTGGGAGAAATGGGATAATATTTAAAGTGAATTGGGACATAAACTAATGTAAGTTTAACTTAGTACTCAATACCTATAATACAGGTACTGAGATCAACTAAAAACTTCATAATTTATGATGTTAAAGCAGTTTCAGTATTTATTTGTTTCTTTTCAACATTGGTACTGATATTTTTTCAGACTTGCAGAGAAAGAAACATCCTGGAGTAGTCAACAAAGGATAACAATTAAATTCTTTATACTTTTGTTCTAGTTTTTTAACTAAATCTTATGTCCTTTTTTTCTGTAACACTTATGTCTAAATCAGACATTGTCTTATTCTGAAACAGATTCTATGAGCTTAATTGTTTTTTCACTTAACTGATTTTTTTTACTTTGATGGGAATCTTTGGCGTTTTCATCTGCAGAATTTCGTTATTTCTTCATGAGTGTCCATCAATATTACCTTTTATTCTGCTCTACCTCCCTATCAAAAATAAAATTTTAAGAACATAGAATCTCATAATAGTAATTAAAGTACTAGTTTCATAACATATGTTTTTAGCGCAAAAATACAAGTTTAGAAAACGAGCCGCTTGCGGCGAGTTTTCTAAAGTACTAGTGCTATAAAAACGTGTTATGAAACGAGTGCTTTATACAATTTTTTCTATTTTGCTCTAAAATTTATAAACTTACATTTAAATTGATGACTGATTTAGGGATTTTTGTTTTGGGTTGGCATTACAGTTTACACTATGTTTAAAATTCTAAGAACAAATGATATTTTGATATATTTTACAGTCATCTCTTATTTTTTCACTGCAATTAACCAGTCACAATTTTAATAGGGTAAAAAATAACCCAAACACAAAATTTTGTAAAAAATTAAACTTTAAATCGACATTGACATTTGCACTCAAAACGTCAAGAGATAGGCTTTTGCCAACCCAACAGAAAAAAAAGTAGAGACCTCTTATGGGCCTATAAGAACACGCAAAATGCGTGTGATTATGAGCTTATAAGAGTCGCAAAATAGAAAAAACCTGTTACCTACACTAACCGACTAAAACCAACTAAATTTCCAAATTTTACATGGTTCAACTCTGTTAGTGAAAGGTTTTTTGATATTCTATGTGGTTAAAATTTAATTTTTGATAAGGCTTTAATTTTTTTTGGTGGCAACTTTTAAAAAAAATCCCTTGACATGTCCCATTTCTCCTGTTAGAATTTATCCCATTGCTCCTGGTTATACATTACTGTCATTTGATTCAAAAAACAGACAATAAAAATAAACAAACTGATTTGATATATGACTTAATTTAATGCTTTTTAATCGTACATAATAATTACCCTGCATTTAAATCGATGAAGATTCAAATAGCTTACCTGTTCAAGTTTTATATCGAGCAATTTTATTTACTTTAAACACGTAAAATTTAAAAAATGTCACTAAATACACAGCATTTAACACATGTCTAATTGCTTGTGTTTACTTGTGGCGCGTAGGATGGACAACACGATGATGGGTAAGAGGGCGCGCTCATGCAATTGGGAGTAATTTTAAGTTCAACGTCCCATTCCTCCCGCGTCCCATTCCTCCACATCCTCCCCTACACAAATTTATTTTAAAATAATTACCTATGTTAAGTTAGTAAACCTATTTTTGTGTGTATAGGTATAATAAAAAAAAAACTTTGAATCTTTTCATTTAAATCACTTTATAAAGTAAAAATTAAAATTTATTTTAAAAAGAACACCATCTTGGCAAAACCAATTATCCGTCAGATCTTTCGGCAATGTTCGGAATAGATCAGAATTGGTCATATAAACGATTCTCTAAGTTTATAGGGATGTTTCGTTTGTAGTTTAAATATCCAATTTTGGACGAAACTAGACAAATCATACATCAATTTGTAAATGGATTCTGTTTTTAGAACCCGTCGAGAACTTTTTGTTAGCCACTTATGAATGAAATAGTGTAGGCATCACCTTCTTGCATCTCACAGCAGAAGGAGACAGTTTTTAACTTGATTAGCCCTGTGGTGTATTTAAAAAGACTTTTAGGCAAAATATAGGCATAGTGTAACCTCCTACCCATAGTAAGGAATAGTTATTGGTAAAAAACCGCAATCGAAATGCTTTTTTCGTCGAAAAATGAGTATTTTAAAAATGGTTAAATTTTTGTGTCAGTTGTCGAAATGCATGCATTTTTCTGATTGGCCTGGAGAAAATTCTATATTTAAAGTTTGAAAAATCTAGAAGGCCCCAAATCGCGCTCGTAGAAATTTTCGCCATCTGGCGGTTTTCGGTCATTAAGTAACGTGATAAAGCTTGTTAAAGCTGTGAAGTGTCACAGGGTTGGTTTGAGTATAATGTATAATTAAGTTAATGGAATGAAACAACTAGATAAGTTTCTTCTTGTTTGGGTTGAGATATTATAACTGGGAAAAATCCTACTTGTATAATTTGTCGTTAATAGGATCATCATAAATCATCATAGTGTAGTTTATTTCCTTCACTTGTTTGGTATCCTATTTATGAGCCTCAAAAATCCCAAACTGAATCAGTACAGAGAAGATTTGTAAAAATTTTGCATTACAACATACTTATATCCTCTGCAGCAAAGGTACAGGCCAAGTATACCAAAAATAAAAATTTGACATGATAACGTTAAATTTGCGAAGAAAAAATTCATCTCTTTGTTTCTTATTTAAATTATTAAACAATTAAATTGGCTGTATATATCTACTTAATAAAATAAATTTTAAAGTACCTCGAAATAATTTAAAACAGAGTGGATACATTTTATGTCAACTTTTCAAGAAAAATTTTTCGTATAAATCTCCATTGTACATCATGTATGATATTTTAATTCTTTAAATAGTGATTTAGATGTTTTAGCTTAGGTAAAATTCTATACAAGAGAAATCTTTAGGTAGATTTTTGTAAAATTGGTATTTTACTAATATTTTTAATGTCCTTATTCTTTTTTATTATTATTGAAAAATGTTGTCCTGTTATTGGTTTTCACATTTTTGGATAAAGTTAATTTATTTGATTGAGTAAAGATTAATCTCAATCAGAGGAAATAGATGTTAACCTGAGGTTAATGATGTTAATTGATAGGTTAAAACGCATGAGATGAAAAGGTTAGAATACGTAACCTTATTTCTTCAAATTAAGATTCATAACTTTATGTAAATGTAAAATTATTAGAAAAGAAAGATATTGAGTGATTCCATAATTTATCGCCCTACGCCAAAGCGGCCTATGTTTTGCTAAAAATGGGTCGTTTTGCAAAAAAAAAAAAACAGAAAAGATTGCTTAAAAAACGCTAAAGTACAAATGCAGTAGGTCAATTTATTATTTACAGAGTAGTTGATGAAGAACCTAGCACATCTTCCAAAGATTCGCTTGACATAGAATTTTCTCCACCGGCTGCCAAAAAAGACAAGAGGCAATTTGTAAAGAAGAAGCCAGTTGCAACATGCGAAACACAATATAATCCAAAAGATATAAAGCCTGAGAAAAAAGAAAAGGGCAACAAAAATAAGAAGGAAAAGAAAGATAAGAAAAAGAGCAAGAGCAAAGGCAAGAAGTAATTATTTAAAAATCAAAATCTAAGAAAAATACTTTTATATAGTTTTTATTTTACTAATAAATTTATGCATTTAATGTATACGAGTATTTTTTATTTAGGTAAAAAAATCCTAAGGATAAAATATCTTTAAAGTCTAAAACATTACAATGTATTAAATAATGGACCCAGTGTCGGACTGGACAGGTGAGATAGTGGGCCGGGCCGGGTTGGGCCCATGGGCCACCTATTTTTTAAATTGAATACAAACCAAGTGTTTGACACTTACAGCAGGTGGGTATCTAGATACAAGACTACTATTTTTAATTGTATAGAGTAATTCCATAAAAAATGATTTTTTGAATTGTCACACATATAAATGGGGCATTTTTTTTTAATCAGTCGGGGTCTTCCCATTTTATTTTTACAAAAAATGTTATTTGCCGGGTATCAAACTTTTCGTCTTGAACTTGAGATGACATGACATGATTTTCGAAAATTTGGTCAGCCATCTTTAATTTTGCTAATCTGACTTCGGATTAGTGATCAGCGATCTCAAAAACCCCCGTAAACGAAATTTGGCCTAAATTGGTTGATTTCGAAAATTGCGACAGCCATATTGAATCCGCCATCTTGAATTTTGAAAATCTGACTTTAGATTCGTTTGGACTTTTTCAGCGACCTCGAAAACCCCCATATACCAAACTTGGTATAATTTATTATTTTTTTTACAAATTTTGAACTCTGACTGTTTTTTTTTTGTGGTTAGAAAAAAAATGAGGCCCACTATCTCAATTCTGATGGAAAATTCGGAATTAGCGAGTCAAAATAGCATAGAGTATGTTGGTCTGGTAAAAAAAAATAGTTTTTAAGCAATTTGTGTTGAAAATTTGTATTTTTTGTGTGGAGCCTTGATAAAGATCGAAATTCTGAGGTTATGTTTGTTAATTTCTGCAAAACACCAGATGGCATCAAAAACTACAGTTCAAGATGAAAATTTTTATACCCGACAAATAATTTTTTTCGCAAAAATAAAATTGGGTGATTTGTAAAAGAATGCCCCAAATGTAAAAAATATTATTAATAAAATAAGATTTTAACTCCTTGGTAGTGAGAAAAACGTGATGCGCTACTTGTAGATAAGTTTTTCTTTCTTCTCCGCTCCGCTTCGGTCCACAAAATACAACCTCACACAGAAAAATTACTTACCTCTACTAGAAGAGCAAATAACTACAGTGGAAACTGCAAAACTCGAAACTCAAGGGACCGCTAAATTAGTTTGAGTTAGAGAGATTTCGA
Organism: Brachypterus glaber; assembly: GCA_958510825.1. Taxonomy (NCBI): domain Eukaryota; kingdom Metazoa; phylum Arthropoda; class Insecta; order Coleoptera; family Kateretidae; genus Brachypterus; species Brachypterus glaber. The sequence goes on along the minus strand of OY294048.1, from coordinate 27,608,412 downwards.
ATCAAAGAAAAAACAAACCCCAAAACTTTGGGGATTTCCTTAGAAAACACACTGTAAACGACGTAAGACGCAACGAAATTTGACGATTCTGAGCGATCGAGCACTAAAAGGACCAGTGGCTTCTCTATTTTTTAAAGTGCGTAATAAATATTGCGACGAAAAACTTTATTTTATGCTGCCCGAAAATTCGAGCGATGGAGAATACCTACTGTGTTACTGTGGTTTGTCATAAGGGGCTGTCCATATATTACGTAACGCAAATTGTACCAAAATTCATACACTATTAAAGGCTGTAGAGATTTTATATTTTGGCTACCCCCCTAACAACCCCCCCCCCATTTGTGGGGGGGGGAGTAGCCAAAATATGAAATCTCTACAGCCTTTAATAACGCAAGAACCGGGGTATGAAGTGTATGAATTTTGGTACAATTTGCGTTACGTAATATATGGACAGCCCCTTTTGACACATTTTTAGACATACGTTTATAGAAACTTTTTGTCCTATTCTATGATGTTAAAAGAACCCCGCACGTTTCTTATGAAAAATGGCCTCCGGCTAAATTCGCTGAAATTTCCTAAAAAGGTAGTTCCCAGCATACAAAGACTCAGTGGGCACTAGGCTCGAAATTTTTTTCGAGAAACAGCAGAACGATGTACGTGGTTCGGGTTTTTTACTAAAAGTTATAGAAAAGAATCGCAAACAGTTGGGGTGGGGCATTGAGAGGGGGGTGTTGTTGGGGAAGGGGCAATGACAAACAAAAATCGACAAAACCAAAAAACAAGATGGCCGACTTGTCAAAATGACATTTTTCGAACGGGAGGTCGTAGAAACTTGAAATTAGGTATGTATGGGTACAATGACAAACAAAAATCGACAAAACCAAAAAACAAGATGGGCAACCTGTCAAAGTGACTTCCTTCGAATAGGAGTTCGTAAAAACTTGAAACTCGGTATGTCAGAGTACGACAAACAAAAATCAAGAAAATAAAATACAAATGTGACTTTGACGGGTCGGCCATCTTGTTTTTTGGTTTTTTCGATTGTTGTTTGTTTGTTATTGTACCCATACATACCGAGTTTCAAGTTTCTACAACCTCCCGTTCGAAAAATGTCATTTTGACAAGTTGGCCATCTTGTTTTTTGGTTTTGTCGATTTTTGTTTGTCATTGCCCCTTCCCCAACAGCGCTCCCCTCTCAATGCCCCACCCCAACCAATCTTGTTTTTTGGTTTTGTGGATGTTTGTTTGTTATTTTACCCATACATACCGAGTTTCAAGTTTTTACGACCTCTCGTTCGAAAAATGTCACTTTGACAGTTCGTCCATCTTGTTTCTGTGTAACTTTTTTTTAATTTTATTTTTGAAATATAATTCCTCAGGTCAAAATACATAGAAAATGTACTCTTGTTGTAATATTGTAGAATCGACCGTTTTCGAGAAAAAATAATTTGATGGTGAAAGAGTGACCACAAAAAAGAGGTTTTTAGCCTCGTTTTCAAACATCTGTAACTTCGATTGGAATTGATAAAATGTAACGTATAAGTGCTTAAAATTTTTGTCTGGTCATGAACTTGTGCAAAAAGCAAGATTCTAGAAGCTAAACATCCCCTTAAACAGGGTTAACTAGGGGTACTTGAATTCAATTTTATACCAAACTTTCTCACATTTTATTAAACATAACTAACTGGATCCCTTTAACTCGATTTTTTTTTGGGATACTTTTTTGGTGCTTGGGGGCAGCTTAACCCTATTTGTGAGGGTGGATCCACCCCCAAATCGACTTACAAAAAATCCAAGGGTGATACCCCTTTACGTTTTTTTAATGTTTTATATTAGAGACAAATGTGTTTTTTTAATATTTTGAATTTTTTATTTTTTTAAACACTTATAGGGGTTAAAAAATTAAAATTTAAAATATTTAAAAAACACATTTTTCTGTAATATAAAACATAAAAAAAAACAAGTAAAGGGGTATCACCCTTGGATTTGATTTAGATCCACCCCCACAAAGAAGGTTAAACTACCCCCTAAGCACAAAAAAAGTAGTAAATCATAAAGTATCTCAAGAAAAATCGAGTTAAAGGGATCCAGCCCGTTATGTTTAATAAAATGTTAGAAAGTTTGATGAAAAATTTAATTCAAGTACCCCTAGTTAACCGTTTCTTTAAGGAGATGTTTAGCTTCTAGAACAATAAATCTTGCTTTTTGCCCAAGTTCATGACCAGACAAAAATTTTGAGCACCTATACGTTACATCTTATCAATTCCAATCGAAGTTACAGATGTTTGAAAATCAGGCTAATTTTGCGGTCTTTCGAGGACGAACAATTAAATACTAAAATGTTGAAAACCAAAATGTTAATGATGCAGGGTTATTCTAAAAAAAAGTTTCTATACATGTAGGTCGAAAAATCGCAACTATGGCCCTTTAAAAATGGTGCATTTTTAGGAGACCATAGCTCCCTTAGGATTGATTTTTGGAAGTACCTGTATGTAAGGTTTTTGATGTATATTGTCATTGAAATTTCGGCTTTCTACATTTTAGTTTTAATTTTTCGTCCTCGAACCGTGTAATTTCACATTCAAATGATTTTTTATCGAAAACGGTTAATCCTACAGTATTACAACAAGACTATCTTTTTTATGTATTTTGACCTAAGAAATTATATTCCAAAAATAAAATCACAAAAAAGTTCCACAGAAAAAAGTTTGGGACAAAAAACTGATAAGGCCCCCCCGTTTCGCACACCCCTCTTTAAAATGAGTACATGAAGATAAAATATAAAGATGGGCCTTATTAAGGTTAGTATACATTCAAAACGTTACACAGAAAAAAGTTTGGGACAAAAAACTGATAAGGCCCCCCTGTTTCGCACACCCCTCTTTAAAATGAGTACATGAAGATAACATATTAAGATGGGCCTTATTAAGGTTAGTATACATTCAAAACCTCGTTGCTCTATCTAAGAGTGTTCCTGAGTTATTAAATAAAAACAGAATTTTTTAGCCACTTTTAAAGGGGCTTGGCTCCCTTACGACTCATTTTTTGACATATGTTTATAGGAACATTTTTTTATATTTTTATTTGTACAATTACTCCTTAAAATTAATAACCCTATTTCTGTATAACCCTGTATACCTATTTAATTAAAAAAATCATCAAAATGCCATTTTATATAATTTACCTGTTTTAAAAAATAACTTTATTATTTACAAATAAATAAATATCACGTTTTAAAAAAATGAAAATAAAATTCATAATGTTTGTTTCGTTTGTTACCATTTGTTGTATCCATGTTCAAGGGAAATATCAGAAGCGTATCCATATCCACTTCCGTAGGAGTGTCCTGGAGCAGCATATGAGAGGGATGGGGCAGCGTATGATAGAGCTGGGGCAGAGTATGATTTTATTGGTGCGGAGTAAGATTGTACAATTGGAGCTGAGTATGATTTAAAAGCTGGAGCAGAGTATGCGATGGCTGGAGCAGCATAAGATTTTACAATTGGTGCGGAGTAAGATTGTACAATTGGAGCTGAGTATGATTTTACAACTGGAGCAGAGTATGCGATGGCTGGAGCAGCATAAGATTTTACAATTGGTGCGGAGTAAGATTGTACAATTGGAGCTGAGTATGACTTAACAATTGGAGTGGAGTATGCGATAGCTGGGGCAGCATAAGATTTTACAATTGGAGCGGAGTATGAGATAGCTGGAGCAGAATAAGATTTTACAATTGGTGCTGAGTAAGTTTTTGCAAAAGGAACAGCATGTACGGCTGGAGAAGCGTATGAGAGAACTGTAGCGCCATGAACAGCTGGAGCCGTGTATCCGTAACCATGCCCATATGATAGATCTGAGTGTCCCAATGACAGTTCGCTTTCATAACCACCGTGGTGTCCTAAGTCAAGGAGTCCACGTTTTTCTTTTTTGTCTGCGGCAGAGACAATGGCCAAAGCGGATACGAAACAGACCTGGAAATAACAGATAGATTTATACCTAAAACTGAAAAAAATTAAGTTCCTATGGTAAAAGCCTCCGATTTCAGAGTTCCCCTGAATTTTGGTTTGACGTTTTCTGTCTTGCTAAGAAGACGCAAAATGTCAAACCATAATTCAGGTACCCAGGTAAATAAAATCGAAAAAGGAAACCATGCTATGAGATCTTATTATACAGGGTGTCTCAATATTGACTTAAGGGCAAGTAGTACCATTGACGACTTAATTAGCTATAACAGTACCGATCCTTGAGGTCACCAAATCTTTAAAATTTTAGCTGTTTTAAGTACTGACATTTTTAGAGTTATTTAGGTAAAATACGTATAAAGTTTATTAATTTCTCGAAAAAAAATATACTTACCTATTTGTTAAAATTACAGAAAATAATAAAATTAATAACTAAAATAATAAAATTTATAACAGAAATAAAAAAACAGTGGTAAAATAAAGAAAAACAATAAGGTACTTCAATTTGACAATATTCTCTGAGTGTAAAGTGTTACCAACCAGTAGTTCTAATGTACTGTTATCTGTTTTGACATAAATGGTTTGTTTGCGAAGCGATTTGCATTTTCTTATAAAGTTTTATGCCTGTTGTTTATTATTTTTTTTTTGTTAATATTTTGTTTTTTTTTAATTTATACTAATTAATTCATTGGTTTATACGTTTAGGGTACTTTATTTTTCTACAGTTGAAAACACAATTTGCACCCAGTGAATATTCTCAATTTAGTAGCAGTTGAATCTTTTGGCTGGCCCGAACCTTTATTTCTATATAGGTATTTTGGTTTTGGCGTGAATAATTCTTTAATTCCTTGGCTATTTTTATTATGTTAGCACCAGATTTGGTAAATGTATTGGTAAAATTGATTTTTCTTGCTGGCTTAAATAAATCATATTGACATATTTGACACCTGAAAAAATAATGTTTCAAACACGATGACTACTATACTATACTTAGTTTCAGATATTCGTGACTTAGTCTTGACTTGAAACTAATAATTTAACTTTTATGACAAGTTCCACTTAAATTGTACAATTTTGGGTGTAGTAGCTAATTATGTCGGCAATGGTACAAGGTCTGAAAATGTAGAAAAAAATTGCAAAAAAAATCCATCACTGGTTCTCGAAATAAGAACGTTTAAAACTGACCAATACCAGAAGATCTTAAATTACCCACACTTGATTAGCAATTAAGACATAATAATTGGGTTACTTGAATTTTTTACAAAACTATCAACTGACAATGTCAAACCTAATTTAATTTTGACAATCACATCGCCAAAATTATTGGCTCCCAATTAATTTAAATCGTAAAAAAAAATATTCTAACAAATATGTGGGTTCAATTCTGCATTTTATTGAAATGCTTTATCACATGTAAAGTTTTTTTCATGAAATTAAATTAAAAAAATTATATCAATTAATTTTAATTGTTATTTTAGGTCGTCACAAAACGTTAGAAACAAAGATGTCAATACCCAGTATGTCCTCTTCTGTTCTCAGGCAAAATATTTACGAACAAAACATTATTTAACCAATCGTCTTCCATTGCGTTATGAAATTGGAGATAATTTTATTTTTATTGATGATAATGCCACTCCCCACCGCACAAGAAAGGTTACCAATTTTCTACAGCAAGGGAATTTTCAAAGAATGAACTGGCCAGCAAACTCACATGACATGAATCCTTGTGAGAACGTGTGAGATACGCTAAAAAGTGTCATTTTAAATAGAGTTAACCCTCCGTTCACCCTTTAGGAGCTAATTGTTGCTGCTCAAGAAGAATGGAACAGCATATCGCAGGAAACCATTAAAAACATTTTTATTGGTTAATGTTTTGTTTGAGAACAGAGGAGGATATACTGGTTATTGACGTCTTTATTTTTCACATTTTGTGAGGACTTTTTTTTAATAAAAATTTATTATTGATACCATTTTTTAAATTTAATGTCTGGTACTTATTTCGTTAAAATAACCTTACACGTGATAAAGCATTTTAATAAAATATAGAATTGAACCCACATATTTGTTAGAATAATTTTTGTTTACGTTTCAAATTAATTGGGGGGGGGGCATGAATTTTGGTGATGTGTGTATTATATTTTTGGGAAAAAAAATAAATATTTGATATTTATTTGGAGCTATTTTAAGGTATTTAGTAAAATTATTTTGGTTTTAAAAATACCTGTATAAATTATATTAATTTTAGATTTTATTGTTTCTATTGGCAAAAATATGCTGTGTTAGATAAAAAACATTTAAAATTAAATGAAGATGAATAATGACTTACGTGAAAATAAAACAGCCTTGGAAAAAGGAGCTTTAATAATATGAAGATTGCTTCTGAAGTGTTTGTGAACTTCATTTTAGAATACTCAGTACTGATCAGGTTTTATCTAAATTAAGGCAGAGCCCCTATCAAATTTTAAACCAGTTTTAGAAAAAAAACAAGTGGTGAAGATATGTTATTCACAGTAAATAGTATATTGCATTTTCCCAAATACTTAAAAAAAAATAATTTTCAAAAAAAATTAAAAAAAAATAATTAAAAAAAATAATTAAAAAATAAACTTAAAAAAATTAATTTAAATACAAATTTAAAAATACTTACACATATTTTAAAGATTTTTTTTAAACAAAAACTTAAAAAATAAATAAATAAAAAAATTTCAAAAAAAAAACTTAAAAAATTTATTCTAATTTTTTTAATTTTTTTTATTTTTATTTCTGCGAAAAACCTCAAAATTAAAAAAAAATAAAATTATATTTTTTAAATTTTTTTAAAAAGTTTAACCCCCCATAACTTTTTTTGTTTTTGGGAGGATTACTTTTAAAATTGGTAGAATTGACCCTTATAATAAAAGTATTTTTTCCTAAAAAATTTAGGTTAATCGGAACTTTCTTTTAGCTTTTTCCGATTTTTTTAAAAGTTATGGGGGGTTACCATAACTTTTTTGTTTTTGGAGGGATAACTTTAAAAATAATAGGGATCTTCCTCGATCGGATTATTTGTTTGACGAACGGACATTTGAAAAAAAAAATTCTTATTTTTCCATGAAACAAATTTATCTACGAGGATTTTTGATTTTTTTTGAAAATTAGAAACTACCGTATAATACTATTCGAGCGCAGGCACTGTGAACATTATAATAATGTTGAGGTTGTACTTTAAAAACAATAGGAATCTTCCCCTCGTAGAACTTGATTTTTACTAAAAAATTCGATCGGATTATTTGTTTGAGTTATCTTGTTCACAAAAATCGTAACATCGGACAGACGAAGGGACAGACAGATTACACACCACGGTGCACTTCTGAGGGGTGTTTTCCGAACTTGCGTCGAACTTTAGTTTTTCTTTATATTCTTGTTATTTATGTAGTAACTAACGAATCAAGAGCAAAATTAAAAAAATCTATCGGTTAGTTTTTTTTTTAATTTAGATTTTTTTTATAAAAATCTGCACCTATTTAATTATTTGGCTATATCTCAGCTATTTCTAATTATAATAAAAATATTATTAAAAATAAAATAAAGACTGCTTAATAATCTAAAAAAAAAGTAATTTCATTTTTTTTGTATCTTTTGCCGTTTTGTCACAATACGTGATTAGAGTTTGAAGTAAAACAAAAAAGTATAAATTCATTTTTATATTTATTAAAAATTATCTAGGAAGGCTTATTTTACTGTAAAATGTCAAATTGCATTTAAAAACATTATTTTTTTTAATCACGGTGGCTTGTGAAAATTTTTTAAAACTGACGTTTATTATTTTTTATGATAGATAGTTTTCAATGTGAAGATTTAATGTATTTTTGTAAGAAAGTAGTTTTTTAAATAAAAATGAATTTAGATAATCATGAAACAAATAAAAAAATATTGTACACTGTTTGTTTTACAATAATCAAAAACATTAAACCAGTTCCAAGTACATTATTTTGGTTACTAATAAAAAAAATAGGTTATGATGATGTCCAAATGTCCAAAAACATGTTTGTTGGGACTCTCCATGACACTGTTGCATAAAAACCTGCCACTAAATAAATAAATTTTTAATAAATAAATAAAAATTTATTACCTATGCATAAAAAAAAGTAATTAAGTAAATTTTTAACTTTTTTACTTTAAAAACTAAAATATAATAATTATTTATGGACATCAAAATTACTTTTTACAAGATAATGTACTTGGAATTGGCTTAATGGATTTGATTTTTGTAAAGCAAACAACGCACAATAATTTTCGATTAATTTCATGATTATCTAAATTCATTTTTATTTAAAAAACTTATTTCTTACAAAAATACATTAAATCTTAACATTGAAAACAATCATAAAAAAATAAATAACTTTACGTCAGTTTTCAAATTTTGCTAGAAGCCACCTTAATTAAAAGAAATAATTATGGGAGATTTAGCTCAGTGGTCAATGGCATCGATATAGCCTGACACTGATCTAATGATCGTGAGTTCAAACCTCACTGGCGCCGATTGCCTTTTTCAGTTAATTAATAATTGAAATTTGGCGAAGGCGTACTCCCTAGATATATTGGTTCGAAAGTCAATTAAAGCCGGTGGTTCCCTCTACTACTAGCCCACACAAGTCCTGGACTTAGGGGATGCTTAATTAAGTAGAATAGTACGAGGTTAAAAACAAACATAAACACATAAACAACATAAACAAACAAACAATGTGTTTTAAGGTAATTTGACGTTTCACAGTAAAATAAGCCTCCCTAGATAATTTTTATAAATAGAAAGATGAATTTATACTTTTTTGTTTTACTTCAGACTTTAATCACGTATTGTGACAAAACGGCAAAAGATATAAAAAAATGGTATTTACTTTTTTTGTAGAAAATTAAGCAGTCTTTATTCTATTTTCAATCATATTTTTGTTATAATTAGAAATAGCTGAGATATAGACAAATAATTAAATAGGTGCAGATTTAAAAAAAAACTAACCGATAGATTTTTTTAATTTTGGTCCTAAATCGTTGGTTACTACATAAATAACAAGAATATAAAGAAATACTAAAGTTCGCCGCAAGTTCGGAAAACACCCCTCAGAAATGCACCGTGACACGGACGGAAATTTCATGAAACAAATTTATATCCAAGAGTTTTTTGTCTAGGAGGATTTTTTAATTTATTTGAAAATTCGAAACTATCGTATAATACTATTATAGCGCAGTCGATCGGATTATTTGTTTGAGTTATCTTGTTCACAAAAATCGTGAAATCAGACGGACGGACAGACAGACGACACACGGACAGACCTTTGAAAAAAAAGTTGCTTATTTTTTCATGAAACAAATTTATATTCAAGATTTTTTTGTCTGTTGAGGTTGTGCCGCACGGACACACGGACGGACCTTTGAAAAAAAAGTTGCTTATTTTTTCATGAAACAAATTTATATCCAAGAGTTTTTTGTCTGTTGAGTTTGTGCCGCTTTTTCTTCGTCGAACTGTACCCATACGTAAAAAGATTTTAAATAGTCACGAAAAGTAAAAATGTGCAGCGAATGTATGATATAAAACATGGACCGAAAGATTTTTTTGAGAAGAAAACGGAATGGTTAAAATTGAAAGGAGCACTAAAAAATATTTGTATTATTTTATGAGAAGGTGAATTTCCTCGTGAATTTAGATTTAATTATAATTAACATAGCACCTTGTCAATTGACTAATAATTATTAGTCAATTGACAAGGTGCTATGTCAAAAGCTAGAGAGAAACTAAAGCCACCAGCCATGTTGGTCATAAGGCAAAATCTTCCTTTTGAAATTCGCCACCTTATTTGTAACAGTTTGTAACAGTTTAGTAAAGTGTAAAATATTTTAAACGATTTTAAAGTCAAATAAAATAAAAATTACCTCCTAAGGAACATCTTATGATGACTTAAAAGGGTTTTTCTTATTATTTCTAAACCTACATATTTTTAAAATTAATATATTCATTTATTTAATGTTTAATAGTCATTCTGTGACCTTTTTTGAGGTAATTACCTGTTTTATAACATATAAGGCTGTTAATAACACAGCAACAAAAAAATTAAAAAAAATCCGGATTTTTTTGGAGACCATTGTATTCATATGTATTTTGAGGAGCTAAATCCGAATTTTAGGTCAAAATACCCCCTTATCCTATTAGTTTTGGAGATAACCTCGAAAACCCTTCCTTTCAAATACTAAAAAATAACGTTTTTTGAAGTTATTTCCAAAAATAATTTTTTGTGGTGCTACTTTGGCCTCAAATTCGGATTCAGCACCTCAAAATACATAGGAATACAATCCGAAAAAAATCTTGATTTTTTTTTTGGGTGGCTACATGTTTGGCCACAGAAAAAAAAGCCGGAGACCATTGTGTTCCTATGTGTTTTGAGGTGCTGAATCCGAATTTGAGGTGAAAATAGCACCTTGTCCGATTAGATTTGGAGATAACCTCAAAAAACGTTATTTTCATACTAGAAAATAAGTTCATCCGCTTACGGAATGTACCACACAGGATGTTCAGTAAATGATGTCATTAATTTTAAGGGGTGATTATAGAAAGGAAAATATGAAAAAAGTTCCTATAAACATATGTTTAAAAATGCTTTGAAAGTGGCTAAAAAATTGGGTTTTTATTTAATAACTCAGGAACGCTTTGAGGTACAGCAACAAGGTTTTGAACCAAAACTAAACTTAATAAGGACCATTTTCGTATGCTATCTTCATGTTCTTATTTTAAACAGGGGTGTGCGAAACTGGGGGGCTTTGAGATACAGCAAGGAGGTTTTGAATGTAAACTAACCTTAATAAGGACCATCTTCGTATGCTATCTTTATGTACTTATTTTAAACAGGGGTGTGCGAAACTGGGGGGCCTTATTAATTTTTTGTCCCAAACTTTTTTCTGTGTATTTTTTTTTTAATTTTATTTTTGGAGTATGATTCCTTAGGTCAAAATACATTAAAAAAAGGTAATCTTGTTCTAATACTGTAGGATTAACCGTTTTCGAGAAAAATTTATTTGAAGGTGAAAGGATGAAAGCATGTTTTATATGTAAATTGAATTTCCGTTAAATTACCAACTGATCAAAAGCTCTCGTGGTGGGCCGCTCAATCCCGCTTCTAGTTTTGGAGATATGGCTCATAAAAGCTTTGGCCATTTAAATCCGAAATTCTTGTAATTCTTGAAATTATTAAGAAACATTTACGTTTGGTTCTTATGTACTTATGCTAAAGAACATGTTAAGCAAAAGACATTATTTATTTTTACGACACTAAAAAGTCGTAAAAAAATTATTTAAAAATGTTGATGAATGCGCCAGCATAATGCACAAATGAGAAATGAAAAAAAAAAACTTCCGTGAAATATGTTATAAGTATTACATCTCATAGTATGTGCCTTTTTAAACAAAAAACTCTTATGGAAAAACTTTTGGAAACTATTCATTTCTCCTGTAATAATACTTCGGAGTGTTAAAATTGTCTGACATCGTAAAAAACACTAAAAAATACCTAATAATTATTACATACAGTGTGTCCCCGGATCGACTTGATAATACCACAAAATGACCATTTTTTTTTTTTGAATTAAGAAAAACTACTTTGGGACTTTGCCCTGCTTGCTTAAAAACTAATTTTTGTCAAAATAAAATTTTGAAAAATTATAGGTGCCGCCAGATATCAGTGAAAGAGTAAAAAGTTTTCAGGTAAACTTACCTTTCCGTAACAGATATAAAAGAAAGTTATTTAAAAAATAGATTTATAATCAAAAATAGGAGCCGCATGTCAAATTGTTATAATTTTAACTCATAATATTTTTTTTATTAAAAAAAATGTATCACTGAAAACTTCGCTATAGTCAAGTACTATATATACGTACTAATTGTTTTTGTCAAAGTTTGACATTAGTGTTTAATTAAAAACATAGTTAAGAGAAAAATAAGATTAAAAATGCTTACAAAAGAACAAAAAATTTTCATTGTTCAGTGCTATGGTTTAGGTCAAGTTTCCTTACAATATGTAAGAGATTCATTTATTGAACAATTTGGCATTGAAATATCTAGACAAAGTATCCACAATGTATTAAAAAAATTTACTGAAACTGGTAGTATCAATGATATTAAAAAAAAGAAAAAGAAACTAGACTAGGACGATGCCGCCACAATAATTGCCCTGCAGTCTGTAGAGGAAGATACCAAAATGGCTCTAAGAAAAAGATCTTCTGAGTTGGGTATAAGTAAAAGCCACCTCCAAAGAATATACAAAGAAAATTAAATAAAACCTTATAAAATTCAATTTAGGCATAAACTTAAAGATGGGGATGAGGGAAGAATGCTACTTTTTTGTTTAACTATTGGTGAAAGAATATTAAAAAACAGAAATTTTCATAAATTTATAGTATTTTCGGATGAATCAACATTTACTACAAATGGTGTTGTTAATTCTCAAAATTGTAGGTATTGGAGCAGGGATAATCCTAATTTTGTTATTAGTAGAGATAATCAATATTATAAAAAAGTTAATGTTTGGTGCGCTATAAGTTACGAAAGAATTATTGGACCATATTTTTTTGACACTAAACTTAACAGATTTATATATTTAAACATGCTTCAGCAATACTTTTTGGCAGAAATGGAAGACGTTAATTTAAATTTTTGGAGAAATTTTTATTTTCACCAAGATGGGTGTCCGGTCCACACTTCCGAATTGGTTACACAATGGTGTAATGAAACTTTTGGTCAAAAGTGGATAGGTGGAAACGGGCCCATCTTGTGGCCAGCACGATCCCCGGACATTACACCAATGGATTTTTATTTTTGGGGAAATTTGAAAAAAAACGTTTATAAAAGAAACTTTGGAAATAATTTAAATATGCTTAAAGAAGCTATAAGAGAAGAGATAAGAAATATTGGAAGGGAGGAAATACAAAATGTTTATAAAGAATTTAAAAGAAGAATAGAGAAATGTGCGGAAAATGGCGGTGGATATGTAGAATTTCAATAAATTAATAAAAATATACGAATTGCTAGAATTACCATTTGTATTGTTTACTGTTTAAAAAATAATAAATAGGTACTTAAAATTAAAGTAACATTTAAATAATAAATTGTTAGAAAATTTCAGTGTCTGACACTCAGGTAACATATAGTATTTCACTACTGTCAAGTTTCCAGTGTTTGATATTTTTTAAATAAAAAAATTTTATGAAGTAAAAGTATTAAATTTTGGCATGCGGCTCTTATTTTTAATTATAAATATATTTTTTAAATAACTTTTTGTTGTATCTTTTACGAAAAGGTAACTTTACCTGAAAAATTTTTACTCTTTCACTGATATCTGGCGCCACCTACAATTTTTCAAAATTTTATTTTGACAAAAATTAATTGTTAAGCAAGCAGGGCAAAATCCCAAAAAAGCTTTTCTTAATTCGAAAAAAAAGGGTCATTTTGTGGTATTGTCAAGTCGATCCGGGGACACACTGTATAATTCGTTTGAAATAAAATATCCATTTTTAAATAAAAATTTTTTACGACTCTAGTTTCGCAAAAATAAATAATATCTTTGGCTTAACATGTCCTTTAACATAAGTACATAAGAACTAAACGTATATGTTTCTTAATAATTTCAAGAATTACAAGAATTTCGGATTTAAATGGCCAAAGCTTTTATGAGCCATATCTCCAAAACTAGAAGCGGGATTGAGTTGGGCCCACGAGTGCTTTTGATCAGTTGGTCATCAACTACAACATATTAAAAAATTAGCTAATTTAACGGAAATTCAATTTACATATAAAACATGCGGGGTCCTTTCACGGATCGAGGACGAAAAATTAAGCACTAATATGGTTAAAACCAAAATTTTAATGATGCAAGGTAATTCTATATCAAAAAGTAAGAAAAAAAGTTTCTATACATGTTGATCGAAAAATCGCTTTTAAAGCCACTATACCTCTTTAAAAATGGGGCATTTTTAGGAGCCCATAGCTCCCTTAGGATTAATTTTTAGAAGTACCTGTATACGAGGTTCTTTCCTTAGTTTTTGATGTACATTCACCTTGAATCATTAAAATTTAGGTTTTCAACATTTTAGTATTTAATTTTTCGTCCGCGAAACGTGAAATTTCCCCCTTCAAATTAATTTTTCTCGAAAACGGTTAATCCTACAGTATTAGAATAACAGTACCTTTTTTATGTATTTTTACCTGAGGAATCATATTCCAAAAATAAAATTACAAAAAAGTTACACAGAAAAAAGTTTGGTACAAAATACTAATAAGGCCCCCCAGTTTCGCACACCTCTGTTTAAAATAAGTAAATAAAGATAGCATACGAAGATGGGCCTTATTAAGGTTAGTTTACATTCAAAACCTTGTTGCTGTATCTCAAAGCGTTCCTGAGTTATTAAATAAAAACACAATTTTTTAGCCACTTTCAAAGGGGCTTAGCTCCCTTACGAGGCATTTTTAGACATATGTCATAGGAACTTTTTTTCATATTTTCCTATGTAGAATCACCCCTTAAAATTAATGACATAATTTACTGGACATCCTGTATACCTTAAGAGTTTTCATATACCGTCATCCACTTACGGAATGTGCTATATTCTAGCGTAAGTTTTTGGGCGATTTGACTAACATTTTAGAATTTTAAGACAGTCGTAGAAAAAATTAGTTTACTTACCAAGAATTTCATTTTTGTGATATTAGTTTATGATCAACACAAAACTGATGCTTATCCTTCTTTAAAAAAATATATATACTAAATTTTGAATTATGGGGGGGATTCAAAATTAATAAATTAAAAATTAAATTAAAAGAATTTATCTAGATCATAATAATCAAGTATGGTACTATCTTTCCTACCTTATGTAACAAAAAAGCCGTGAAGATATGTAATGCTACGCATTCCATTATATACTATTCACATTATTTATTTATTTGTTCACGGGATAACCCCCATATATAAATTGTTACAGTTCATTTATAATAATAAAATAACCATGGAAATAATTACAAAACCAATATTATAGATACAAATATAAAATACAAATACTTTGTATAAAATATATAAAAATACCAATACCTGTAGGTATAAAAGGGAATATATATACACTGATTAAAAATATAGGTTTAAAAGATAAAACTAAAAAATTAAATGGTATATTTCATTAACCCAAATACAAATAAATTAAAAAGAAAATTAAAAACAATTTAAAAAAAATTAACAAGGTTTAAAAAAAATATTTTTTTTTTGAAAAACGAAAAAAAAAAACATTTTTAATAAAAAAAACTTTTCAAAACATTTTTGCAAAAAAATTTTCAACAATTTTTTTTATTTCGTTTTACGGAAAACAAAAAAAATTAAAAAAAAATTAAAAATTATATTTTTTTTTAATTTAAGAAAAAAGTTAAACACCTAATAACTTTTTTTGTTTGGGGGGTTATTTTCAAAAACAACAGGGATCTTCCACTCATAAAACCTAATTTTTCTTAAAAAATTTCGTGTCTTGACGAGTTATCGTGTTCACAAAAATCGTGACTTTAGACGGACAGGCGGAAGCACGGACAGACGGAAATTTTAAAATTTTCTTATTTTTTCATGAAATATTTGTAATTATACAATAATTTTTTGTCTAGGACGTTTTTTGGCGATTTTGGGAAATTCGAAACTACCGTCTAGCGCTTGCGCTATGAATAGTATGCTGTTCACATTGGATAGTATATTGCGTTTTCTTTCAAAATACTTTTTAAAAAAGAATTGCTCGTGCGTATATATATATATATATATATATATATATACAGCCTGTTCCAGAACTCGCGTACCGAAATTTAAGAGGTGATTCTACATCCAAAAATATGAAAAAAAGTTTCTATAAAGGTTGGTCCGGAAATGAACCCTAAGGGAGCTACGGCCCTTCGAAGATAACGTATTGAATGGGGAACAAAAAAAAGCACCAATAAAATTTTAATGCTGCAGGGTGATTCTTCATTTAAAACTGAGCAAAAAAGTATTATACACCAAAACACCTAAATTTAATATTAAAGGAGTAATAGCCTTTTAAAAAGTAACGTTTTTGGTGGCACAAAATGTTACTTCCTCTTAATTGCATTTTTTTTGATAACGGTTGCTCCTACAGTGTTACACTATATGATATTTTATATGTATTTTTACTCTAGAAATCTATATTTTTTACAACAAATCCAAAAAACATACACATAGAAAAGTTTGGGGCAAAAATGTTTTAAGCCTCATATATTTTGTCCGTCTGGGCACGCCTCTGGATAAATTAATAAAATAAATTAACATAAACTTATTGCCCTTATTAATACTAGTATACATGCAAAAGCTCGCCGCTCTAGCTTAAACGGTACCCGAGTTATTAATTAAAAACCTTATTTTTATTACAATTTTAAAGGGCCCTAGATCCCTTAGGGCTCATTTCCGGACCAACCTTTATAGGAACTTTTTTTATATTTTTGGATCTAGAATCACCTCTTAAATTTTGGCATGCCAGTTATGGATCACCCTGTATATAGTTGTTACGAACAAAGACGATAATTGGACATTGACGATAATGGCCGGACAATGACATGTCCAATTTCCCTGGACAATATCACTAATGTCCGAGGATTAGCCAAAAAGACCTAAATCGGTCTAGCGGTTCAAAGTTACCGTTAAGAAAACAATAAAAAAAGTAAAAAAAACGCGTAATTTTTTTTTAAGTTAAGAGCCCCCTGCTTTTTGTAGAGATTGTTAAAAATAAATGCATAATGCCAGTTTTGTAGAGAATTTAATTCTCTTTAATTTGTCGTATAACCATTTTTACAAAAAAAAAAACATAAGCCTTGAAAATCCTGAAAACCAATGTCATGTCGTGATACCCCCCGAAAAGGAGTAAAGCTATAAATGCTCGAACTTAGCCATTATTTCGATGAATATTAATCTGAAAAAAAAATAAGAAACTATTTTGTAGAGAATTTAGTTGTCTTTAATTTTTTAAGTATTTATTTTAAACGAAAAGTTAACGAGAAGCTAGAAAAACTCAAAAAACTGTTTTTTTGAACATCCCCCCCTCAAAATGGGGGGTTTTCGATCCGGTCCGAGGGGGGAAACTTCGGGGTTTATTAAGCACATTATATAGAACAATTTTGTAAAAAAAAATCTTGTTTTAATTTTTTCCATTTTAAAATGTTTGTGGCCTGATCTAATAGGCATATTTTTTAAAATAAAAAAATATTAGTCCGGTAGATTTTTATATAAAAATATTCAATAGGATCCATTAATGATCTTGATGAATTTATAAAAAATACACTGCCCAGTAAAAGAGCTTTCCCATTTTACACCTCCGCGCGTAAAATGGTTTTTTTTATTATTATTACTTTTAGCAACCTTAAAAATATACCATTTTTCACGAAAATTACTCCCCGCCTCTTAGGGGGTGGAGTTAGAACTTTTTTCATATCAGATTCTCTTTCAGCAACCTTAAAAACCCTAATACACCAATTTTCACAAAAACTACCTCCCACCCCTCAGGGGGTGAAATTAGAAAAATGTTATTAAAAGATTCAGTTTTAGCGACCTCAAAAACCCCAATATATAAATTTTCAAGAAAACTACCCCTTGTCCCTCAGGGGTGGAGTAAGAATTCTTTTGTTATCAGATTCACTTTTAGCAACCTCAAAAACCCCAAGATACCAATTTTCACGAAAACTACCCCCCACCCCTCTGGGGGTGGATTTAGAATTTTTTTATTATCAGATTCACTTTCAGGAACCTCAAAAACCCTAATATATCAGTTTTCATGAAAACTACCCCACCCCTCAGGAACAAAAAATCAGATTCATATTCGTCAACCCCAAAAACCCCATATACCAATTTTGACGAAAATATTGAAAATATTTAAAAATATTTACCCGCTTACCCCTCGGGGGTGGAAAAAATTTATTACCAAATTCAATTTCATCAACCTCAAAATCCCCTATATAGCAATTTTCAATTTTTTCTAAGAAATTTCAAGTCTCTAACCTAAAGCGTTCTTAAGGGTGATCCAGAATTCCCGCCCTGGTCATTTGTTTCGAAAATGGTAAGGGATATATATAAAAAATCAGAAACCGTGTTTTATAGTCTCACCTATACTACAAGTTAAATACCATACGACGCTTTCATAATAATAGTTCTTGCATATTCGTTTTGTGCCTTATATTTATTTAACTATTTTTAATAAAATAAATATGTATTTCTTTAAATTTTTTGATTTGCCCTCGTATTATTCTCTTGATTTATTTTTGATTTTTACTAAGTTATTATTTAAATGTCATGTCAAAATCTTAGTAAATTTTTTCATGACAACAGTTTATTGTTAAAAAGTCCAAACCAAACCGGGGTTTTTTAATAAAATTAAGCATATAAAAATTTACTCTTATTTAAGAAAGAGAAAGATAAGTCTGTCCCCCAGAACAAATAGGCAAAAATTAATAAAATGCTTGCCTGCATCTCAAAAATCAAAAATATAGTAATCCAGTTTTTAAATAATGGATAATAAGAGTTGTGATGGCACTTAGGACCTTTTTTAAATTGTTTGCTTTTTAAAATTAGTTAGTATTTATAAAGCTAAAAGTAACAATTTGAAACTTTTTTAATATATGCAATGGTTAAAAAATTAGGAACAATTAATTAAGTAAAATTTGACAGCCCATAACTAGAAAACAAATGAGCGCAAAAAAAAAGACATGAAACTGAACTAGTCTAATTTAAAGATGTTTTAATTTCATAAAAAAAAATCGTTTACCATGGAGAAAAAAATATAGAGGTCGCCACAGGGCCAACGAGTATTATTATGAAAGCGTCATTTGGTATTTAACTTGTAGTACAGGTGAGACTATAAAACATGGTTCCTGATTTTTTTTAATATCCCTTCCCATTTTCGAGAAAAATGACGGAGCGGGAATTCTGGATCACCCTGTACCAATTTTTTTTTAAGTTTAAGTGCTGTGAGCTACCTCTAAACATTAATCGATTTGGCTCATTTTTGAGTGGCCACCACTAATCCAAGGCACAAATTTCATGTAGACTTGTGTTATCAATAGAAACTCTGGGGGCCGACTATCAATTGACGGCTTCATCCGCGTAGTGAGTCACTATTAGTGACTAACTCCAATTTTTGTCGAAGTTAAGCTTTTTATTGTAAACACTTCTTTAAAGTTCAAAGTAATTGAATTTTAAACGTTAAAATTTCTAGAGCAAATGTGTAGCTGCATGCAGCTGTCAGTTTGCCAATAAAGATATGATATGAGGAGTTGAACTGCTAAACATATCCAGAAGGAGTTCAACTGCAAAACTTGAGATATCCAGTTTTTGTTAAAAATGAGATTTTTACTATACTGGGTAAAATACCTATACTGCCCCATTACGCTAGAAAGCAGTAACTCCATTTGTAGCATAGGAGCTTTTTTAAAATATTACATCAGAGTTGACGTCAAAACGTCGCTAGACGACAAACGGATACTGCTTTCTAGCGTAGTAGGGCAGTATAGAGCGATTTTTTAACTTTTTTTTAGGGATATGTTAAGTTTTCCAGTTAAACTCCTTTCGGATATGTTAAGCTTTGCAGTTCAACTCGTCATACAGGGTGATCAGTAACTGGCATGCCAAAATTTAAGAGGTGATTCTACATCAAAAAATATGAAAAAAAATCTACAAAGGTAGGTCCGGAAGTAAGCCCTAAAGGAGCTACGGCCCTTCGAAGATGTTAATATTTAAAAAAGCACGAATAAAATTTTAATGCTGCAGGGTAATTTAACTTTTTACACTTCAATACGTATAGGTTCTTAGGTTACAAGTCGGGATACAAGATGAATTTAGAAAGTAAAAAATTCAACGCAGACGAAGTCGCGGGTAACAGATAGTATATAATATATATAATACGAATTATTTGGTGCAAAACTGGAAATAAGGTAAAAAACAAGGTTTTTTACTTTATCATAAATAAAAAAAAAGTATACTCAACAAAAAATTTTATTATAATTTTTTTCCAACGCCCCCAAAATGCAAAAAATAGTTTTGGCAATGAAAATGTCGTATGGCTCGAAACCCATAAATTTTTGTCAGAATTTTCACGATTTTTGTTGGGATTTTCCTCAAGATTTCTCACGATTTTGTCAATCTGTTTGTTCGGATTTTTCTCACGATTTTGTCACGATTTTGTTGGGATTTTACTCACGATTTTTATTGGGATTTTCCTCACGATTTTATCACAATTATCACGATTTTTGTTGGGATTTTCCTCACGATTTCTCACAATGTTGTTACGTTTTTTGTTGGCATTTTCCTCGCGATTTCTCACGATTTTTGTTGGGAAATTTCCCATAAGCATAGTATAAAACCCGTTGATGTTTTTTTACACAAAACTCTTTTATTTACAATAAAAGAAAAATTTAAAAATTACATAAAAAGGAAAATTACACAAAATATGTAATTATAAACTCCACCTCTCCCCCAAAATATTAAAAATTATTTCTGGACACAGCTTTTTATTATTCACAATGAAAGAAAAATTTATTTAAAAACCATCTAAACGGTAAAATAAAATTATAAAAAAAATGTTTCATTTTTTCTATGACCCCCTAAGTATACTAGATCTCCGGCTCAGCCACTACAGGAACGCTAAGAGACAAATAAAAAACGCCTGTGCCATATGTATTAAATTTTAACTTTTGAACCAGTTGAGATATCCACTTCAAATTTGGAACTTTTAAATAAGACAACATAAACTATCTTTTAGCATATATTTAATACTTTCAACTCTTAAAATGTGGGCAGTTGGGCATGGGGGCACATTTTTTTAAATGGAAAGGGGGGTCGTGTAATATATCATTTTAAAACTTATAAAATTATCCATTTAACTTCATATTTTTAAATTAAAAAAAAATTGTTTGGGTTTAAAATGGAGTTGAAAACGCCTGTGCCATATGTATTAAATTATAAGTATACAGAGCGGTCCAAAAGTCACCCCCCCCCCCTCTTAACTTTTGAACCAGTTGAGATATCGACTTCAAATTAATGTCAAAATTCCTCTAAAAAAAAACAAATAATTTTTTAAAAATGCCTAATTTCATCATAAAAAAATGTTAATTATACTTTTAAACTAATTTTAGTTTACATAAATAAAAATTTATAAAAAAAAACTTTAAAAATCGAATGTTTTGGCACAAAAAATTGAAAAATCAAAACCTTAAAAAACATTTTTAAAATTTTTTAAAATGTTAGTTTAAATAGAGAATTTTATAAGCTTTAAAATGATGTATCACATGACCCCCCTTTCCATTTAAAAAAATGTCCCCCCATGCCCCCCTGCCCACATTTTAAGAGCTGAAAATATCAAATATATGGTAAAAGATAGTTTAAGTTGTCTTATTAAGGAGTTCTAAATTTGAAGTCGATATCTCAACTGGTTCCAAAGTTAAAAGGGGGGGGTGACTTTTGGACCGCACTGTATATTTACTAAAATAAAAATCTCCGTTAATGCATATTCTTGTAAAAAAAACAAATCTGTGTGTGGTAAAATATTTTTGTACTTTTCACTTTTTTGTTTTTTTGCTATAATATAGCAAAAAATAGTATTTTAAATTAAAAATATTTAAGAAATATGCGATTTTATTGTACGGTGTATTAATAAATTAAGATAAATTTAAACACAAAGAAATAAAATTATTAAATTATAATATTATTATTAAAATAAAAATTAATGTTTTTCTCAATACATTAAAACAAAATACTGATGCACACAGAAAAAGTCTGTTTGAGAATACTGTTGTATATAACAATTTTTTTTTTATTTAAGAAACATTTTTTCTTTTACAGAAAAACAAGATAAAATCTGTAATTAGGTATATTAATAACACAGAAAAAACAAATGTGATATAAGAATATTTTTGATTTAAGAAAAATTTATCTGCGTGTAATTATACTTTTTGCTTTATTTTGTATAATTTAGGCGCGCTAGACAAACCACACTTAAAATATAACAACTCTTCTAAAAAATATATATTTAAGCAAAAATTGGAGGAAGGCGTCAAACATTTTTATGAATTTGTTATAAACAATTATTATAGCATTTTTTTTTGTTATAAACAATTTTTGTTAAAAACAATTATTATTTCAAAAACATTTTTTTTTACATTATTTAATAAATATTCATTTCAGCAGAAAAGTCTTAAGAAACAACTTGTTCTTTTTCCAAAAATAAACAATTTTTTACTCTATAATTTTTACTGTAAAATCTATATTAAACCTGAAAATTTCATATAATAAGAAGTAAAAAATAAAAAATACTTAAGTCGGTGCCAATTTCACCATTCTCTAAATTAATTACTAACAATTATTTTTTTATTATTTTATTATTGTTTGCTGTAAAATTGGCACCGACTTAAGTATTTTTTATGTTTTACTTTTTAGAGACACAGAACTTGTAGATTTGTAACGTCATCTAAATTATAGTTATCCTTCCATCTCGGCAAGCTACTGACGTCACAACGCACTGTTAGTATTTTGTGAGGTCATTATCTTAAAGATAAATTTATTAATATTTTTATTTCAGCGCCCAAGAGTCCAACCAACCTTATTTTAAACGAAATACCAAAGAAAATCTTGTTAAACTTTAAGCGTTAAGGAATAATCAAACAACGCCTTTTGGTAAAATCACAACATTTATCATTTTCTCTTGGTATTTTAATATTACAGGTCCAGAGAATCAAGTTTAGCGGCATTTAAAAGATTTTTAGTGTGCCGTAATATTTAAGTGACCCCTTAATCAAGTTATCCTGCTTATTCGAGTTATCCGACATTTCTCTAAAAATTTGGCTGGCCAAACCAAATTTTTTTTAAGTGAAATTGCGTTAAAATGATTATTTATCTTAATTATCCGGCTTACCCGGCAATATCCGAGCGTCAAATTAAAACAGGACCACCTCATGAATGCCCTCTTTAAGTTGCAAAAAGTTTAATCAAATTCCGTTCATTCGTTCCAAAGTTATGCGGGAACAAACATAAAAAAAACAAAGTCACACGTCGAATTGATAACCTCCTCCTTTTTGGAAGTCGGTTAAAAATAAAATAAACTCCGCACAGAATCTATCTGAGTTGATGTTTATTTGTTTTTTGTTGTATGGTTGGTAGAATAAATTTAATTCCCTATGTAAGGTTGCTATCAAGTTTCAAATTAATTGTCAATACAAACATTATTTTGACGTTTAAAAAAAATCCAAATAATTATTAAAAAGCAAGAAGAAATTACAAGAAAAATCTGTAAAAAGAAAACTAAAGTATCATTCTACAACTGTTTTGTAAAAATTAAGCAATATAATACAGTGCTAAATAAGGGTTTTACAGTAAACGATGCTGAAATATTTTTTTGGCGAGTTAACATAATACTTTTCATAATTTTATTCAAAAAACATAATTTAAGCTCAGGTAGGGTAAAATTTTATTTTAATAGCATATTATAAATAAAAAAACTTACTTTTATTATAACTTTTAACAAATTTCCACTTTTTAAAAACTTTTTATGATTTGTAAGACGTAACAAGGCAGTTATTTTAATCTAAACTTTAAAAATTATCAAAAGCACCATGCGTAATAAAAATATCACTAAAAGTCATTTTTAAACCACTAATCATAGCTTCCTTGATCCAATTTATTACTCAGATAGATAATGCGCTGAGTTTAGATGTTTTTATGATTTGTAATTAACTTTAAAAATAAAAATGCCTCTGCATAAAATGCTAAAATAAATAAATAAAATTTAAATATTTAAATAATTCAAGTGTATTGATTGTCAGCTTATTTTTATTCAATATTAATAAAATTTAACGAATTTAGATCTTTTTTTATTCCAAAAATTATAAATGTCAAACATTAATTTATTGTGTCAAAATAAATAAACTGGGAAATAAACATTATAAATTATTAAATAAATAAATTCTTTTTAAAGATTTAAATTGTTAAAAACTTATTTAAAAAATAGTCCTGTCAATACACCTTCTGTCGGTAATACGGAAAGGACTACATACATTTCTTATGGGAAATAAATTTGCTGAAATTTAGGTACCTAAATTGTATGTTGGAGTTCTCAATTGACTGATTAAAAGTCTCCATGGGCACAAAGCTTTAAGTCTTATAATTTTCGAGCTAGATCTTAACAAAAATGGCATTTTGCGGATACATCTTTTGATATAACTCCTGAACAATACAAGATTTTTAGATGGAACTTGAACTGAGTTACTTAGAATAATAACAATTTTATTTTAGAAGTCAGTAGAGTACAAAAAAAATAACATATTTTTTTATTTTCCCCTTTTTACCTAATTGTTGAGACACCGCTGATTTTTCTAAGGGTTTAATATATTGAGCAATATTGAGCATTTATACTTTAAATAATTTAACCAATGACGTTCTTACTTTATATTTTATTTAAAAAGTTACCCTTTTTATCTACGGCGTTTTTTAGATGTAATAGGTAATCTATGTAAATCCGTAAAAACGAACGACTCTTTATTTTTTTTTATTTGCACAAAAAAAGCTTAAATTGACAAAAAAATGTATAAATCAATTTATTTTTTCTTAGAATCGGTTAAATTGGCTACAATTAAGTTATGTTTTAGAGTTTACTCCACTGATCAAAAGTCTTCACGGGCACAAAGCTCTAAGTCTTATAGTTTTTGTGCTAGAGCCTAACAAAAATGGATTTTAACGGATGTAACTTTTAATATAACTGTCGAACGAAACAAGAGATTTGGATAAAACTTAAACTAAGTTACTAAGAATAATAACAACAACTTAATTTTAGAAGCCAGTAGCGTCCGAAAAAATTGGCTAACTTTTTAATTTTTTCATTTTTACTTAATTTCTGAGACGCCACTGACTCTTCTAATGTTACATATTTTGTACGATTTTGGGTACATATACTTTACATGATTTGGCAAGTAACGTCCTTACCTTATATTTTATTTAAAAAATTAACCTATATCTATATAATAACTTGGGTTTTTTAAATTCATACAAATATTTTATTTTTAATTTATTTTAATTTATAGCAGGTAATAATACTGAATATACTTAGGTAACCTTTTCAACCACAAATATTAATGAAGAAACATTTTTTTGAGATGTTTTTTTTATTGCGAAGGAGGGGGTTAATTGATACTTCGTAATTATTTAGGGAGGTTTTGGCCAGCGTAACGAAATGGAAAAAATAGCGTGGCATAATTAATGAATGGCCCCTTTTTTATTAAATAAAAATTTCTACATTCATCTTTTTGGTTGAAAAAGGGGACCTTTGCAATTACAGTTTAAAAACTCTGTAGGTAAAAAGGTAACTTTAAAATACAACGTAAGGACGCTTCTTGCCAAATCATGTAAAGTATGTGTACCCAAAATCGTACAAAATATTTAACCCTTAAAAAAGTAAGTGGCGTGTCAGAAATTAAGTAAAAATGGAAAAATTAAAAAATAAACCCGTTTGGTTCGGACTCCACTGGCTTCTAAAATGAAGTTATTATTCTTAGTAACTCAGTTTAAGTTCTATCCAAATGTCTTCTTTCGTTAGGCAGTTACATCAAAGGGTAGATCCGTTGAAAGCCATTTTTGTTAAGCTCTAACACAAAAAATATAAGACTTAGAGCAGCTTAAGCAGTGCCGTAGTCAAAAAGGGTAACTTTTTAAATAAAATTTAAAGTAAGAACGTCACTGGTTAAATTATGTATAAGTCCCCAATATTGCTCAATATATTTAATCCTTAGAAAAGTCAGTAGTGTCTCA
This sequence comes from Brachypterus glaber, assembly GCA_958510825.1. NCBI lineage: Eukaryota > Metazoa > Arthropoda > Insecta > Coleoptera > Kateretidae > Brachypterus > Brachypterus glaber. Next base: position 27,582,614 of record OY294048.1, on the reverse strand, counting down.
AAAACTTTTTGGACTTTTTGGACTCAGTTCAAGTTACATCTAAAAATTTTGTTTCGAAATGAACGTGGTCCTTTAGAGTATCGAACTTGTCCTATTTTTAGGATTTTTTAAAAAGTGGCCCCCTATACTGCCCTACTACGCTAGAAAGCAGTAACTCCATTTGTCGCATAGCAATGTTTTCACGTCAAGTCTGCAATAGGAAATCAGATCTAAGGTATCTAAGGTATATCAGAAGTGGGGTTCCACAAATAAATCCATTTCCCAAAGATTTTTAAATTTTCTTGGACCTAAGTTTTATAATAATCTACCTGCTAATTTACGTAATTTACCTCTTAACAAAAACCATATATTTAAAAAAAACATTCATAATTTTATTACTAATAACTCAAAGAAATTTTATCCTTAAAAATTATTTTATTTCATTCATGTTCTTCACCGATTATCTTAAATAAATACTGTTACACTAATTTTAATAACACTACAAAAAATTATATTAATAATTTAATAAATTATAAAAAAAATAAGTATATAATAAAAAAAAAAAAAAAAAAAATCAAATTATAATTATAAAAAAAAATCTTAAACATATTACTTATAATATATTATTTAAAACATTGGAACACAACACAAGCTATGCTTAGCGTGTTCCAAAATAATGCTATTTATAAATGTACTTTTCTATTGTATTTTTCTACAAATAAATTACTTACTTACTTACTTACTTACTTACTTACTTACAAGGACCAGTACTATCCTATTTCTGTTATACATAAATGATTTACATGTCGCTGATCCCGATGCCGATACTGTTTTATTCGCGGATGACACAACTCTTGTGAATCAAGGTGAAAGTTTGTGTCTTGTTCAGCGGCGCATGAGCTACTCATTATCAAAAGCACAAACATGGTTTGACTCAAATAGTCTAACTCTTAATGACAAAAAAACAGTTACAATGCTTTTTACTCATCGTCAGACTGGTGACTTTCAAAATCCTGAAAAGATTAGGTTTCTCGGAGTACACTTAGATCCATCCTTAACATGGAATAGCCACATATATTTTCTGGCCAACATGTTGGCAAAAAATGTATATGTAATCAGGCAGCTATCTATGATGGTGGATCTAAACGTACTCATGACAGCTTACCATGCACTCTTTGCCTCCCAAATGTCATACAGTCTGATAAATTGGGGTCACGCAGCTAATGTTAAGAGAATCTTCGGTTTACAGCGAAAGGTAGTGCGCGTGATTTCACAACTTGGCTATAGAGATAACGTCAGGGAAAATATTAAAGAACTGCGAATATTAACTTTGCCATCTTTTTATATTTTTTTATGCCTTTTGTATGCTCATGAAAATAGAAAGAATCTTACCCTTCAAAGTAATATACATTCGTTTAATACAAGACAAAAACACATTATTAGGTGTAACTATTTTCGTCTAGAGTCTAGCAAAAATGGATGCAATTTCTACGGTCCTAAATTTTATAATAAATTACCGTCTAACATAGAAGAATTGCCATATAATAACTTTAAATCAAAAGTAAAAGAATTTTTATTAAACAAAGCATATTATCATATCAACGAATTCTTAAACAGTAGTATTGATTTTAACTTAAATGTAACGTAAAATTTACACCTATTTGTATTATTTATTTATTTATTTATTTATTTATTGTTTAGTTTTAAGTACTTTTGACATGTGTAAACATTTTTTTGTACAAACATGAATAAAATATCTATCTATCTATCTATCTATCTATCTATCTATCTATCTATCTATCTATCTGATGTAATATTTTGAAAACGCTGCTATGCGGCTAATAGAGTTACTGTTTTCTAGCCTAGTAGGGCAGTAAAGGTAACAACTGTTTTTGTCTATAAATGGACAGACGGGCAGACGGACATTTTCAGTCTTACTTACTTGTTCCTGGAACACATTTATATCCGACAATGTTTTGTCTAGGACCTTTTTTTGGCGGTTTTGAAAAATTCCGAAAAATAGCGTAATACTGTTCTAGCGCTTGTGCGCTGTAAAGAGTATAACAAGGTTTAAAAGTTGCATAATTTATTTCTTTCAAATACTGTTTCGTTGATTCCCTTCTAACCGACTTGAAGGTTACTCTTCTTAAAACAGATACATCGACAATTTTAATTTTTTGATTATTAATTGTTCGCAAATTATACCTGCCTCAAAGCATTTAATTAAATTGAAAGGTTATAATTGTGCATTTTAAAAACACGAATTTTTTAAAAGTCCCCGCCCCTTATGTCGTGAAAAATGCCGTAAGAAAATTCTGTGTCGAATTTTAGCTTAAAAAACTGAAATTAGGATCCGCCCCACTTCATTTGAACATTGGAAAAAAATATTATTTTTTTATAAGGCACGATTTATTTTATCAAATATATCTGGTATGATATCTCATACAAAATGCATATACTTAGTTCGCGCAAAGATGAAATTTGGAACAAAGATTTTCTAACTAGGAAGTAGAATTTTCTTTATGTTAAAGCGTTCTTGAAATATCGTAGCGTAAAGTTGTTTTGCAAGCGACTTGCATCTTTGCACCAACTATAAAAAGAAATTTTCAACTTAAAAAAAAAAACAAGCCGTGAAGATATGTAATGCTACACATTCCATTATATATTATTCACACTGCTATATTGCATTTCGCAAATGAAGATAATTTTCAAAAAAAGAAATAAAAAAAATCCATTTTTTTTAAAGATTTTTTTTGAAAAACGAAAATTTATAAAAAAAAAGAAAAAAGAAGTTCTCAAAAAAACTTAATTTTTTTTTTAATTTTTCATTTTTTTTATTAAATTTTCGTTTTGGAAAAAAATTAAAACAAAAATTTCAAAAAAAAATCAATTTTTTTTTTATTTTCTTTTAGTAGAATTGATCCTTATAATAAAAGTAATTTTTCCTGAAAAAAATTACGTTCATCGAAATTTTCTTTGAGCTTTTTAAGATTTTTTTAAAAGTCTTAACTTTTTTGTTTTTGGGGAAATTACTTTTAAAAACAATAGGAATCTTCCACTCGTAGCACTTGATTTTTCCTGAAAATTTCAATACGATCGGATTATTCCTTCTTGAGTTATCGTGTTCACAAAAATCGGACAGTCGGAGGGACATTTGAAAAAAAAGTTGCTTATTTTTTTATGAAACATATTTATATCCAAATATTTTTTGTCCACCACCCCCCCCCCCAAAAATCCTAAAATTTTATACGAAAATCTAAAAGTTTTTAAAGCTTCTTCGGGACCCGTGTTTAAGGCCCGGCGTTGATAGTTTCTTTTGGTTTATAATAAATAGTTTATACTTTATTTTTACTCCCCCAGAACGATAAGGGCACAAAGTGAAGCAAATATGCACGCTCTTTTCCAAGTGGACCATACACCTTCAAATTCGTAAAAAATTTCGCCTGCGGCGCTAGAGCTTTCTTGCATTTATACTTTAAATACACTTTTAAAATTAAAATAGACTATAACATTTCTAAAAAAAATCGCCTGCGGCGCTATAGCTTTTTTACTTCCCCAGAACGATAAGGGCACAAAGCGAAGCAAATATGCACGCTCTTTTCCAAGTATGGTCCACAGATTCAAATTTGTATAACTTTAAATAATAACACTTTTAAAATTCAAATAGACTATAAAATACAGATTCAAATTAGTAAAAAATTTCGCCTGCGGCGCCACAGTTTTCTTGCATTTAAACTTTAAATAGTAACACTTTTAAAATTAAAATAGACTATAGCATTTCTAAAAAAATCTATAGCTATAACTTTTTTACTCCCTCAGGACGATATGGACACAAAGCGAAGCAAATATGCAGGCTCTTTTCAAAGTCGACCATACACCTTCAAATTCGTAAGAAATTTCGCCTGCGGCGCTAGAGTTTGTTTACTCCCCCAGAACGATAAGGAAACGTTAAAGTATTACGTAACGCTAATTTTACCAAAATTCATATACTTCATACCCCGGTTCTCGCGTTATTATAGATTATAGGGGGTGTGTTAGGGGGGTAGCCAAAATATAAATTCTCTATAGCCTTGAATAACGCGAGAACCGAGGTATGAAGTGTATGAATTTTGGTACATTTTGCGTTACGTAATACTTGAACGTTCCCTAAGGGCACAAAACTAAGCAAATATGCATGCTCTTTTCCAAGTATGGTCCACAGATTCAAATTCGTATAAATTTTCGCCTGGGGCATAAAGTTTTTTTGCATTTAAACTTTAAATAATAACACTTTTAAAATTCAAATAGACTATAAAATTTCTAAAATTCGCCTACCGCGCTATAGCTTTTTTACTCCCCCAGAACGATACGGGCACAAAGCGAAGCAAATATGCACGTTCTTTTCCAAGTGGTCCATACAGATTCAAATTCGTAAAAATTTTCGCCTGCGGCCCTAGAGTTTTCTTGCATTTAAACTTTAAATAGTTTATACGTTCTTTTTTATTGGAGTTTAAAAACCTAAGCTTGAAATTTGTCAATATTTTCGCCTGCGGCGCTACAACTTATACCACTGTTTTCAAATTTAAATAGACCAGCACAGTTGTAAAATTTTTTACCTGCGGTGCTAGGGCTTTCTTATTTTTTTTTTATTTGAATTTTTAAAACTTGAGTTTTACTACATTGTACTTATAAACAATAAAAATAACTTTATGAATTTTTAGATGAATTTGTTTTTTTTTTTAAATATACAGGGTGTCTTAACGAAGCCGACTCGGTAGATATATAGTAAAGTATCCATTTTAGAGAAAAACTTTAACAGGAAAAGTTGTATGGTTTAAAAAAAAGAACATTCTAAAAATATTTTAAAATATACAGGATGGTCCTCCTAGGGTGGGTAACATCTGACTTAATTTTTTTAAACGGAATTGTATATTTTTTATTATGTCATCTTACTTTTCATAAAAATACCTTTATTTTAATATCATATTATATGGGTCTATTGTTTATAGTTTTTGAGATATAATTTTTTTTTGGAGAAAATGCATTTTTAGTATTTTTTTTTGTTTAAAATTATTAAATTTATAGGGAGGGTCCGCTTCACTTACGCCTTCGCCAAATTTTAATTATTAATTAACTGAAAAAGGCAAATCGGCGCCGGTGAGAATCGAACTCATATTTGTATAGCAAACTCGCCAAGTACGACGCGGTAGTCCACTACACCAATCCTCCCATAAAACCATAATGAGATAAAACCTGCTTCAATTTCTTTACTTTTTGTAAAAAATTAATAAAATTTTGCAAGCTTATCTTACGAGGGTGTATCTAATTACAAAAAATAAAATGTCCAAAATGATCAAAATTTGCGTTACGTAATACTTGAACGGTCCCTAAGCTTGCAAAATTTTATTAATTTTTGACAAAAAGTAAAGAAATTTAAGCAGGTTTTATCCTAGTTAATTAATAAAAATCAAATATATATTTGGTTTTTTTAAGAACCCTCTAAAAATGGACATTTTTTTATTTCTTTCGACATACTACAAATTATATTTTCTAATAAATTAAAATGTTTGGAAACTATTTAGCATATATTAAAAAATCATTAACTTAATAATCATATTTATTGTTCGACATGAATGCACTGGATCATATTCTTCTTACATAATTTCCGTGACATAATAAGTTCAAGGTTAATTTCACTATTTAAACATAACACGGTTTACCGTTATTCAATTTTAGTTCGACTTTGGAAAACATTTAAAATTTTAATTTAATTAAAAAGTTAAATAGGTTAATTTGGACAAACATTACATTTTCTTTTTCATTAATTAAAAATAAAAGACGGTTTAACCCATTAGTGCATACCATCCATCATCCTCTATAAAGAGGGAGTGCGCGCCCGTGTCAATATGACCTTTAAGCTTCAATGAACGCAAAAATGTGTTTTTTGTATAAAAAGAATCATACGCCTACGTGGCTGACCGTTATGGATCCCAATTTATACTCTTCTAAGACTAACTAAGACTAACTAAAAACTAACGTTTGACAAAAACGTTATAAAATACATAAGTCTAACGTTAGTTTCCCAACTAAATTCTAACCTTTTTCTAATCTTATTCTAACTTTAAATATTTTTTAAATTTTCATTATTAATACGTAAGGTATAGTAGAAAATACTCATTTCAAACAGCTATGTGCCTAGGTTTGATAATTATTTATTATTTCTATAATAGTTTAAAAAAATATCCCCCAAAAGTCAAAATTATAGTAAGTCTGGCAAGAATTGAAAAAACATTGTAAGATTCTGAATGTATAAATAAATATTAACTTACTAAATATAAAGGGCAGACTAACATCTCTACTCTAAATTTATCTACTCCCTAACATCCCTACTCCATAACATCCCTACTCCACAACAACTCTACTCCGTAACATCTCTTCTAGATTATTTTATTTTTTTCCTAGAAAACGTTTATCTTTAAATGTAAATCTAGAACAATCATAAATGAATTATTCTAAAAGCAACAATGACCGCGTACTCTTAACATGCACTAATATGTAAGTAATTAATAAACTGAATTCATTTTTGACAGTGACTTAGCATGAAAAATATTCTTTTGAGTTAAGACAAGTAGCTAATCGAGTGTCTATAGTGTGGAGTAGAATTGTTACGGAGTAGAGATGTTATGGAGTAGAGATGTTACGGAGTAGAGTTGTTGTGGAGTAGGGATGTTATGGAGTAGGGATGTTAGGGAGTAGAGAAATTTAGAGTAGAGATGTTAGTCTGCCATATAAAGTTTTTCTGAGAGGTAAACGTATTTATTAAAGTATAACAGCATATTACACGAAAAATATGGCTATTTTATAAATAAATGAAACGAAATTATCTTTAAAAATATTATGATTGCTAAAATACATTAAGATTTATTTATATGAATAAATTTGTCTCCAGCTGCCATTTTATGATGCAGGCAGAAATTTCCTAGTAGGCCACGCCCCCTCCGAAAGTTAGAAATTAATTATAACGTATTTCTAACTTAAAAATCTAACGTTAGATTACCGTTTGTAACTAACGTTTGATTCTAATGTTAAAAAGCGGGACATTTGCACATATTTTATAACGTACTTTTATACAGTTTTCTAACATTAGAAAAACGTTATTCTGGGACCTATAAAAGGTGTTTTATACCTTAGTCGACTGTTTTAATATAACCATTAAACTTTTTGAATTTAATTTAGTTAAGGTTGTTATTCCGCTTTACATAGGGGCCTGAGAGCCGGATTCGTGGCAGAAAATCCAGAAACTAAAATCATTCTATTGACAAAATTTACTAATTTTCTAAAACTACATTAATGGAGCTCTCTACAACTAGAATTATGAAAGAAAAGACGTCTACCCTATCTCTATCTCATTTGTGCTACACTTTCCAGCCAACCAAATAAATACTGTATTTGTTTTTCATACAACAAATACAGTATTTATTTGGTTGGCCGGAAAGTGTAGCAGTGAGAGGCACGTACGAACATAGCTAATGTGAATCTGTAGAATAAGATAATTCTACTAAAATTTAGATGGCGCCAGTAATTTCTTTAATAATGCACTTTTCGCCCGGCCAAGTAAATATTGTATTTGTTCAACAAAGAACAAATACAGCATTTGTTTGGTTGGGTGGATGTGGGAGTGTATGTATGTCTTCTATCCTTTTTGGGTAGAACTTTTGTCCCTGTCTAATCTAATGGGAGAATTCTCAATTGGGGCTCTTAATACCCTAACTCGTTTTGACATCACACTCTTAAATTTTTAGTACTAAGATATATATCGATAAACTTGATGTTTTACACATACTTATCTTTTCAAATTCAATCGCATTATTTTTAGCAGTTTTTTAAAGTTGTTTTATTTTATTCTGTTTAGTTTTGTTCAAATATTTTGCCATGGCTGATTAACCTTTAGGTATCTTCTATAATAATTTGTATATATGACTTTTAATTTATTTTTATTTCCTAATATTTTTACTTTTTGTTTAAACCGGGTAATTTTATGGTAATTTTTTATTTTTATCAAGAAACTTGTAGATATATAGTTACCAGTCATGGTCTTTTATGCAGTCAAATTGGTATTATTACATTATTTGAGGCTTGTTGTACCAGTTTCTTTTAAAAATGGGCGCCATTGGGCACTGTCAAAAAAATGCAGAAGAAAATAAAATAATGCTTTTCTTAATTTTCTGACCTAGCCATATTTTTGCATCGCTATATATCTGAAAGTATTAACCTTAAAAGAATATGACTTTAAACTATTTTGTAGATAAGTTGGTAAACTTTTATAATTTTAATATCTGGGCAAAATTGATAAGGGGAGAGGGGGTCAAAGGGGCAAAACACATTATTTTCGCTAGAAGTTTGTTAATATTGATTGGGAGGGAATATAAAACCAGATTTGGTCAAGGTAGAGTGAGGTAACATTACTCCCATCATGGTTCCTATTACCCCACTCTCCCCTATATTTAAAAAAGCTGCTGATTTTCATTTTTTTGGTGGAGGAGATGAGTAGTGGGGAGAAATGAAAAAAAATGGAAGAAGTGAAGGGAATTAAGAAAATGTGAGAAGAGTTGAGGGGGATAAATAAATGTGGTGAAAAGAGAGGGAAGGTAGCGAAGGAGTGGGGGAAGGTATCGAAAGAGTTGGGGAAGTTTGGTAAAGGTAGGGGAAGTGGGTTAAGTGGGGGAAAGTAAAAAAAATTTGAAAGATAACGTAAGATTGGGGGAAGGTAGGGGAAAAGTGGAAAATGGGTTGGTTGGTTTGGGTTATTTTGAGTTTTTGTGAGTTGAAATGGATATTCTGGGTTATTTTGGGTTAATATGGGCATTATGGGCTTTTATGGGTTATTATGTGTTTTAAGGGTTGTTATGGGTTAACCAAATATTACTCCGTAACTATTTTATTTTCGCGTCAAGCGAAGACAGAGCCTCAGTACCTTTTAATCGTTTTTTACTTTGCACAGTGAAGCATGAACTGCAGTATAAATATTGAAGCGTTAGAGGCCACGTTCTTTTGAAGTCGCCTGGGGTTTTTGACACCCCACGTGTCATAATAATTAACATTTATTTTCCTACGACCTAGTTAGTAGTTATTGCCTATTTTACACCCGTTGCCTATGACAACAGTTAAAAAGTGAAAATTAGCTGACTTTACATATCTGCTGAAACACATAACCTTAAATTGACAAATTAACATTTTAACACAATTTTTCCGTCTTTTGGATGTTTAGGTCGTAGAAAAAATAGTATACGGACCTTGACGCAAACTATTTAGGTGCACTTCGAGAGCTTTTTACTCGGCTGCGCCTCATAAAAAAATAAGCACTCAATTGCACTGAAAACTAGGTTTTAGGTTATTATATTGTATAACTCAAATATTTTACTACATTTTTTTACAAAATTTATTAAATAAAGCAAAAACGGTCCCATTTATTGTTGGGGTTTATTACACCCCACCTGTCTTAACTTGTAAAACTAAACCACCTGTCAGAAGCCGGGTTAAAATGGGTGGATTATTATGAGTTTTTATATGGGTCATGCCGGTTTTTATGGGTTAATATGGGTTTGGACTTTACACAGAATTGGTTATTTATGGTTATTTTGAGGTTTTATGGGGTGAACTGGATAGTATGTGTTATTTTGGGTTAATATGGGCATTATATGCTTTTATTGCTTATTATGTGTTTTTAAGGGTTGTTATGGGTTAGTATGGGTTTTGTGGATAATTATGGGGAAAATGGTTTGTTGTAAGGATTATTTTATGTTATTATGGGTATTTATGTAATTATATGGTAAATGCGGGTTGTTATGGGTTTGTCCAAAATAACCTAAGTGGTCATAAATTAATTATATACAAGCTTTTTTGTTTGATTTAGACTGTCTGCCAACTTTTTCTGCCTTTTGCATTGCGACACCCTGTATAAAAATATGACTAGTTTGTCGAAATTTATCTAAATTGTAATAAATTTACTATATATAAGTTTTTTATTTAAGGTGCTAATCTTTCCTGCTCATTATTTTGGGACATGCTGTAAAAAATTATGACCAGTTTGTTCATATAACTTAAGTAGTCATAAATTAATGACATAAAAGCTCTTTTATATGATTTAGAGAGTCTGCCAACTATATCTGCTTTTTGCTTTGTGACAACCTGTTTAAAATTATGACCAGTTATTAAAAAAATACTTAGATTGTTATAAATTTATGATATATAAGTTTTTCTGTTCAATTTAGAGTGTCTGCTTACTTTTCCTGCTTTTTGTTAGGTGATACCCTGTATAAAATTATTATTATTTTGTCTAAAATAACTTAAATAGTCATAAAATTATGATATATAAAATTTTTTGTTCTATTTAGAATTTATGCCAACTTTTCCTGTCTCTTGCCCCTATGTGCGCTTGGGTATTTAAACCTAGTTAACTATTGTATTACGGTATTATTAAGTTACAAAAAAAGTGCAAAAAATCTAACAACGTATCCTAGTAGGTCTGAACATTTTAATTTGTTATTTAAAAATGACAACTTTCAGTTTTTTGAGCAAAAATCTTAACGTCTTTTCAGGAGGAATCACGATTAATACCATTTACTCGCTTTAATCTTGTATAATTTTTGATGCAGATTTCGAATCCACTTGTAAAAAGCTAACTCTTTACATTTCCTAGAAAAACTCATCTACATAAGAAGGAATGTTTTTTTTTAACTATCATTTTCATTAAATATTTTTTTAAAATACAATAAGACAGTCACATTTCCTTTTCAAATTATTTCTGGCAATTTTATATAAAATAATTTCTGAACTTTTTGTTGTTACATGTATGACATCCTTAATAAAAGATGTGTTATAAAATGCTAAGTAGAAGCTTAATTATAAAACTAAGCATGAAATTCAGAAATTCAAAAACCGTCAAAAACGAAAATTTTGTAATTTTTTTTTATTTTTAATTATTTTTACGCTTATCTAAAATCTAAAAAATACAAAAAATAAAAAAAATAAATGTTTTAAAAAATAAAAAAAAAATTAAAAAAAAATCGAAAAAAAAAATTGTTTTTGTTTAAAAAAAATTGTTTTTTTTTAAAAAATAATGTTTTTTCTTCAAAAAAAGTTTCTTTTTCGATAAACGAAAATAAATGAAAAAAATAATTTATGAAAAAACATGTTTTTACCCCATTACCCACCCCGATTTTAACCAAAATAATCTTCTCGGACAGACAGACGAATAGACAGATTTTTTTTTTACTGAAATCATCTTTTTTGCATATAAAACGCCGAGAAACGTAAAAAAAAACTAAAAAAAATCAATTTTTTTTACTAACGCAAGACCTTACCTGGGGAAAGTAACTATACATAATAAGTAACAAAGAATGGTTATTAATTTTCTATTCAGAAGGGTCCAATTATTCTAAAAATTATTAATTTTCATATATGAGTCCCTATTTCGCATAAAAGCAATATTCGCCAGTTACCACTTTATTATTCCAATCGGAATTACGCTGTTACATAAAATTTAATTTTTAGATGAGTAAAACAAATAATATTGGTAGCATAACATTTTTGAGTTCAGAAGGGCCTATTTAATCAAATAAACATAGTCTTTTATGTATAAGTCGATCGCCGTAAAGGATATTTGGCTTAAAACATATATTTTCAGTTACAGCTTTATTATTCTAATTTAAAATGCACTTAGTCACAAAATATTACATTTATAAATAATAAAAATTAATATTATGGATGGTATAAGTTAAAAACTTGTTAATGAAGAATAATGCAGGCACACTCTTAATCGCTTTCATAAAAATTATTTGGCTTTAAGTATAAACATGATTAAAACAAAGCAATTTAAATCTTTAAATCGCTGTATATCAAAACTACTTTTTTGACAGATACAGCTTTATTATTCCAACGTGACGATTTAAGGCCTATCCAGAAACTTGCATAAGAACATAGAACTTAAGAATGCGATGCCGTGATTGTAAGCCAATCACTGCATCCCAGTCGAACTAAAAGTCAATAACGGCGAATATATGAAAGTACGTTCTTTCAATACAATATTGACAACACCTACTAATTTAAGTGCTACAGTCAAACATTTTTAAAGCCCTTGAATTAGTGAAGCACATACCGGGGGTCCCAACTCTATTTGCCCAGCGATTTTCTCGAAAACTAAAAGAGATAATCAAGTTCTGCAAAAATCATTTTAAATGGGACAACATTATCAATAAAAAGTAGCTTAAAATAAAATCCAACCCTCAACTCCTCCCCAACTTACCCCTAACTTTATTTTTTTCAATGGCACCCCTATAATTTTTGGGTTGTTTTGAATAGATCTTAAGCTTTCATATACAATAATATAATATACTTGCTATTTTAAAGTTTATAAGTGGTAAAAACATTTTAAAACCACCCCCGTATATCATGAAATCATAATTTCAAATATATTTGGCAGCGATTTTCCAGAAAACTAAAAGAGGTAATCATTTTCTGCAGAATCCAGTTTAAGTAACACACTAATATCTATAAAACTAGCCAGAAAGAAAATCTAGCCCTGCATCCCCTCCCACAACTTATCCATAATTTTATTTTTGTTAAATAGTACCCCTATATTTTTTCGGTTACATTGGATAGAATTTGAGTTTGCAAATGCAATGTTTTATTATGCTTGCTATTTTTTAAAAACCCTTCTATTCACTTCACTCATATACAAAGCGTGTCAAAAGTCCGCCTTCCTCCCTTTAACTTTTGAACGGCTTAAGATATCAATTTAAAATTTAAAACACTTAAATAACATGATGCAAGTAATTTTTTAGTATATATTTAATATGCGTAAGGGGCACAATGGAGACAGGAGGCAAGGGGGACATTTTTTTAAACAGAAAGGGGGATTGTGTGGTATATCTTTCTAAATATTATAAAATTTTCTATTTTCCCATATATTTTTTTATTTTTTCGGATTAACTTTTGAGGGTATGGATTTTAGTCAAAATTTCTTTAAAAAAATCTAACAATTTTTGAAAAATGGTTTATTTCATCATGCAAGTACATCAATCATACTTTTAAACTAATTTTGAATCATATAAATAAAATTTTACAAAAAAAATCTTAAAAAATCGCATTTTTTAGCAAAAAAAAAAAATTAAATGAAAACCGTAAAAAAAAGGTTTAAAAAATAAAATAAAATATAGTCGTATAGAGAATTTTATAAGCTTTAAAATTATGTATTACACGACCCCCTTTCCATTTCAAAAAATGTCCCCCCTTGTCTCCATTGTGCCCCCTAATCATATCAAATATATACTAAAAAAATATTTGGATCATGTTATTTAAGTGTTTTAAATTTCAAGTTAATATCTTAAGCCTATCAAAAGTTAAAGGGTGGGAGGCGGGCTTTTGACACGCTTTGTATATGTATTTAATAAAAACTTTCTGAAAATGTTTTGACAAATACTGAATGATATTTTGGTCTATAAAAATAGAACCAATAGATATATTTTTTTACATTAGTCTTGAAACTATCTTAAATAATCAAGTTATAAGAAAAATTGGGTTTACTGAAAGTCAGACTAAACTAAACACATAGTGCTACCTTACTTTAAAAAATACACAAATTCGACAAAACTGGACATGCTAATTTTAACAAAAGGTTTATTATTCCATCAATCTATTTTCTAATCATCGTACAGAGTGATATTGGTAGACTGACAGTTTCGGGCTGCTGGCCCTCTTCAGCACCAAGAGTCAACTCTGCACGCTGATTAAGAAAACGTTTTTAGACTTTACTCGCAAAAGGAATATAGCCATTAGATTGATGTAGACATCTATTCCTTGGGTCTTAAAAAAAATAAAAAAACTAAGCAAACATATTTTTTGAAAAATGGCTGTGAGCGACCTCTAGATTTTTTCAAAAATTTTGAAAAAAATTAGGGATGAAACTCTTACCCCAATAAACAATTTTAAGGGGTGAAACCTCCAAACTTTTGAATTTGAAATTTTTTTGGGTCACATATATACTAATTTTTGATGGAATAAAAAACGGCTACACCTACGATTTTGTTCTCAACGAACATGTAATTCTGAAAGCATTAGAAACAATATCCTGTTGTCAGTTATGGGGTGTTCGATTTTTTCATCTCCGTAAGCTTAAAGCCCACCGTGGGGTGGTTAGACATAGAATTAGTAAGGACAGAAATTTTTAATTCAAAGTCTCCAGATTAGGAGAGGTATGAGTAGTTGTCTACATCTAGAAATAGATGGCGCACAAGTCTACATCAATCTAATGGCTATATTCCTTTTGCGAGTAAAGTCTAAAAACGTTTTCTTAATCAGCGTGCAGAGATGACTCTTGTTACTGAAGAGGGCCAGCAGCCCGAAACTGTCAGTCTACCAATATCACTCTGTACGATGATTCGAAAAAAGATTGATGGAATAATAAACTAATATTTTTATAATTTTGTTTAAAATTAAAAATTTCTGTCCTTACTAAAACTGTAGGTGATGGAATTTTTTCAATAATTTTTCCTTAATCAGCACCAAAAATACTATAAAAATCAGTGATTACATTTGAGACATTTTTTTTCGCAGCCCTGTGATATTGTTGAAATTAGGGGTTGTTTTTAAACGTTTTTTAGCGCTTCTTAAACTCAAAAATAGCAAATATAATAATATATAATATTTACAAGCTCAAGTTCTATCCAAAACATCTGAAAAAATATAGGGGAGCTATTTAAAAAAATAAAGTTAGGGACCTAGGTTTAAGGGGTAGATTTTATTTTTAGCTACTTTTTATAGATATTATTGTCCCATTTAAGATGGTTTTTGCAGAACCTGATTATCTCTTTAGGTTTTCGAGAAAATCGCTGGGTAAATAGATTTGGTTTGGACCCACCTCTTAACTTTTGAACGAACTGAGATATTAATTTTAAATTTGGAACGCTTAAACAAACTACTTAATCTATCTTTTGACATAAAATTGATACTTTTAGCTTTTAAAATATGGGCGGGGGGTCATAGGGGGGAAATTTTTAATTAAAGAATGAATTGAATTATATCATCGATTATAATATAATATAACTCGTGAAATTATTAATAATTATAATTTTATAATCTAAATTTTCTCACATTTTATTAAACATAACTAGCTGGATCCTTTTAACTCAATTTTTCTTGAGATACTTTATAATTTTCTACTTTTTTTGGTGCTTGGGGTACTTTAACCCTCTTTGTGGGGGTGGATTTTCATCAAAACCAAGGGTGATACCCCTTTACGTGTTTTTTATGTTTCATATTACAGAAAAAATTCAAAAAATATTTCTATCAATTTAAAAAACATTTTTCTGTAATATGAAACATAAAACACGAAAAGGGGTATCACCCTTGGATTTGATGAAAATCCACCCCCACAAACAGGGTTAAACTACTCCCAAGCACCAAAAAAAGTAGCATCTCAAGAAAAATCGAGTTAAAGGAATCCAGCCAGTTATTTTTAATAAAATGTTTTTAGAGTAGGTATAAAATTCAATTTAAGTACCCATAGTTAACCCTTAGTTTAAGGGGATGTTTAGCTTCTAGAACAATAAATTTTGCTTTTTTCACAAGTTTATGAACAGACAACAATTTTGAGCACTTATATTTTATATTTTATAAATTTCAATCGAAGTTACAGGTGTTTGAAACCACCCTGCTGAAAATGACGGGTCTGGGCGGGTATAAATGGTGCATAAACCGGACTTGAGCGGATGAAATTCACCCTCTCAAGTCCGGTCTATGCAACATTTATACCCGCGCAGACCCGTCAAATGTAATAAATAAAAACTAAATCATTAAAAATATATGTTTTAAAAATTAAACAAATATGTATATCTATAAAATAACAAATTTTAATTATTCTACTTCATATTTTGGATATTAAAATTAAAGTTTTGGTATTTAATTTCAAAAATAAGGCCATATTTAATTAAATTGAGACTGAAAAATACAACTAATAATTAGCAGTATTGTTACTAACAAACTAGTTTTTTGTTAGTTTATAGACTTTTTCAAAGTAAAGAAGTGCAAGATTGACAGTAACTTAATTAAGTTATTCCCTGTTAAAAATGACGGGTCTGCCCGTGTATAAATAGTGCACAAACCGGACTTGAGCAGATGAAATTCACCCGCTCGAAAAGTCCGGTTTGTGGGCCATTAATACCCATCCAGACCCATCATTTTCAATAGGGTTGTCAATCGCACACTTCTTTACCTTGAAAAAGTCCATAAACTAACAATACTGCTCATTATTAGTTGTATTTTTCGGTGTCAATTTAATCAGTTTATCCTCTAGTTTCTCGTTTCTAACATTTAAATGTTTCTTCAACGATTTTTTCTCATTTATATTAATATTTAAAGAGTTATAGTAAAAAACACCTAATGACGCTACTAGTTTTGATACTCGATTAAATGCCTACACCTAGAAACACGAAATTTGGTATGAGTGACCTCTAAAACAAGATTAATCAACGCATCATAATGACGGTTCAAGGTCATATTTTGCTAACTTCTAAACGCCTAGATCTAGAAACATGAAATATGGTATAAGTGACCTCTAAAACAAGATTAATCCATGCACCTGTCAAAATTACAGTGCAGGGTCATATTTTGCTAACTTTTAAACGTCTAGACTAGGAAATTTCGTATGTGTAACTTCTAAAGCAAGACCAATCTAATTTGGCATGGGTTGTTCTTTAAAACAAGACAAGTTGGCCCACCTATTAGAAAGTTAGTTCGTTATATTTTTGAGGTTAATAAGGTGAATAAGGAATTTATGATTGGTGAGGTGGGCGAAGAGTGGGAAAAAGTGGAGTATAAAAGCATTTCGTCTAAAATATAAAAGTTTACAAATGCTTTTGCGTTTCAGATATTATACACCATATTTTTCTGGAATAATACTATATGGCTCATTTTATATCATTTTCATCTATAGCTACTCTATTTGTTTTTCTTTTATATTTTCTAGGCATCTAAAATATAAAAAATACTTAAATAAGTAGTGAGGTACATTCGGCCAGGCCGAATGCAACTCATATTTTTTGGCCGAATCCACTACTGGTTACAATTTTATCAACTTGATGGAATAATTTTTAATGGAATTATTACATTACGTGTTTGTTTAACCTCGTACGATTCTACGTAATTAAGCATCCCCTAAGTCCAGGACTTGTGTGGGCTAGTAGTAGAGGGAACCACCGGCTTATACTGACTTTCGAACCAGTTTTTATAGGGAGTGTTCGCTTCACTTAGCCAAATTTTAATTATTAATAAACTGAAAAAGGCAAATCGGAGCCAGTGAGAATCGAACACGTTAGTTGGCTTGTAAACTTGTCATGTACAGACGCGGTAGACCACTACACCAATCCTCCCATAAAGTACACCAATCCTCCCATATTGTTTTAAGTTATGTTTTTACAGAAAATAATGAACCTAAATTAGGTTATTTTAAGAAAAAAATACCAATAAAGTTCTTGTTTAAAATATTCTATAATTTTTTTTAATGCAAATTAGTTTAAAAACTTAGCTTCTTGTTCGATTTGTTCGATTTTTTTCTAAAACATTTTAAAAACACACAAACTGGTTTATAACGACACTTTTGCTTGCGATAGGTTGTTACACTGTGTGGCATTATGGGTACTGAAAATGAGGCGGCAAATCTAAACAATAACGTTAGAAATGCTAATAGCCGAATGTACCTCATGGCCGAATCATCCACCCTCTCCCCTATCGAATATATGTCTCTCTGTCGGTGTACATACGAATATACCTAAAAAAATCAGTGTCTCAATTTTAAAATTTATGTAATTCAATGTTAACTGTTCCATGAAAACTACAAGGAAGTAAACATAAGTATCTAGGTAATTTTTATTTTCTATAAAATCATCCTAACATATAATTTGATTATTGCATATAAATAGTAACATTATTGAATTATTATTTAGTATTGTACAAATTGTCAGTGTATGTTGTTATATGACAAAAATTAGGATTTTATTATGAAGTTATTTGTAAGTAAAATTTATAAATTCGCAATAAAAAATGTTTTTTTTATAACCTAACTTTTAAAAGAGATTTTTTTTATTTTACTTTCAAGCGAACTCGGCCGAAAAAAAGTTTTTTAGTTTTGATGTATTTGTCCGTTTTAATGTCTAGACGTTCTATTCTATGTCTAAAATTCTATTCTATTCTACAGGACATATCGTCTAATAAATTAAAACCAAACTTTAAACTTAACATTTTAAGGGGATTTCTCATGTTTTTTTTTTAGATTTTCTCTACTTTGCCAACTAACGGTAGTTTGGTATAGTGCTCGGACTTTGTTTTTTTAACAGGTTCACATTAGGGAAAACAAAGAATAATCATCTTCATTGTACTATTTAAAGTTAAAAAAATACCTACATTTTTTCAAAATACATTATTATTGTTATGTAATTCTTGTTTTGTTTTATTTTAAAGTAAGACAATTAATTTTGCTATTTTGTCTATTTGTATTATTTTAAATATTCTAAAATCAAACTACTTTAAACATCTACAGCTAAAAAACTAATAAGTAAAAAAAAAACAGTGCGTATGGGAGATTTCTGAGCTGGTAAGGGCATCTAATTCAAATACTTGACACGCCGTAAGTTCGATTCTCACTCGATCCGATTGCCTTTTTCAGTTAATTTGGCGAAGGCTGGTTCGAAAGTCAGTTAAAGCCGGTGGTTCCCTCTACTACTCGCCCACAAAAGTCCTGGACTTAGGGGATACTTACTATAATTAAGTAGAATAGTACGAGGTTAAACCACCTATTAGGTGGTCCGAGAAAGATTTTAAAAATAAACTAAACTAAAAATGTAATGTAAAACAAATTAAATTAAATACTATATATTATAAAATATATTAATTTTTTTTTTGTACACTTGGTTTCAAAAATAAAGGAAAAGTAGGGTTCTAACAATAAAAATTTTCATTTTGAGGAGTTTTTTCCATTTGACAAATATTTGTATACTTGTGAATAAATTTAGGTTAAAGTGTCATTATTGTTATTGTCACATCAACGTCAAAGTCAGAAATTTTTGGAGCACAGTGAATACAAAAAAAACCGTAGACGTCAAAATAAATTTGATATATTTTTATCATTTTTCATTTTTAATATTTGTAACAAAATTATTTATAGAAAATATTTTTACTAGTACAAAAACACATTTAGATGAAAAATTTATTTGTCTATAAATATTTTTGGGAACTAAATGAAAGTAGAAAAATAAAGCTTTGGGAAAAGATGAATTTATTTATTTATTTATTTATTTTCTGTTCATATACAATGGTACAGAGTCATGGAAAGTCCCAAATAAGATTCAAGTTTGTGGTACTACCACAATGTGGTAGGGGCTATCCTTTGATTTTAACAAGAAATACAAATTCAATAGATTTTTCTTTTAAAATATCTTCAGATGTTTAAAATGTGGAGATAATAATAATATTGGAGAATCTAAAAATTGTAAAATTGACTTCGCCTCGCGCGGAATACTGTATATTCCATACTATCAAGTAAACTCTCAGGTTAAAGTAATAAAATAATTCTAAAAGAAAATAAATTATAGCCTTTAACCCTATATGGTCGGTCTAAAGTCAAAGAGAACTAAGCGCCAATTTCTTTTTTTTTTATTGGTGCAGATGGTGCAGATTTTGATATCCTATAGTCTACAATAAAAACCAAAAATTTTGAAAAAGTAGCTCTTTGTTCACTTTGGCTTTAGACCGACCATATGGCCCCTTTTTACCTTTAGGTAACATACATACCCAACTGAATTTAATTAAGGCAAATGCTTTGGGTTTTGAGTTTTATATTGCTTTATACAGGGTGTCCCAAAATTAGCCTGCCTTATTTAGAACCGGAAATATTAAGAAAACAACATATAACCATGGCCGAGAACCCCTTGGTTTTCTAGATACAGGGTGTTAAAAGTGTACTAATGACTCATTAATAATGAGGATGGTTTTTGTTTATTATTTTCGAAACGTCTAAGGATAATTTATTGAAACTTTGTGCACCTACTAAACCTTTTGTACTTAAAAGATAAAGTTACTCTTAGCGATATAAAATGCACATAGACGGGTAAAACTGGGGGGAGCTAAGGAAAATATTGCCCCAACTTTTTTGTGTGGGGGTTTTTATCAAGTTTTTGAAAAAAAAAATATAGTCTTGTTCCATGGACCTATTGTACCCCGTTTTAAATTAAAATCAGTTTTAAATTAAAATCGGTTTTAAATAATTATGTTTTCTAGTATACCGGATGAGTTGTTCTTATCTCCACCCAAAAAATTAAAATTAATCTTCATTCGATAAAAACGAAACTTTGGCGATTGATATAATATTACATTGGTTACAAAATGGCGAATTTAATTTTTTGTTTCACTTTCGGTTTTACCGTAAGTGGCATAATGGAATACCCTGTAATTTTTTACATTTTTAAATTCAGCCAAAAATTCTATGTATATAGACATTAAAAAAATAGGAGTTCAGGAGAAAAACCTTTTTTTACATCTAAGTTAGATGTAAAAAAGATGATCTAACTCACTGATCAAATTTTTATTTTAATATTTAATTTAGTTTTATTTTTAACAGTAACATGTTTTAGGCGGGGGAGGGGGCTGAAACCGTTACGAAAAAGTGTCCCAAAATTAATTGAAGCAAAAGTTTCCCAAAATTAAGTTACGCTTACGATATTAAGAAATATGCAAGTAAAAAAAACATGGCTCGTAACTGGAGGCTTAAAACATATAAATTTTATCACGGTTTTACTTTCCTTGCACAGTAGAACGTATTCCAGCTGATTCCAGCTGACAACTTTAAGCTTAAGTAAAAACAAGGTAAATTGTGCAAATCTCGTTTTTGTAAAAAAAAACAATTAGTTTTTTATACATAGAATTTTCGCCTGAATTCAAAAATGTAAAAAATTACAGGGTGTCCTATTAAAAAAAAAACATTATCCACAAAAAAAAAACAATAGAATTAAATTCGCCATTTCATATAATAGCCAATATAAAATTACATAAATCACCAAAGCGTCATTTTTATCTAATAAAGATTAATTTTAATTTTGGGGTTGGACATAAAAACTTACCCGGTTTCCGTAATCGAAATATAGTAATAATTGGTAGGCAATGAAAAATGTTTAATTTGACATTTGGTGATAGAAGTGTTGTGTATTGCTGTATTTTTACTACAAATACTAAAAAACAATAATTATTATTTAAAGCCGATTTTACTTGAAAACGGGGCACAGTAGGTCCATGGGATAGAAGTATCTTTTTTTTTTGTTAAAAACTTCAGGCTACAACATTTTGTTATCAAAATTGATAAAAATCCCCGCATAAAAAAGTTGGGGCCATATTTTCCTTAGCTCCCCCAGCTTTACCCGCCTATGTGCATTTTATATTGCCATTAATCGGAATAAATTCTGTTATGACTCATCAACGTTGAAAATAAACACAGAAACACAGACTTACGGAATAATTTTGCCGAATTATGAGGGAAATTTTTATAAAGGTCACTAAATCGAAATATTTGACGACTAATTTGTTACACACAACAATATTGAATATACATATTAACTATAAATATGTAAATATATCGGTGTTTTTCGAAGAAAATAAAAATGTAAATATTTAAAACCTCGCGTCAACGATAGAATCGTCGCGGCGCCTATGCGAGCACTGGAAATTCGCCGATGACTGTATATCGCTAAGAGTAACTTTTTCTTTTTCAGTACAAAAAGTTTAGTAGGTGTACAAAGTTTCAATCAATTATCCTTAGAAGCTTCGAAAATATTAAACAAAAACCATCCTCAGCACTACACTTTATCTGGAAAAAAAGCCAAGGGTTTTTCGGGCTATGGTTATATAAAGTTTTCTTGATATTTCCGGTTCTAGAATTCGCTATTAAAGTTTGGCAGGATAATTTTGGGACACCCTGTATATCCTTATTATGCATGTAGGGGAAGAGGGGGATGGTTCAACCACTTTTTTGTAAAAAATTAATATCTTTGTAAAATATGAATATTTCGAAATAATTTTGCCATGGTCGTAAACTTAAAACCTTTGCTTGAACTGTTTTATAAATAGCTGTAGTTTAAATTTTTATAAAATAAATATTTAATATTTTTTTTGCTGTTTAAATGGCAAGCGAGGCAGATTCAACCAAGAGAAGGGGCATTTTCAAACATCAATAATATCAAAAGATCCTTTATGTTTTTATTACATTTATTAAATAATCTTTAATATATAGGTAAAAACATTCAGCTTACAAAAACTTTAAACACATAAAATAAAATATCACTAAAAAAATATAACTTTAATAAATAAAATTAAATGTGAATAAAACTTCCTCTTATAAGTTAGTGAGATGAAATAAAAAGAAAAGTAAGACACATATGTTTAAAACTGAAGTTTAAAATAGAAATAAACTACAGTATAGTATGTTTAAACCTTTTTTGTTTTTCACCATATGGGTCAAATTTTTTAATACCATACCACCTTCACATGTCAATCTCACCGATTTTCGTCAAATTTGGTACACAAGTTCACTAATGCATTATAACAACAAATGTATAGTAAAAAAGCTTAAAAAACTTTTTTCGCCGATTTATGGACAAAACAAGTTTTTGTTGTTTCTCATAAATAATAAAATTTGTAAAATGCAACTTTTTCAAAACTCTTTTATAAAATGTTTATTTTTTGTCAAAAATTTCTCAAAATTTGTAATATTTCTAACACGTAAATAAAGGGAAATGCGCAAATTAAAAAAAAAATCACATTTGGCTCTTCCTCTTCTTCTTTAAATATAAAATTTTCTCGCTTTTTAGGGTCGCATTCAATCCAAATTTTGAAAGGGGGCTCCTAATTTTTTTGGGATGTCAAATAAGGCAAACGGGAGCCCAAACATACCTCTATCGGTGATATAAAATTTGTTCTGGTATTTTGAGATCTAAACCCTTTACGAGCCCCTTAAAAATGGCTAAAAATGGTAAAATAAAAAAAATTGTAAAATGCCACTCTTTTAATATTTTGTTATAAAATTTTTATTTTTTGTTAAAAATTGCTCAAAATTTGTGATATTACTAACACTGAAATGCTTTATAAAGGAAAACGTGCAAATATAAAAAATACATTTTGATCTTCTTCTTCTTCTTCTTTAAATATAAATTTTTCTCGCTTTTCAGGATCGCATTTCATTCAAATTTTGAAAGGGGGCCCCTATTATTTTTGGGATGTCAAATAAGGCAAACAGGAGCCCAAACATACCTCTATCGGTGATATAAAATTTGTTCTGGTATTTTGAGATCTAAACCCTTTACGAGCCCCTTAAAAATGGCTAAAAATGGTAAAATAAAAAAAATTGTAAAATGCCACTCTTATATTATTTTGTTATAAAATGTTTATTTTTTGTTAAAAATTGCTCAAAATTTGTGATATTACTAACACTTAAATGCTTTATAAAGAAAAATGCGCAAATATAAAAAAATACATTTTGCTCTTCTTCTTCTTCTTTAAATATAAATTTTTCTCGCTTTTCAGCATCGCATTCAATTCAAATTTTGAAAGGGGGCCCCTAATTTTTTTGGGATGTCAAATAAGGCAAACGGGAGCCCAAACATACCTCTATCGGTGATATAAAATTTGTTCTGGTATTTTGAGATCTAAACACTCTACGAGCCCCTTAAAAATTGTTAAAAATGGTAAAATAAAAAAAAAATGTAAAATGCCACTCTTTTAATCTTTTGATATAAAATGTTTAATTTTTGTTAAAAATTGCTTAAAATGTGTTATATTAATAACACGTAAATGTGCAAATTAAAAAAAATACATTTGGCTCTTTCCCTTGGAAAATAGCTAAAAAATGGTAAAATTTAAAAATAAGCGCATTTTACCTATTCAAGAGCTATTTTCAATATATTTACCTTTATATTTACATTAAGTACAAAATAATGTAACGATAGGGTCCTTATCCTTATAAAACACTTTAACACAAAATACATTAAAGATAATAATAATAACCCCAAAGCTTACTGCGATGTTTTAATAGAAATAGAAATGAGAAAAATATGTCCAAACCTATTAAAATTGAAGCTCAAGAATTTAACGATTTTTTTCTCAATGTACCGCATAAAACAGTAAAAGGCATATCAAGGTCTAGCTCAATTTATGATCGGTACCTGCCTGACAGTGCCGGGTCTCCTAATTTTCGCTTTAATGAAATATCATTTAACTAAATTATTTAAGGAATGGTGTGTACCCAGATGAGCTCAAAATAGCAAAAATTTGTCCTATCCACAAAAAGGGTCCCACTGACTCTCCGAATAATTTTAGACCTATTGCTCTTTTGCCAGTTATCTCTAAAATTTTTGAAACCGTATTGAAAAATCAAATTTTAGAGCATATTGAATTGCACAATCTCCTTTACAAGCATCATTACGGTTTCAAAAAAAATAAAACAACGGTTAACGCATTGGAACACATATTAGAATTCATCGTGAATGGAATGGAGAGTGGGGACATTGTCTGTGCTAGGCTCTATGACTTGCAGAAGGCCTTTGACTGTGTGCCACATGACGTTCTTCTGAATAAGCTTGCTTCATTCTACAATTTTGATGAACTGAGCTTATCTTTGTTGAAGTCATTTTTGGAAAACAGGCGTCAGTTTACTACCATTAATGGTTCTCAGTCAAGAGAAGGCTTTGTTAGTGTGGGCGGCCACAGGGTAGTGTCCTCGGTCCCATTCTATTCCTCCTGTTCATTAATGACCTAATAAACTCTGTGCCTAATGAGGATCTTACTTTAAGTCATTAAATAATTTAAACACCCTAAAGACAGAGGTTCTAAGAAACGAAGCTAAGTTACTTGATTGGTTCTCAGCCAACTCACTTATCTTAAACACAAATAAGACGTCAACAATTTATTTTTCTCATAGAGATATATCTGACGAAAACGTTGAAAACCCAAAACTGTTGGGCATATATCTTGATCAGAAGTTAAGGTGGGAACCTCATATCGATCAATTGGCTACGAAATTAAATAAATCACTTTTCCTATTACGATACCTTCGTGATATAGTGCCATTTAAGGTTTTATTAAGTGCTTACTACGCTTTGTTTATGTCTCACCTAAGGTACGGGTTAACCATTTGGGGCTTTAGTTGTCACGCGGGTCGTATTTTTGGTCTTCAAAGGCGTGCATTGAGAATCATAACTGGAAGCAGGTATCGTGATGATGTTAGGGACAAATTTAAATCCCTAAACATACTAACGATGCCTTCTTTACTGGTCTATGAGTCAATATGTGCCACTAGAGCTAGACTTTCTCATTACACGACGCGTGCCAATGACGGCCCTACTACACGTAATAGAGATAAAATTAAACTTCCGTTTTTAAGACTGCATTCTAGTAAACATTGTTTTAATTATTTTGGTCCCTCTTTTTACAACATTGAAATAACTCAATTGGGTGACAATACGTTCAAAAGAAGGCTGAAACATTACCTTTTATTTCATGCATTTTATTCCACGGACGAATTAACTAATTCTCTTAGAAATTTTAATATAAACGAATTCTAATTTTTGTGATATCTGTGTTTGTTAAGTTGTTATTTATTTTATTATGTTTAGTTATTTAGTTACATTTTCAAATACCATCCTGACGATTGCAAACTTGTAAAAACTTGTATTTAGCATAAATAAAATCTATTCTATTCTATTATCCCTTTTGAAAAGCATTTATCTTTGATATATTTTGTTCATGGGACCAAACGACACTTGGAAAAAAATTAAATATTGTAACATGTAAAAATTAATTTTTTATATATTTTAAGAATTTAGGCTTAGTTCATAAATTGTGGCACTTTTAGGGAATCTTCAAGTTATTTCACAGATTTTCAATGAAACTGGCGTATATGCACATATGTTTATGAATCATACATCTATGCATATCCGCCCCTTTTGTCGCAAAAAAATATGGCTTAATCGGCAAATTCAAATTGTTTTAATACTTAAGATAAGCTATATAGAACTATCAAAGTCAATGCCGCCTACTAGAAAAAAATAATTTAATTAATTTACAATATGTGTACATTTATCTAGACATTTACTAAGGAAAGTACCTTTCAGCGGATTTGGCTGAAATTTCTGTATGTTGTAGTCCTTAGTTCCCTGAACAAAACTGGCTGGGTCGCACCTTTGACAGTTTTGGAGCAATAACCTTTTAAAAATAGGCCCGTTTCCTTGAATTTTATGAATTAATGGACTGTGTATCGAAATACATTTCGAAAACGACTAACATTAGAGCAAAGTTTGCTCAGTAAACATTTATACCGAAAATAATAGTAAATTAATTAAATTATATTTTCTAGTAGGCGGCATTGACTTTAATAGTTCTATATAGCTTATCTTAAGTATTAAAACAATTTGAATTTGCCGATTAAGCCATATTTTTTTGCGACAAAAGGGGCGGATATGCATAGATGTATGATTCATAAACATATGTGCATATACGCCAGTTTCATTGAAAATCTGTGAAATAACTTGAAGATTCCCTAAAAGTATGCCACAATTTATGAACTAAGCCTAAATTCTTAAAATATATAAAAAATTGATTTTTACATGTTACAATATTTAATTTTTTTCCAAGTGTCGTTTGGTCCCATGAACAAAATATATCAAAGATAAATGCTTTTCAAAAGGGATAAGGACCCTATCCTTACATTATTTTGTACTTAATGTAAATATGAAGGTAAATATATTGAAAATAGCTCTTGAATAGGTAAAATGCGCTATTTTTAAATTTTACCATTTTTTAGATATTTTTCAAAGGATGGTAGGGGGTTTAGATCTTAAAAAATTTATATCATCGATAAAGGTATATTTGGGCTCTCGTTTGCTCATTGTGATAACCCAAAAAAAAATAGGGGCCCGCCCCCTTTCAAAATTTGGATTAAATGCGACCTCGAAATGCGAGAAAATTTATTTTTTAAGGAAGAAGAAAAAGAGCCAAATGTATTGTTTTTTTTAATTTGCGCATTTACGTGTTATTAATATAACACATTTTAAGCAATTTTTAACAAAAAATAAACATTTTATATCAAAACATTAAAAGAGTGGCATTTTACAATTTTTTTTATTTTACCATTTTTAACAATTTTTAAGGGGCTCGAAGAGGGTTTAGATCTCAAAATACCAGAACAAATTTTATATCGATAGAGGTATGTTTGGGCTCCCGTTTGCCTTATTTGACATCCCAAAAAAATTAGGGGCCCCCTTTCAAAATTTGAATGGAATGCGATCCTGAAAAGCGAGAAAAATTTATATTTAAAGAAGAAGAAGTAGATCAAAATGTATTTTTTTATATTTTCGCGTTTTCCTTTATAAAGCATTTAAGTGTTAGTAATATCACAAATTTTGAGCAATTTTTAACAAAAAATAAACATTTTATAACAAAATATTAAAAGAGTGGCATTTTACAATTTTTTTTATTTTACCATTTTTAGCCATTTTTAAAAGGCTCGTAAAGGATTTAGATCTCAAAATACCAGAACAAATTTTATATCACCGATAGAGGTATGTTTGGGCTCCCGTTTGCCTTATTTGACATTTCAAAAAAATTAGGGGCCCACTTTTAAAATTTGGATTGAATGCGACCCTAAAAAGCGAGAAAATTTTATATTTAAAGAAGAAGAGGAAGAGCCAAATGTGATTTTTTTTTAATTTGCGCATTTCCCTTTATAAATCATTTACGTGTTAGAAATATTACAAATTTTGAGAAATTTTTGACAAAAAATAAACATTTTATAAAAGAGTTTTGAAAAAGTTGCATTTTACAAATTTTATTATTTATGAAAAACAACAAAAACTTGTTTTGTCCATAAATCGGCGAAAAAATTTTTTTAAGCTTTTTTACTTTACATTTGTTGTTATAATGCATTCGTGAACTTGTGTACCAAATTTGACGAATCGGTGAGATTGACATGTGAAGGTGGTATGGTATTAAAAAATTTGACCCATATGCAAAAACCATGGTTGAATGTGCCCCAGCGCGTTTGGATGAATGTGCCTCAGGTGTACTTTTTGCACATAAAAATTATTCCCGGTAAAATTGCTTGTTTCAAGATTGATTTTTCTACCCGTAGAATTAATTCGGGCCTTAGAGGGTTAACGAGGCCTTTACCAATCGAGTCTTTTAATCAATAATTATATTTAAAATATTATTTTCAGATATTCTTATTATTAATAGTAATATTTGCAACAAATTTCAAATGTGATGCTACCATCAAACACCTTCGTCAAGTAAACAAGATTTTTAAATGGCTAACTCCAAACGAAGATTCACATAAAACTCACAAACATCACCACCATGACGATGATTATTACCATGATTACGATCACGATTATTACCATGGTCACCACCATCATGATCACCATGGCCATCATCATCGTGATCACCACCATGATCATCATGGGCATCATCATGACCACCATGGTCACCATGAAGTTTACCATCACCAACCGGTGATACATCACCACACCCATCTTGTTGATCCAATCGTTGACCACCATATACCACACCATGGTCATGGTACTGAATTGTTTAATAGTCATGGAATACCACACCATGGTCATGGTACTGAATTGTTTAATAGTCATGGAATACATGACGGATTTACCATTGGAAGCCATAGTGATAATTTTTTGCAAAATAATTTAAATGACATTTCTGGAATATATAGTAATTGTGATTCATTAAGTGGATTTCATGAATATAACTCACATTTATAAATACTGTAAAATATTAAGTTAATATCGTTTTTAAGGAAATTTACTTAAAGAGCCAAAAACTAAAAGAACAGTAAAGATATGCAATGCTTCGCATAGTATACTCTTCACAGTCTATTGCTTTTTATATACTTCCCAAAATATAATTGCTTTGATCTCTCGTACTTTTATACTGTATTAAAATAAAAATTGGGGCTCGCTATATTTTTTTATAAATGGATATTTTTCGACATTGATATATTTCTTTTAAAGTTACTTTTTCTGAAAATAAAAAAATTATCGGACTTTTATCCCTACCCTGCTGAAAATGACGGGTCTGGGCGGGTATAAATGGACTTGAGCGGATGAAATTCACCCACTCAAGTCCGGTCTATGCAACATTTATACCCGCGTAGACCCGTCATTTTCAATAGGGTATCCTTCTATTTTTTATAATTTTTTGACAGTTATTTATTTTTATTTTTTTTTGTTTATGAATGGATTTTTTTTTTCAAAAGAAGATCAAATATTAATATTTGGCGACTTTTGGGCCCATGGGTTAAAGTTTTTTGATATTTTGGAAATTTGGCACATAATTTTGTATGCCCAAAAGGAAAGAAATAAAATTTCAAGCTATACAAAAGTTACAGACAATTTTCAACGATTTTTTAGGATTTATGGGCAATTTTAAGAATTTTGAGGGCGCAATTAGGACCCTTAGAGAAGTTTGATCCCTGTTATAATTTCAGAATTTTCTAGTTATACCTAAATGAAAATTTTAGATAATAAAAAAATATAATGTCCACCCTAATCAAGGAGGCCATAGTGATAATTTTTTGAATAATTTAAATGACATTTCTGGAATATATAGTAATTGTGATTCATTAAGTGGATTTCATGAATATAACTCACATTTATAAATACTGTAAAATATTAAGTTAATATCGTTTTTAAGGAAATTTACTTAAAGAGCCAAAAACTAAAAGAACAGGATATGTAATGCTTCTCATTCCATAGTATACTCTTCACATTGTATTGCTTTTTTATATACTTCCCAAAATATAATTGCTTTGATATCTCGTACTAATTTTTTAAACTGTATTAAAATAAAAATGGGCCTCGCTATATTTTTTTTATAAATGGATATTTTTCGACATTGATAAGAATATTTCAATTAAAGTAACTTTATAAAATAATTAAAAAAGGCTTATGTTTATGTTAAACATAACCTAATTAATGCCACTAAAAATGCATATTTTTAATCTGTAACCTTATTTATTAATTGTGTAATGTCCTTAGTGTTATTTATGACCAGAATGTTAAAGATGTCCCATTATATGTATTTAAGTCCGTAGATGCTATATCTATTATAGCGAAACCGCGGTCACACTAATTGTTTTCGATAATAAAATTAACGTGAAGTCGATTATAAGCCTTTTTTAATTATTTTATAATAAACCACTTCACTATAAGAAGTTCAGACGTTTAGAACCATGAATGAATTTTCAAACTGGATAAAGTAACTTTTTCTGAAAATAAAATAAAATATTGGACTTATCCTTCTATTTTTTATAATTTTTTGACAGTTTTGCACCCATTTATTTATTTATTTTTTGTTTATGAACGGATTTTTTTTTTTTTCAAAAGAAGAAAAAATATTAATATTTGGCGGATTTTCGGGTTAAAGTCTTTTGATAATTTGAAAATTTGGCACATAATTTTGTATGCTCAAAAGTAAAAAAATAATATTTCAAGCTATACTAAAGTTACAGACAATTTTCAACGATTTTTTAGGATCTGTGGGCAATTTTAAGAATTTTGAGGGCCCAATTAGGACCCTTAGAGAAGTTTAATCCCTCTTATAATTTAGGAATTTTCTAGTTATACCTAAATGAAAATTTTAGATAATAAAAAAATATAATGACCACCCTAATCAAGGAGGCCATAGTGATATTTTTTTGCAAAATAATTTAAATGACATTTCTGGAATATATAGTAATTGTGATTCATTAAGTGGATTTCATGAATATAACTCACATTTATAAATACTGTAAAATATTAAGTTAATATCGTTTTTAAGGAAATTTACTTAAAAAGCCAAAAACTAAAAGAACCGTAAAGATATGCAATGCTTAGCATTCCATAGTATACTCTTCACAGTCTATTGCTTTTTATATACTTCCCAAAATATAATTGCTTTGATCTATCGTACTTTTATACTGTATTAAAATTAAAATTGAGGCTCGCTATATTTTTTATAAATGGATATTTTTCGACATTGATATGAATATTTCTATTAAAGTTACTTTTTGTGAAAATAAAAAAATTATCGGACTTTTTATCCTTACCCTGCTGAAAATGACGGTTCTGAGCGGGTATAAATGGTGCATAAACCGGACTTGAGCGGATGAAATTCACCCGCTCAAGTCCGGTCTATGCAATATTTATACCCGCGCAGGCCCGTCATTTTCAATAGGGTATCCTTCTATTTTTTATAATTTTTTGACAGTTATTTATTTTTTTTTTTGTTTATGAATGGATTTTTTTTTTTTTTCAAAAGAAGAACAAATATTAATATTTGGCGGCTTTTCGGGTTAAAGTCTTTTGATAATTTCGAAATTTGGCACATAATTTTGTATGCCTAAAAGGAAAAAAATAAGATTTCAAGCTATACAAAAGTTACAGACAATTTTCAACAATTTTTTAGGATTTATGGGTAATTTTAAGAATTTTGAGGGCCCAATTAGGACCATTAGAGAAGTTTGATCCCTCTTATAATTTCAGAATTTTGTAGTTATACCTAAATGAAAATTTTAGATAATAAAAATATATAATGTAGGGTGGACATATCCCATATTCAGCCTCTGGGAGCTTTTAGCCAGTGCGAAATGCCTACATTAGCCTTAAAGAGCTTTCGGGTCGCTAGTCCCATAAGACTACCATAATGTGCTATAAGCCTTCCATAATATGACTATAAGGCTCCCATAATACGTCCTTAAGACTCCCTTTGCTGGATTTACCCCAAATGAATAAATAATGTTGGTCAGCCAGCAACAAATATTTTTCTGACTGAAATAAGTTTCAGCCAGCAAAATATTAAGAATATTATTACTTAAAAGAAAAATGTAAAACTTTGGTCCCCAATAACCCCCAAAGCTCCAAAAAGTCCAAACGGTTTTTGTCAAAACTAAACTGGGCCTTTAAAGTATTTTACGAAGGTAGGCAAGCCGACGCGTCCATAGAATTACACTTAATATATTTTTTGTTTAAAATAAACTCATTGGGGTTTGTCATATCCCCACCTGGTTAACGGAGGGTTAAGAAACAACAAAAATTTACAAGATCGTAATATATTTATCTATATAATAATAATAATAATAATAATAATAATAATAATAATAATGATAATAATAATAATTTATTAGTCATTAGTTGGTACAATGAGTACATACGACAAGTCACAAAAAAGTAAATAAACAAATAATAATATTTAGTTTAAAAACATGCAGTTGGTATAAATTAAATAAAAAATAAAAAACATAAAAATTGATGCTAATGTAAGAACCTACAAATTGGTAAATTACTGATTTGTAATAAGTATTCGTCTACTTTATAGTAACCCTTTTCAAGAAAAAACTTTTTAACCATTTTTTTTTAAGGTGGTATAAATGGAGATACATTGTAAATCTTTTCAGAGTTTATTAAAAAATACTATACAATTGCAAGGGCGTAGATGAGGGCGGGTAATGGGGGTAATTACCCCCCCATAGGCGTGAGCGCCAATTTTGTTTGCAGGGCGCCAAGTTTGGTAGAAACCGTCAGGGACAAAGCTTTTGTCTTAGGGTATTTTTTTGGGCCCCGTCATTTTTTTTTGTAGAGGCGCCACGTTTGGTAGAAGCCATCAGGGACAAAGCTTTTTTTCTGGATGGCATTTTTTGGGGGGCAATTTTTTTTTGTAGGCGCACAAAGCTTTATTTTAGGGTGTTTTTTCTTTTGCTAGGGGCGCCAAATTTGAGGCTTGAAAGGCCGGCCCTGGGTATTACCCCCCTTACGCCCTTGTACAATTGTAATAAGGAGAATCCTTAAATAACGTAGTTTTATATTTAGGAATACGCAATTCATTACTATTTCTAGTATTGTATGAGTGAGAGTCAGAATTACATGAGAATTTGGTAATATTTTGTTTAGCAAAAAGAACACATCTATAAATATATAAACTTGTTACCGTAAATATGTTTTTACTTTTAAACGTTTCTCTACAGCTTGCTCTATATTAAAGATCAAAAATTAGGCGTTTGGATACAGTTAAATAGAGAATTTTAAGCTCTTTATAATTACTTATCATGCCATTTAAAATATTATCCACCACCGCCCCCTGGCGAGGCCTTACCGAATAAAAAATTGAAAAATATGATAAATGATAGTTTCTATGCATATCCCAAATATAAAGTTTGTATCTCATCCATTTCAAAAGTTACGGTGTGTGTATCATTTAAAATAATAACAGGGTAATCAGTAATTGGCATGCAAAAATTTAAGAGGTGATTCTACATCCAAAAAAATAAAAAAAAGTTTCTATAAAGGTTGGTCCAGATATAAGGCCTAAGGCTGCTACGGCCCTTCGAAGATATATTAAATGGGGAACAAAAAAAGCACCAATAAAATTTTAATTAATTTAAAATGAAGCAAAAAACTATTCTTCACCAAAACACCTAAATTTAATATTAAAGGAGTAATAAACTTTTAAAAAGTAATTTTTGGTGGCACAAAATGTTTCTTCCTCTTAACTGTTTTTTTTTTTTGGAAACGGTTGCTCCTACAGTGTTACACTTATGACATTTTTTATGTATTTTTACTCAAAAAATCTATATTTTTTACAAAAAAGTCCAACATTCACTACATGTATACATCCCTATGACATAAAATACTCTAAATGACATCCATTTTCAACTAAGCACTGTTCAAATCGTGACATTAAATTTCTTCTGCAAGCTGCATATACCATATCCGGATTAATAGTCTCACAAGCATTAGCAATGCGTGTCTTTAAGTTCTCTAGATCAGTTGGTTATGTTTGGTAAACTATTTCTTCCTCATAAAAAAAATCTAGTGGAGTTAGGTCAGGAGAGCTTGATGGCCAAGAAATTGTTCCACTGTTTCCAATCCATTTTTTTGTTATATTATTATTTAAATGTTGAGTCTTGCTGCCATCACGTTTCTACCTCATGGTATTAATTCCGTTGTTTGCAGGGGAATAATTTGTTGGCCACCAAGCTCTCCTCGCCTAACGGCGCTAGATTTTTTTATGAGGAAAGAATAGTTTAACAAACATAACAGTTATGTTTAGTAAACTTTGTCATAACCAACTGACTACCTAGAGGACTTAAAGACACGCATTACTAATGCTTGTGAGAATATTAATCCGGATATGGTATATGCAGCTTGCAGAAGAAATTTAATGTCACGATTTGAATAAAAACATTTCAAACCAATTTGTACATATTATTATACTTTTTTTTCCAAATATCATCTCTTTTATTGAAATAAAGTGATTTATTTTACATTTTATGAGATTTATGATTTATGAATAATTGAATCAATGAATTTATAAAAAAATTGACCCATGAAAAAAATTTCTAACTATGCTTTTTTGTAGCATAAATTAGCTTCATACGTCAATTTTTACTATATCCTAGTAAAGTCATTTTTTAATGTATAAGGTACATACAGGGTGTCTCAACGAAGCCGAGTCGGTCGATATATAGTAAAGTATCCACTTTAGAGAAAAAATTAATGGGAAAAGTTGTATGGTTTTTAAAAAGACACATTTTAAAAATGTTTTAAAATATACAGGATGGTCCTCTTAGGGTGGGAACATCTGACTTATTTTTTTTAAATGAAATGGTATATGTTTTATTATGTCATCTTATTTTTCATGCCTTTATTTTGATACCATATTGTATGGGTCTATTATTTATAGTTTTTGAGATAGGTATAATTTTTTAGAAAAATGCATTTTTAGTGATAAGATAACACCTTCTCCAATTTCTTTATTTTTTGTCAAAAATTAATAAATTTTGCAAGCGTATCTTAAAAAGGTGTATCTAATTATGTTATGTGCAAAAAATTTAATATTTTATACAGGGCGATCAAAATAAATATTCAAACTTTTGAATTTGCAAACATAAAAAACTCCATTTCTTAAATAGAATGCTACATTTTTTATATATTCACTCTTTAAATGTAGAATGAAATTCTGCATAAAATGATATAAGATACTTTATAGATCCCTTTAGCCGGTTTTAAAATAATTGTGTTTAAAAAAAGTTGTCAATTTCAAGAATTTTATTTTATTTTTTTTTTAATAAGAAGGCCGTGAAATTTTTTAAAGTCATTTTTATACTAGGATAAAAAAATTTTTTAAATAATTTATACAAAAAAAAAACTAACTTGTACTCAACGCTAACGAGAACCATCTCTAAAACTCGAGTCCGTTAATGAGTTGACTCCATGATGTATTGGTTTTGGCACTATCCACAGGCTCGCATAACCATAAGGCATAGCTTAGTGCATATCCATAGGCTCGTGTAACAAGCATAGTACATAAGAATGCCATGCCGTGATTGGCTTGATGTGCCGTCATGTATATATTATTTTAATATTCAAAAATAATTTTCCTTCCCAAAATGGCCTGATTTCAACGTTTTTTATTTAAATAATAATTAGTTAAAAAAACATTTGACTACAATCAGGGCAAGAAATCGTGTTGGCTAGTGTTATTTGATGTTTTGTACGGTATGTACCGTCAACCGGGGTAAAACCGATCAGCAGGGATGAAACCAAACATCACGTATATTTGGGCTAATATTTTTAGTACTGGTAGTATCCAGTAGTCAGCGCTCGGCGAAAGTCGACAAGTTACTTAAGGAAATATTAGTCTTTTTATTTTGTCGGTCCGTCGAGACACGTAGGTTGTTTTAGAGGTGTAAGAAAAAGTAGTTTTTGGAAACTTGTGAAAACGTTTGGTCTTGCAGAGTCTCAGAAAAAAGCTGAGAGAACGTGGTAAGTTAATTTGAGTTTAACTATTATCTGGCCCTAGTAGCAAAAAGTTTTTAGTTTTTCATCAACATTGTGTAATTTTTTATTTGCATTTTTATAAAAAGTGGGTAAATGGTGGGGTGAAATCGATCACTAACTAATTGGTCTTTGCCATTAAAGTTTTGTTGTGTGTTTGTTTTGTAGGAAATCCAAGTACTTTTAGAACGTCCTTTACACTAACCCCCTCACCCCTTCCAAACCATTTAAGAAATAATTTTTAAATTTAAGATAAATAATATTTACTTTTCTTTAATTTAAAAACGAAAAAGTTTTTTAAAAAAGAGGATAAATGATCGGTTTCACTCTCGAAGTTGCTTAAGTGAAATATACGTGAAATAAAAGGGTGATCAGTTTTAAAAAATATATAAAAAAATCTGTGGTTATTTTGACAGTGTTGACAATTATAAATGCTCGAAACTACAAGCTTTAACATATTTTTATTTTTGGATTTTTATTTTTGTAAAAAAAAAGGAAAAAAAACGCTAATACAGCAATTTTTGACCGGTTTCACCCCCGTTGACGGTAATATACAAAAAATAATAAAATATCCAGAAAAGCAGACAAATTTAACTTGTTTTGATGTAGCTAGATGTCATACTTCAAAACGCATTTAAAATCATAATCAAGTGTGTGACTAATTGAAATGTTTGAAAAGAAAAGAAACAGAGTGAATAAATATATTTATACATAGGATATATCAAAAGGCGTCGGAAAATATTAGCAGTCATTTGTCACAGAAGATGAATCTCATAAAATTATGTTCAACTGACAGCACAGGTGCATCCTGAAAGTCTTTAGGGTGGTCCCCTTATAAATTATAAGTTATAACAAGCATTCCATTATTTATTATTCACATAAATAGTATATTGCATTTCTCAAAAAAAGAAAATAATAATAATAAAAATATATATATATTTTTTAAAAAAGATCTTTTTTGAAAAACGAAAAAAAATTTTTCAAAAAAAAAAACTTATTTTTTTTAATTTTTCAAATTTCAAATTTTAATTTTGCCAAAAACAAAAAAAAATTGAAAAAAAAATTCTAAAAAAACTTTCAAAAATTTTCAATTTTTAATTTTTTTTTTTGTATAATAAAAGTATATAATAATAATAATATATAATAAAAGTAATTTTTCCTGAAAAAAAAAACGTTAATCGGAATTTTCTTTCAGCATTTTTCGATTTTTTTTTAAGTTTAACCCCCATAACTTTTGTGTTTTTAAAAAAAATAGGGATCATTCCCTCATAGAACTTGATTTTTCCTGAAAATTTCAATACGATCGGATTATCCGTTCTTGAGTTACCTATCGTGTCTACAAAAATCGTGACATAAGGACGAACAGACGGACATTTGAAAAAAAGTTGCTTATTTTTTCATGAAACAAATTTATATCCAAGAATTTTTTGTCTAGGACGATTTTTGAAATTTGTTGAAAATTATACTACCGTATAATATTCTAGTGCTGGCGCTGTGAATAATATAATAATAGTAAAAAAAGCCATAAAGATATGTAATATTACGCATTCAAAGTAAATAGTATATTGCTTTTTCCCGAATACTTGAAAAAAAAATACAAAAAAAAAAACTTAAAAAAAAAATATTTTTTTGCGAAAAACTAAAATAATCAATTTTTTTTAATTAAAAAAAAAAGATCTTTATTTTCTTTTTGCGAAAATAAAAAAAAATGATTTTTTTTAATGATAGTTTTTTCATTTTTTAAAAAAGTTTAACCCCTATAACTTTTTTTGTCTGTGGGGGGATTACTTTTAAAATTGGTAGAATTTATCCTTATAATAAAAGTAAGTTTTTCTGAAAAAGTTACTTTAATCGGAATTTTCTTTCAGGTTTTTTCGATTCGGTAGTCTCGTTAATAGTAACTGAGCTTTATTTTTTGTGGGCCTGGCCAGAGCGGAGCATACAAACAATACAAAATATAAATTTTGCATAATACAATATGTTTTATATTCACACTGAAAATTAATATGAAATTGTGCGAGTAAGATAATGTATTTAGATCTACATACGCTATTCTATATTTTCGGGTCTAACTTTAGGCAACCATTAGTACATGTGTGCGCTTTACTGGTTATATAAGCGTACATATTAAATTGTTTGAAAATCTCTTTTTCTCTAAATATCTATTGAGGAGCGCCTATGTGCAGCTCTTTATGCAACGTTTTGATA
Organism: Brachypterus glaber; assembly: GCA_958510825.1. Classification (NCBI taxonomy): domain Eukaryota; kingdom Metazoa; phylum Arthropoda; class Insecta; order Coleoptera; family Kateretidae; genus Brachypterus; species Brachypterus glaber. Next base: position 27,544,533 of record OY294048.1, on the reverse strand, counting down.
AACTGCGCATGGGCACGCGCATCCGCTGACCGTTTTTTAATATGTTATTTTAAGGGCCACTTGCACCAAACATGATTTAAGCTTAAACTCGGATTAAGTTAATGGTTTAAGAGTTAATTGACGTTTCGCTGTTGCACCATTTTTTAAACCAAGTTTATTTGTCTTAATCTCAGAATAAATGTAATCGTTCGAGTTTGATGGTTTATGTCAATTAAACCTGGGTTATATCAAAACATAACCTTAACCTAACTTTAGGTTTTTATCTGTCATTTCGTACCCGTGAGTGTTTTTCTTTGATTTTACGAAATTACCTGCAATGATGGCAGAAGCCGATTTATTAGATGAAGACTTGTTGGAATTGGAAATATTGGATGATGGTTTCCGTACCTATCATGAGCGACAAAACTATTTTGAAAGTATGGATGATCTAACATTTTTTCAAAAATTTAGGTTATATAAAGAAACAGTGGCCAATATTCTTGTACGTATTGAAGAACAACTGGAATATCGAAATTGCGTCCGTTTTTTTGTTTTCGATAACACTATTGTATTGTGCCACAATTTTAATTAATAAAGCTTTATCATTTATAGTATAATTGGGCGAACGTTTTTTTTGTTTTCATCTTTTTCTTTAGGCATATCCATTGCTACTTTTTAGCTTACAGAACACAATAACACATAACACAATAAGTTACTGTCAATAACTAACAGCTTTTTTTGAAAATATAATGAACCAAATGATATAAACGTCAAACGTCAAAATAATGTGAAGTTGCTACATTCAAATAACACTAAAATTAGAGATGTGTGCTCGGTTTAACTAAACTTTGTTTAACTTTCATTGGTGCAATGCAAACATATTTCACCAGAGATTATTTTTTAAATGTAGATTAATTAAACCTTGATCAAAATAAAATTGGTGCAAGTGACCCTAAATAAAAAACATTTTTTTACAAAAAAAAAAAACACCAAACAACAAAAAACCAAAACAAAATCCTGCATAGAGAGCTGCATTTAGGCGCTTGTATCTATTGGAATGTTTTCAAACAGCTACCTGCATTCATTAAAAATGTTACAATTATAGTAAAAAATATTGACCTGAGAATCTCAGGCTGAGTTCATTTTCGTATTTTTGTCTTTTTTTAAAAAGTCCAAACGAAAATCTCTTTTTCTCTAAATATCTATTGAGGAGCGCCTATGTGCAGCTCTTTATGCAACGTTTTGATAAACTGCGCATGGGCACGCGCATGCGCTGACCGTTTTTTAATATGTTATTTTAAAAAAAAAACACCAAACAGACGCCAAACCAACGTTAACGTAAGCCAAGGCCCCCTCATTAAAAATTGTATCTATTGGAATGTTTTCAAACAGCTACCTACATTCATTAAAAATGTTACAATTATAGTAAAAAATATTGGCCTGAGAATTTCAGGCTGAGTTCATTTTCATATTTTTGTCTTTTTTTTTAAGACAACAACAAAAACAAAAATATTTTAAATTTTTTGTATACATATTTTAAATATTTTTAACTTTCGTAGATTTAAAAAACGTTTTAAAACTCGAAAAACTCGAAAATTTTCGTTTGGACTTACACTAGCACCTACACCAGCATTCTCGATTTTCAAATTTTTTAAATTTTTAAAAATTATGAAAATTTTCCTACGGCATTCAAACGTGCTCGCAAAGTGCTGGAGAATACTGAATATTTTATCAAAAATTCTGCCCCCCTCGCAAAGTTATTAATTTTCTAATTGTCCGAGCCAGCTTAACGCTTGCACCAATATTCTCGATTTTCAAGATTTTCATAAATTTTTATGCGGCATTCCAAATTGCTCGAGAGGTGCTGGCGAATGCTGCATGTTTGGGTATGAAGTGTATGAATTTTGGTACAATTTGCGTTACGTAATATGTGGACCGCCCCAAACCATCTTAATATAAATTCTTGTTCAGTGAGCTCTAGAAAAAAAAACTATTACACTTGAGTTTCGTGTTAATTGAGACAGTTTCGTGTCAATTGAGACAGTTAGTTAAGAGCTATAACATATTTTAATTTTAGCGATTTTAACCGTTCCTAAAAGAAATAACTTGATTTTTTCAATTTTTTGCGATTTCATTATAAAACATTGTTGTGCATTAAAAAAAAATATTGATCAGTTGTAGGTTGTTACCGAAATATTTAATCTAAATGTTTCAAAATTCCTCAGTCTATCATTACTGTCCAAGCAGTAGCGCACGTAAAAAAGACAACTTTTTAAATAAAATATAAACTTAGGACGCCACTGGTCAAATTGTGTAAAGCAAAGGTCCCTTATATTGCTCAAAACTTGAAACTTTTAGAAAAGTCATTGAGGTTCAAGAAAATAGTAGAAAATTTTATTTAAAAAAAATAATTTCCATTTTTTGGACGGCACTGACTTTTAAAATAAAGATTTGATTTGATATTAAGTATCAATAGGACTTAGAGCTTTGAGCCCCTGAGGACTTTTTATCAGAAAGTTAGGTTCTATAACATATAAAATTTTATCAAATTTAACAGGGGGCCAGAACCCATAAGGTTTGTAAGTGGTCCTTTGAAGTCGACATGTCAACTCGTTAAAAAGTTAAAAGTTCCCCCCTTGGGACTTTTGGACCGCACTGTATAGCTCTCAAAGCAAAACGTTTATCTAAAAATATCGTTATATATAATGAATACCTTCATATTTTCAGCCAAAAATATTTTATAATGGCAAATGAAATTAGTTTGCAGTTGTTCAGTTTGTTATGTGATGTAATTTTATTAATCTGTTAATATCTCTGTTGCCCTTCAGCATGCATCGAAGTGTTTTGTGTTTAATTGCATTAACTAAAGTTGTGTTGTGTGTTAATTTTCCTATTGGTTAGTAAACTTTTATTTCAGAGTTTTTTAGAGACTGCTGCCAACAAAATAATACTTTCCCGTTTAAAAAAAAAGATATAATTTTTATTTTTTTGAAAAAGGGTCGTCCATAAAATACGTCACACTTTTTTTCCCATATCAAACATTATCACAAAGTCTTGACCCCCCCATGTGACGTCACACTCTAATTTTACTAAAAAAATCAACTTTTATTGAATAAACATATGAAATGCAGATTTGTAATAACACGTTTTTAAATTAAATTTCAAAAACAGGCCTGTGTAATTATAAAACTCACATTTACCGCAAATGATTTACCAGCCAGAATACACTAGTTACTTAATAATTTACTCTGTAGCGGCTACAACTTTGCCAATTTTATTTGGAAAAAAATTGGCAAAGTTTGTTTATAATTTATTGATCAATAACACTGTGCGACTAAATTGATCTTGATCTTTTAGGCATTATTTATTTATTTCGTATGGAAAAATTAATACAATGCAACAAATAATATAAAAAAAAAATAAAAAAATAAATTTAAAATTATAGTTTTAAATCTGGATTTTGCAGCCACTGAATGGCTGCTGGTGTTAAATTATGTATGTCCTCCAATGTATCATCAAAACGCGTCAGCGCGCATTCCAGAGAAATGTGTTGAATAGATTGTTCCTCCCCATCGCAACGGTTACAACTAGGATTTTCTAAAAGACCCCAAGTAAATTTGCTTTTATTGCATACACCATGATCTGTACGAATACGGTTTAAATTACACCACTCTCTTCTTGAAAGATCAAAACCAGGAACTTTTAATATTGGATCAGGGATAAGAAACGAATTATTAACGTGTTTGTCGCGCCACGATGACTTCCAAAACTCCTCTATATTAAAGTCATTTGATTGGTTTGCTAATCTTGTTGGTGGATTTCTCGATATTAGCCTTAGTGTATTACTAGATAAGGAAATGTTTTCATTTATTGAAAGTTGTTCATTTGAAACGCACTTATCAAATTGATTTTTAAGGGCCGCCAGTCGTCTCGCTTTAGGTGGGGCAATGTTACTTAGAACTGGTAGCCCTTCTAAGGGAGTTGATTTTATAGTTCCGCTGACGACCCTCATAGTTTGATTAAGTTGGGTATCTATAAGATGCGTGTGTTTACTGTTTATCCTTACTGGAGAACAATATTCAGCCGCTGAATATACTAATACAATTGAGGATATACGTAATGTATTGGCATTAGTTCCCCATGCAGTGTTGGTTAGTTTTTGTATTAAGTTTCTTCTAGTTTTGACTTTTTCGGATAGTTTCTTTAGTAGTGCTTAAAACCTAGTGTCCTATCCAAAGTAACTCCAAGGTATTTAGGATTTGGATTATGACGAATAGAAGATCCTTCGGAAAGCACATTAAGATTATAGTTTGCAAGTCTATTATTTAAATGGAAAGCCGATACTTCTGTCTTATTTTGGTTTAATCGAAGGCCCCATTTTTTGTAATACTCATTTCAAATTTCGAGATCATTCTTTAAACATTCTTCCAATTGATAAAAAGTGTTTCCTTGAATTGCGATGGCCATATCATCTGCGTACATGAATTTCCTTGAAGCCGTAAGTGGGACATCAGAGATATAAATATTAAATAGTAGGGGTGATAATACGGAACCTTGTGGTAACCATTTTGAAGACTTGTAAACTTACTTAAACTACCATTCAAGTGAACTTGTATAAATCTGTCGCTAATCATTTCATTAATAAGATTTATAAAGTCTTTGCAAGGAACTAGTTCATAAAGTTTTAATAAAAGTCCTTCTTTCCAAACGGTATCGTAAGCCGAAGTAAGGTCAATAAGTGCAAGACAAGTCATAAGCTTTTTTTGAAAACCATCTTCTATAAAAGACGTTAAGGATAGCACCTGGTTGCAACAGTTTCTACCCATCATAAAACCAGCCTGTTCAATTGGAATATATTCTTGAACAATTTCATAAAGCCTATTATAAATAAGACGCTCTAGAATTTTAAAACAAACGCTTAAAAGGGCCAGGGGTCTATAGCTTTCTGCAAGATTTGGTTCTTTACCAGGTTTAACTCCATTTGTCAATAGCAGCGTTTTCAAAATATTACATCAGAGTTGAAGTGAAAACGTTGCTATGCGACAAATTAAGTCACTGCTATCTAGCTTAGTATACACTTCAACGCAAAAAACTCGAAGCACCTTAAAAATTACCATGTTTAAATTCAAATACTACTTAATGGATTTGACTGCTTCATTTTTGTTTTAAAGCTAAAGGTTCTCTTCTTTTTCTTTATTTGGAATAATTTAAAAAAATATATTTTTTTTATCAGTAGCAACAAAAAATGTACAGCTATGTGTTTTTGCCACATCCTCTAGGAATTGCATGCATACGTACCATGGTACGGCACTGCATTTTTTTTTCAAATTGTTTTTCAAAAAGTTTTTCTTATTGCTGCAGTTATTATGAATATTTTCTTTTTCTAGTTTTATTTTTTTATTTCGGGTTAGGTACCATGGTACGGCACTGCATTTTTTTTTTTCAAATTGTTTTTCAAAAAGTTTCTCTTATTGCTGCAGTTATTATGAATATTTTCTTTTTCTAGTTTTATTTTTTTATTTCGGGTTTATTAGGAGATTTCAGGATTTTCCGGAATTTGATTGATTATGTGCTTCACATTTTAAGCTTAACCGTTTTACGTTATTCGCGTAATTAAAATTATCAAAAACGGAAAAATACACTAACCGACTTTAAATTGCCATTTTTTAAATTCAAATATTTCGAAAACTACTTAATAGATTTGACTGATTCTTTTTTTGTTTTAAAGCTTAAACATTTTCTACTTTTGTTTTTATTAAGAATTATTTAAAAAAGTATTTTTGTATTAACAGCAGCAAGAAATGTACAACTATGTTTTTTTGCCCCATCTTCTAGGACTTGCATGGTACGCCACTGTATCTGTTTATCAAATTTTTTAAGTGTCTTTTATTGCCGCAGTTTTAATGAATATTTTCATTATTATTTTTTTATATTTTTCTTCTGGTTTATGAGATATCAGGATTTTCCTGAAAGTTGTAATTTTTTCATTTAACTCAAAAAGTACTAAATCAGCAAAGTTATTGTTTTTATTTGAAGCTTATGCCTTTTACTTCTTTTTCTAGAGTTTCTTCATCCCGAGACAACTTTCTATTGCCGTCTGAAGGAGGCGATTTCACAGATTTCACAGAACTGCTGCCGGACGGAGTGACCCTATTTTCTCTTCTTATCAAGTTTATCAAACTCATTTTATGTTTTTGATAAACTTGATTAGAAGAAAAACGTAACTCGGTTAAGCTTCAAATTTAAGCACAGAGTCAATCAAATTCATGTAGTAATTTTTGAGTTACCTAACTGAAAAAATTAAAACTTTCAAGAAAATCATAATATCTCCTAAACCAGAATTAAGCATAAAAAAAATAAAAAAGAAAATATTCATTAAAACTGCGACTTTAACAATTTGATAAACAGTTGCAGTGGCGTACCATGCAAGTCCTAGAAGATGGGGCAAAACAACATAGTTGTACATTATTTGTTGCTGTTAATACAAAAATACTTGTTTTAATCATTTTAAATAAAAACAACAGTAGAGAATGTTTAAGCTTTAAAACAAAAAAAAAATAGTCAAATCCATTAAGTAGTTTTTGAAATATTTGTATTTAAAAAATGGCAATTTTTTAGGTGTCCCGAATTTAAAGTCGGTAGGTTTTCAACGGGTTATACTTTGAACTGGGGGGTAAACTTTGAACAAATTTAAAAGTTTATTTTCATTAATTTAATAACTTTATTAATATTTTAAAGTTAAAAAATTTTGATACCTCCTGTTATGTATATACAATACCCGCTGTTATTTAGATACAATAAAGTTATTAAATTAATGTAAATAAATTTGAAAAGTTCAAAGTTTAGCCCTCAGTTCAAAACGGGGTATGTTGACGGAACTTAAGTAGGATAAAAAAATAGGGTCACTCTATCTGGCGGTGTTTCTGGGAAACCACCGTTGAACCACCTTAGAGGGCAATAGAAAGTTGCCGATGGATAAAAAATAGAATAAAAAGTAAAATCCTTAGGCTTTAATTAAAAAAACAAGAACTTAAATGATTAAGTAGTTTTAAGTTATTTGAAAAAATTACAATTTTCGGGAAAATCCTGATATCTCCTAAACTAGAAGTAAAAATATTAAAAATTAAATATTCAAAATAACTGAGGCAATAAGAGGAGTTTGGATATTTGAAAAACAATTGCATTGTACTTTGTTGCTGTTGATACAAATATGCTTTTTTATTATTCTAAACAAAGAAAAAAGTCTACAAAGTTAAGCTTTACAACGAAAAAAGAATGTACATTAAAAACTAAGAAAAAACCTCATATACAGGTACTTCCAAAAATCAATCCTAATGGAGCTATGGTCTCCTAAATATGCACAATTTTTAAAGGGCTATGGTAGCTTTAAAAGCGTTTTTTCGCGTTTTTGATGTAGAATAACACTGCATCATTAAAATTTTGGTTTTCGACATTTTAGTATTTAATTTTTCGTCCTCGAACCGTGAAATTTCACCTTCAAATAAACTTTTCTCGAAAACGGTTAATCCTAAAGTATTACAACAAGAGTACCTTTTTATGTATTTTGACCTGAGGAATCATATTTCAAAAATAAAATTGCAAAAAAATTACACAGAAAAAAGTTTGGGACAAAAAACTGATAAGGCCCCCCCGTTTCACACACCCCTGGTTTAAATAAGTACGTGAAAATGACATACAAAGATGGGCCTTATTAGGATTAATTCTTTTATATTTAATTCAAGCATAGTATCTTGGTAACTCAATTTAAAATTTTAGGAGGTCTGTTTGATGGAAATACAGAGCATGAAAAAGCGTTCAAATTTGTGGTTGAAAAAATAAATTCAGAATCTAGAATCAAAGAAAACAAACTAACTGTATTAGTTGAAAATGAAAATACAGATGAAATTGGATCTTACAAAGTCATGACAACTGCATGTTCATTATTAGAATCAGGAATCATAGGACTATTTGGTCCTAAAAAACTTGAACACATTGATGCAGTCCAATCTGTGTGCGACCGAAAAGAAATTCCTCATATTCTAAATAGATGGAGCTACAACACAATTCGCGCTGGTACGATCATCAATTTATATCCCCACCCTGCGACATTGACCAAAGCTTACATAAGCGTTATTTTAAATGCATTAGATTGGAAAAAGTTTACCATTTTGTATGAAGATTACGAAAGTTTTTTGAGAATTAAGGATATATTGGAAATTGCGAATGAGTATGACATGATTGTAAATATTAGGCAATTAGATAAATATCAAACTGGAGACTACAAGTAGGTAAATGTAGGATTGTTTATAACTCTTTTTAGATAAAAACATTTTATCTATTAAAAGGATATTCTTCTTTATAAAGAATAATATCGTTTTAATAGAGCGTTTTGGGCTTAACCCTTAAATGCGCAATGCATTATATATGCAACACTCAAAAAAATATGTTCTTGTGAAAAGATATTGTAACTGATTTCTTTTGGATATATTTATAAAACATAATAGGAATATATTTTTTTTTGCATTTTTAGTACATCTTGACCACTTCAGAGGGCGTCTTTTTAAACGGCTTCACAGTTTTTGGGCTTCCTGTAACACATAGAGTAAAATTTCCAACGGGATTCTATTCATAAGACTAAATAGTAACTAAACCTAAAAAATGTTCTTTTTTACTTTACGTGAAGACCAAAAACTGTGAAGCCGTTTAAAAAGTGTCTAAAGTACTAAAAATTCAAAAGAAAATATATATATATATATATATATATATATATATATATATATATATATATATATATATATATATATATCCTGCTGAAAATGACGGGTCTGGTCTGGTTTATAAACCGGACTTGAGCGGATGAAATTCACCCGCTCAAGTCCGGTCTATGCAACATTTATACCCGCGCAGACCCGTCATTTTCAATAGGGTATATATATAAATAAATCAGTTCAATAAATATAATATTCTTTTTACAAAAAAAAAATAAAAAGTTTATTTTTTTCCAATTATGAAAAGAAAAGTTCCCTTAAGATGTTTATTTATCTCCGATTTTGCTCAAATTTGTGATATAATCATCAAATAGGGTCTAGATCACTAGATCGAAAGGATTTAGCTAGAAAACGACTACTATCGGCGGTAAATGAACTGACACGTGTTTCAGATCTAATTTAAAAAAACTACCCCTTGAAAAAATTTCAAAAAAATATATGTTTATATTTAGCTATATCTGCATAGTATTGTGAGGTTTTAAAAATTTTATTTCACTCGTTTATTTATAATTCATAAAAATCCAAACAAATGGCATGTTTTTGGCGATATTAAAGAAAGTTTAACTTTCACAGTCAATAAGTTAGTTAATACTTGGTAAATATTTTTTTATGAAATTTTTAAAATGTATAGAATAATATTTTCTATTTCAGATAAATTAAAAAAAAATTCTGTTTTTTTAATAAAAATATAAACTGTAAAAGGGCGTCCCTATACCTAATTTACAACAAAGTATGTTTTTTTTTCGGATATTATATATGTATAAGTAAATATAATCATTTTTAATAAAATAATTCAAAATAATATATTTTTAAGGACAAAAATAAATATTTTGTAAAAATTTAATTAGTAAAACTATTTATCCCTTTCTAGGTTAACCACTATCTTTATATAGCGGAGAATTCAAATTTATTATGGTATTTTCGCTGAGGTTTTGTATTTTGCTAATTAATGTATAACTCTAAATTATAATCTTATTTTTCCTTTTACAAGCTTGCAAGAAAATAAAAGAAAAATACAGGACATTTTCTATGTTTAAACATAGAAAATATATTTATAAATATAAGATTAAAATAGGGTAAAAAAAACTTTTAATTTATAGTTTACAGTTTTTTACTTACGGTATAATAATTCCACATACCTAAATATTTAGCGATGGCATTCACTAACTTACAAACGAAAGATACTATCCTAAAAGTAGAAAGTTTTTTTTATAAAGAAAAAAGTAATGGAATACAAAGTAAAATTGCAAAGAACACCTGAAAGTCTGGGGATTTTTTATTAACTATTAATAGAGTATTGACTAAGTTTGTTTTGGTTCTCGAAAATTGCATTTCTGAACTGATTCGGAATCGACGCAGTAGCAACTGCGCAATGCTCAGTCACAAATGCGCCGATTCCGAATCAGTTCAGAACTGCGATTTTCGTGAAAACAAAACAAACCTACTGAGTATAAAATGAGTATAGAATGGATGTCAAAAAGATAAGTTCTTTTACCTGAGGGCGTGCTAAAATTTAAGAATATAAAGAAACCTCGACTTTTTGATTTGGCACGCCCTGATCATTAAAAAAAAACTTCCTATTGGATAAAATAACGATTAAAGAATGTAAAGTTACTATGGCTACCGGTTGCTCATTGCCAATTTAAAGCAATTGAACTTATATGGGTCTATGCAAAAAACAAGGTGGTTAAACTAAATACAACTTTTAAGTTAAATGATATTTTGCAATTATGTATTGATGCAAAGCAAAACGTACCTGGTTCAGTTTGGAAAAATTGTGTTGAGCATGCTAAAAAAGTAGAAGAAAAATATCGTTCCAAAGAAAATCTTATAAATATTGCGGTAAAACCCCTCATAAATAATATTCACGATGGCGAAGATGATGAAGAAAAGGAGGAAGAAGAAGAAAATTTATTTGAGTCAGAATCTGATTTGGTGATATTTAATTTTTTACATATACATTCTAAGTTTTATTTTACTTTTTAATAATATACTACTTGTATAATAAAATATTGCTTAAAATTTATAAGGTTTAAGGTAATAAAAAAAAGTATAAAAATATAAAAGTAAAAAATAAAAATGAATGTGCCGCTTCGTTCAAATAGTAAAGTAAATACTTGAGCGAAGCAGCGTGCGCGCTGCTGACACGAAGCTCCGCTTCCGTCTCTTCGCCTCTCGGAACGACAATTAAATTTTATTTTTCAAAGCGTTCACACCGGATAAAATAATTTAAAAAAATACATTTTAGTAATAACTTTATTTTCTTACTTTAATAAGGTTTTAATCTAACTTTTGCTACAAATAAATTTTTAGTGGCTATTATGCATACAGATTCAAATTTTTGAAAAAATCTCCTAAACTATTAATACTTTTCAAACAAAATTTTTACCAGCTGTTACCAAAGTTTTTACCAGCTGTTACCAAAGAAGTATTCTTTACGTGAATTTTCAAAAAAAAATTGGGTACTTACCATTAAAGTTACAAGTTAATTAAACATGGGTGTTCCTAAAATATCGCTAAAAACATATTTTTTTTTTGTTTATTATTTGATAATTCATAAGCCAAAAAAGCTAGGATTGTTTTTTGCTGACAAATAACGTAGAAATAAATATGGGAGAATGGGGTATTACCGTACACCTAAGCAAAAGTTAGTGCTGCGTTATGTGAGTTAATATTTTTGTTTGTAATTTTGAAGAACATATATTTGGCTGGATAAATAAAAAAAATTAACTTTTAAGATTGACGGAAGTGGAATAAATAATATTTTTCTAAAAAGTGTAAAATACGGTATTACCCGAATACTTCGGGTTATACCGTACACATGGAGTATATTTCCGTACGTAAGTATAATTGCGTATGTGGTTGTTATATGTACTTAAAACGAGGGAAAAACGAAAGATTATTTTTTAAACTATATAAATGATTTTATTTTTGGCATGAAACAGTAAAAGTTAATTATATAAAAACTAAATACTTAAAAAAACTAAAGTAATTAAGGAGGCGATTTAACAAAAGTCCCATTTGAAATTTTTGGCATTTTCATAACCACTACATAGAGCATGTGCCCAGTTTCCACAACCAGTGCACCGATACCATTCTTCGTTATCCTTACCAAATTCTCCGCAAATAATGCAAATGTCATGAGTTTCTTTATCCACAATGTTATCGTCATCATCATCAGTACAACTATTTGGAAGTTCTTCTTCTGATGTAGAAGAATCTGATAAGACTTTTCGCTTAACTGATTTTTGCTTTTTATTATTTTGGCTATTGAATTGTTTCTTAGGGGTTTTTCCTTTGCCGCTAGCTTTATTATTTTTTTCTTTATCTACAATGTTATCGTCATCATCGTCAGTACAACTATTTGAAAAATTTTCTTCTGATTTAGAAGAATTTGATAACACTTTTCGCTTAACTGATTTTTGCTTTTTATTATTTTCGCTTTTGGATTTTACAGGTTTATTTTTTTTTTTTCATTTTTTTTTTTTCAGCTGCATCAGGCAAGATTTTTTTTACTGGAGTCGATGTTAATATGCAGGAATGTTGTTTCTTACGGTTTTTTCCTTTGCCGCTAGCTTTATTCTTTTTTTCTTTTATAGGCGCAGGAGACAGTTTACTAAATGATGTTTGACTTAAGGGAATTACGGTATTTTGATTTTGGTAATTAAAGGCAATATTTTCATTTCCCTGATCTTCTTTTTCTGAAGATGGGCCAGCTACTGGCTCTACTGATGTTTGACTTAAGGGAATTACGGTATTTTGATTTTGGTAATTAAAGGCAATATTTTCATTTTCCTGATCTTCTTTTTCTGAAGATGGGCCAGCTACTGGCTCTACTGCTTTATCGTTTGGCATTGAAGGTTCTATGCTTGTTTCATTATAGCAAATATCGTTAAATATATCAGGATTTACAGGATAAATTCCCGTTGAAGCAAACCCATTTATCGACTTAGGAGTAGCGACTTTATAAAAAGCTTTTTTGACAAGTTGAGCAATTTCAAAGCTGGTTATTTTTTCATAGTTATTTGTTTTTACATACAAATCACATTCATTATGATATGCTGTTTTAAAGGGTCCAAAAAAGGAAATGTCTAATGGTTGAGCTCGGTGCGATGTATGAGGCGCTAAAGAAAGCATTACTATACCATTTTTGCGACAATAGTCATATATTTCTAAAGAAATGTGACTGCTATGGTTGTCTAAAATTAAAAGTACTGGATCAGTCAAAGATGCCTTTGAATGACTTACAAAATGCTGTAGCCATTTGTAAAAAAGTTCTTCATTCATCCAACCAGATTTCGAACAGCAGTAAATTGAACCGGCTGGTCCCTCTTTTCAAGTCCTGGTACCATGCGAATGCGCGGATAAATAAACATGGGTGGAATATATTGCCCAGTGGCACTCATACAACAACAAATTGTATGAGTTTTTCCACGCTCACCACTGGTTGCTGCACCAACTTGTTTTTGCCCTTTGGGGGCAAGAATTTTTCCAACTCGATGAACCGTAGTAACTCCGGTTTCATCTACGTTGTAAATACGGTGGGCTTTAAATTGTTTTTCCTCCATAAGAGCAACTAAAATGTCAAAAAATATCTTTAATTCTTCTTTATTAAATGCTGTGATTCTGTTAAGGCTGGTTGCTTCTGGTTGCTTTATGCTTATTTCCGGATTACGTTTAAGAAACCCATACAACCAGTCCTTACCAGCTTCTTTTTTTTTTCTTTATTAAAGGGGTGCCCTATATTATTTTGTTCGGCGTACTCGTATACAATTCTTCTTAACTGCTTTGGTGTCATGTCGTAGAATGTTTTACATAGAAATAAAATATGATTTTTCATTTCTGTCTCTTGGTCTAAAGTAAATACCGGTTTCTTACCAAGTCGAGGTTTGTAATTTGTTCCATATCGTTTTAATTGATCAAAAAGCGATATTGGAGGCACGCCATATAAAGCTGCTATTGTTCGTAATTTTGCACCCTTTTTGACTTCATTCACGGCTTGACTCATCATTGTTGGAGAATAGCATAATTTCTTCCTTTTTGGTGGCATCTGTAACAATTAATTATTTTAATAATGATATATTTAAAAAACGTATAATACCGCACACTTTCGGGTAATAGCGTACACTTTCGTATAATACCGTACATTGTGTACGGTATTACACAAGGTCATACGTGGAAAGAAGAACGGTCATATTAAAAATATGATTAAAATATTGCTATCTTGTATACAATAATCTTAAAGAGGTATATATATTCGATTAAAAAAACACAAAATATATATTATTAATTAAAAATAATAGTACTTACGGCTTATTTGGTAGTTGCAAAATCTTATAAAATGAATACTGTAAATCGACGACACACTCCCTCGCCTAGTTCTCTCGCGACTGGTACAAACGTTCACGCGATGTTGTTTTTAATGCAATTGCAACTCTTTAAGCGGAGTGGGGCATCGTTTCGAAATCTCCTTCTACCGAAACAGCGTCGTACGGTATTAGACTCCGTACGGTATTAGCCGCCTCTCCCCTATTCTATTGATTAAATTTTGTTTCATGGAAATTGATCAAGTATATTTTGAAAAATTAGATCTCAAACACACGTGTCAATTCATTTGTCACGGATAGTATTTTGGATATATTAGGGTGACTCATTTTTGACGTTTTTAAAAATTCCAACATGATTTACATATCCAAACTAAATATCAGGACTTGTGTAAAAGATAATTTTGCCAGATAATAAAAGAGCATTAAATTTTAGTCTTAACCAAGACTAATTTTTACCACCATTTCATTTCTATATGGCGGCTTACTAGATGGAACTTGTAAAATTTAAAAATGCTATCCCCAAAATTTGTTGACTTTTACATCTAGTGGTAGAATATTTGTCTTGGTTGAGACTTTAATGTTCTTTTGATATCTGGAAAAATTATTTTTTTATCTTTTACACAAGTCCTGATATTATTAATAATAATAATTAATAATATTATTATTAATAGTTTACATAATTAAATAAATGATATTATATCTATTTAAAATAAATAAAATTTACTAAACACTCCTGGCTTCCTAATGATAACTATTGGAGAAACAATAACTATCGGCAAACATCAGTAGTTAATAGTCTCAAAAAAAGTTTCAATAGTAACTACTGGTTATTGAACATTAAATTTACTATTGGCATTAAATGCCAATAGTAAATTTTGTCAATAGTTATAATTTAATAGTTATTTATGGTACTAGTGGGTAAGTAAGATATTTCCCATGAGAAAATTAACCTGCGAGGCGTCAGCCAAGCAGGTTAAATTTCGAGAGGACAATATCGGTTTACCCATGAGTGCCATACAAGGTTTTATCCAATAAATAGCTTGGGAATTCATATTTTTATTAAAAATTTTAATGACAAGAAAATAATTTGACAAGTGACAAATAAATAATTATCCACTCAATAAAGTAAAAGCCAAGCGGGGGTTATTATTGAGTTTATCTATTTAAAATAAAGCTGGTAATTGTCTTATTATCTGTATGTATTGGATAAAATAATTTATGTCTCAATATTGAAGTTCCTATTTTATATTTAACTACTGTCTTCTCAATAGATACTACTGGGATCTCAATAGTAACTATTGGAATCTCAATAGTAATAAGGGATAAGTCAGTGTATTATCACATACTTATATTGCTCACTAAATGGTCCTTGATATTACAGTATTTACTAAAAAATTTTTAGACCTGCTCTGAAAGAAGTTAGGGCAAGTGGTCAGCTATTTTATATCATAGACTGTAAAATAGACCATTTAAGAGAGATTCTCTTACAAATACAGCAAGTAGGACTGATGACTAGTCAATACAGCTATTTTATTACCAATTTGGATACTCACACAGAAGACTTAACGCCCTTTCAATACAGCGAAACAAATATTACTGGGGTAAGTAAAACCAGTTGATTGCAACTAGCTTAGCTAAAACGGCGTCTGTTCTTGCATGAAATCATTTTAACACGGAAACACAATATTTATCTTATTTTTATATTTTTTATATTTTTTATATTTATATTTATATTTTATTTTTTATATTTTTTATATTTTCTGGAGACCGGTTACTTTTTTTTTCATTTTAATTTTTATCGTATAAAAACGACATATACATAATTTACCTTGTTTTTACTTACTTAAACGTAAAAAAATATAAAACTAATATAAAAATAAAAATTCAGTGACAGCGAATTAAAGATAAAAAAAAGTTTTTTTCCCTGAACTCCTATTTTTTCCCCTATAAACTTTATTTGTAGAGTATTTTTTCGCTATTTTTCTTATACCAAATTTATGATTTACTTTGAAGATTAAGTAATAAGAAGGTAAATAATGTGTATCTCGTTCTTATATGACACGAATGTGAAAAAGTATAAATAAAACTAAGCCAAAGTGACTTAACCCACCTGTTTATATATTTAGCCCCTTAAGGACAACTATAAAACCCTTATATTCCCTTAGTTTATAAGTTCATGTAAATTAATTGCATTAATAACATGAAAAACTGTACCAAAAATCAAGTCTTGTGTTCAAATTGTTTTCAAGTTATGACTAAAAAAGTTTAAATATCAGTACTTATTTGTCAAGTTTGTGCCTCTTGGTCTCCAAAGCTGTGACGTTTTGTAAGGAAAAATATTATTTTTGATAAATATTCTAATTAACTTAAATTCAGATTAATTTTTTGTATTATTATACGCTGGATATTAGAAGAGAAAATATCAAAATTGACAATTTAGCCATATCAGCTAAAGTTATGATAGAATAAATGCCTTGAAATGGGGGCTGGGGGGGGGGACAAAAAAATATTTTTGTATAATAATAGGAACGAGAAACAAGAATTTGGTAAAATCAATACAAAATTGAACTAAAGCGACTGAGGTCACCAATTTATAATTTTTACCCCTTAGACAACCCTAATAACCCCCTTAATTCCCCGAAAGGAGTTTGATACAAAATTTGAATTGTTATAGCAACAATAATATATGTGCAAAAATTAGGGAGGGAGGGAGGATGAAGATACAATAATAAAAATCTCAAATTTTACAGAAATGTTCGCCTGGTTGGTACGTATTCTTTGTGCTATCAGGCCAACTCGATTTCTCAAAAAAAAATTCACTCCACCCTAATGTACAATCCTATTAAAGCAGATTGGGGTCTTTTCGCAACTTTTTCCATCTGAAGAGTTCGTATTCTCCTCATACTAATTTTGAAAATACAGTTATTCATGTCGCCGAAATTCCCATTCCAAAAAAAAACTTCAGAAGAGTAAAAACTGTCTGGAAACATATTAAGCGATTTTTTAGGGGCAAGGAAACTTCCCCTACTGCCCTCCCTCTTACACCCACAGCAGACCCCGTTTTAGATGCGATTTCCATTATCGCTTCCACCGCCCAAAAAGAATTAAAAAAGGCAATTACACGGTACTAGTAACGCTGGACATCAACTCCGCTTTCGGCCACTTTGATTTGTCCCTCTGATATCCTATTATGGCCCGTATGAATATCCCAAAAGTCAGTGATTTTCCTATAAACCTTTACCAGAACCGGAACTACTATGTATTAGATTTAGAATCTCCATATGGAAAAACTGGCCCTAGAAGGCCTCCCACAAGGATCAATCCTTAGTTCCACTCTTTATTATATATACTAATTTCCTTCATTTAGAAGCTGTCCTAATGTGTATTATAATATGCCGACGACCTAGCCATTCTTTGTTCTGCTAAAGATCTTATCCAACTGATTGATGCAATTAACGCAACACCACAATATAAACCTTTGGCTCAAGGAACATGGTTTGTCCATTTTACCGGAAAAAAGTACTGCTATGCTTTTCAGAAAGAGCGTTCACTCCAGGATCCCAAATATAATTGTCGATAATTCTATAGTTAACTGGACCTCCTCTTTAAATACTTAGGCGCTACTTTCTTCAATAAACTACATTGACTCATTTTGCCTCAAGTCCAATAAAAGGGTAAATATCCTTCAAGCACTCTGCGGCACCAAATGGGGAGCCCACCACAAGACCCTTTTGCTATTATACAGGGCTATTGTGAGGCCCTTTTTAGACTACTGTAGTATCCTATTTTTTAGATGTCCGAAACTGTACCTTAATAAAGTCTCCACAATTCAATTCTGATGCCTAAGAATAATTGGTGGGTATTTGGTTTCCACACCCACCAACATCTTGCTAGCGAAGCTTGGGGAACAGCCTCTCTTCTTGCACAGGGAGTGGCTGGCTATTCGTTATATGGGAAAACTTTTTTCTCTCAACGATAGCCCTATATAGCCTTGGAATTCTACTTTGATATATCAGAACAAATTCATAAATCTCCGAGAATTCCTTACTTCGAAACAGAATTTAAATCTATCATTGTAGGCAATCAAATTCATATCCTTCCACTTAAAAAATCTGCCCACAACAAAGATCTCTTTAAGAACTATTTTAATACTAATTGGTGTGACTATGAAGCTGTGTATACAGACGGCTTCATACACGACAACAACGTAGGCTTAGGTATCCATATGCAAGGTCATTATAATTTTGCCAGCAAACTTCCCAGTCAGATGGCAATTTCATGTGCAGAGACCTTCGCTATTTATAAGGCGCTTCTTGTGATCTACACAGGAAGATATACCAATGAAAATTAAAAATTTATAATATTTTCGGATTCTAAATCTGCGCTCATGAAAGTCTGTCTTACGTCCAATTCCTAAAAAAAAGATCCCTTTTCCTTTAAATGTAAATCCCTGATAAGTGAGCTGGAAAATAGAGAAGGAAAAATAGAACTGTGCTGGGTTCCTAGCCACACGGGAATTACTGGCAACAATAGAGCAGATAAATTGGCTTCAATTGGCACTTATTTAGAAAATCCCATCCACATAAAGATACACTGGGAGGAATTCCTTAGCATTGCAAAAAATAACATCCAAAACAACATAACATTTTTAAAGGGAATTGTATAACGAAATCGTCACAATTGGACCCATAGGAGCCGAGAAAATTAAAAAAAAACTAAAACGAAAACACGAAAAAATTATTATTTTTTTTTAAGTAAAAAAAGATGGTTTCCGCCCTGTACATAATAAAAAAAATCGAGTTACAGACTCTTTTGGATGTCTAGAACAAATTAGAAAAAAAACTCGCTATTACCAGATTTTTCCTTTTTCATAAAAAATTCCGGTTATATGACCCCACTATTAGAAAATTACCACAAAATGGCTCAGTATCAACGCCAACTTAATTTTATTGTATAGACATTGTGTTCTGGAGCTTAAGCCATTTTGTAGTAATTTTCTAACATATAGGTAATTTATAGATGCCTTTACGCTAATTTTAAATTATTTAAAAAATAAATAAATATCTCAACAGGTTACAATGGCAGACTTGATTCAAACATGAGTTTGTCAATTTTCATTTTAAATATCTAATATAAAACAAATGAAAATAAAAACAAGGATATTCAAAACTACTTAAGAACATAAACTCTTATATTAAAGATATTTTTAATTTAAAATGCGATCCGTTATCAGTAAATTTTACTTTTATTATTCCCATTGTAGAAAAAAATTTATACTTAGAGCATTTTTATTTAATTTAAACAGTTTTTAGCGAAATTAGACTGTAGGTACTTAAAAATTAAAAAAAAAGTATAGCATCCTGGGGTACATCCGGGTGATACAGATCAATTGACATCAGTCATTCATTTATGGATCAGTTTATATAATATATTATACGTACATACATAACGTGTACGGAAAGTGATTTATTTATTTATTTTATATAACCAGATACATAAAAATGTAATGAAAAACGTCTAATAAATGTATGATATTATTTCGCACGCGTATGAAATATGACTTTCTTATTATCAATTTCTTGTTCTATAAATGTATGTTATATTTTTTTCTTGTTATCTAAATCGTGTGAAATTTTTTGTTTTCTTAAATGTTTGTAGGAAAATATTCTTATATCATGTTTGCAATTTTTTTTATTTTCTTTTTTCCAGTTTTCTAAAAATACCGTAAAACCTGGCAACTTTGCCCAGAGGGTATTTTTTTTCTTTGAACGTGGTAGTATAACAGAAAGGTTTGATGTTAGCAGTTCGCTTTCTAAAGGTGTCAAGAAGTGCTCAGTACTTCGACAGATGCCCTACTGTTGTTTTGTGCTTCAGAATTACCTAAGCAAATATCAACTATATTTTGGCAGTTTTTAGCATTACACGGAAAGAAATAAGTGGGCTCTGCGCTATACATTATAAGATATTTGGTAACAGTGGCAAATTATAGTGATTTAAGCTATAGATTATAAGGGACACAATTACTAATAATGTTAAAAATAAATTGGAAACGATTATATATATTACAGACACGATTATATTTATTACAGGCACTATTATAAATTTACAGAAATTTTATTATATTATAAAAATTATTAGCACGGACAATAATTAAATCTATTTAAGCTATAAATGCCATACTATTTGTTATATTTTATTATTCACTAAACAATTAAAGTATTTCATATAAATTTTTACACTGACTGCCATAATTGTAAGAGAAAGCCTTGTATTTATATAATAAGCGATTATAATTTGCTTGGTATGTGTGTTATAGCGCTCCTAGCTATAATTTTTTTTTTTCGTGTAAAAGCTAAGGTTTGCTGTGACTTTGAACTAGGTATTCCTTTACATATTTTTACTTATTTTTTTATTTCAAATTCAGATTCAAATTCTGTTTAAGAGAGCAGTCGTTTAAGTTTTATTAGTTTTAAGCTTTAATGTTATGTTACACTTGTCGTAGAATGATTTTTTAATTTTTGTAGTTTTTTTAATAAGAAATACGTTCCTCACTTTTTAATTTTTTTATTACACCCCTATACAGTAAAAAAAAACCTTTTTAAAAACGTATACAGTGGGCAAAAATGTACTAAGCATCGTAAACATTGCCTTACAATAATTTTTTTGTATTGTGGGCAAAGTTGCAGTTTTGGATGCAACTTTGCCAACCCTTTTTTTTATTTTTTTTTTCTCGTAATTATCGTTAAGTTAGAAATTATACACTTTGACTTGATTAACTTGACATTGGAATCAATAATTTTGTTTGGTTACTTTTCCCGATTTTTTTTATAAAAATATTAGCAACAAACCACATTTACCTGGGCAAAGTTGCAAGGTTTTACGGTACATAAAAAAAATATAGTCCGGCTAAGAGTAATTCAGCTTTATTTTTTTGTAGACCTGTGTAATTATTTATAGGGATATTTATAATTGTGTACATTAATTTATATACTTTTTTGGAAATAAACTTTTCCATTTCATTACATGGCATTTCGTTCCATTTCATTCCGTTCCGTTTCGTTCGGTTCCATTCCGTTCCATTCCATTCTGTAACCTGCTGATTTATTACTTAATCAATATATACTTATCAACAACTATCTAAGAAAATCTCTTATTTCTTTAGATACGCTTGGTAAATCCAAATCACCAAATGGTCAAAACAATTTCACAGGAATTATTTGGAGACGAGGAAGGTGGCATGTACTTTGGGGAAATGTTGGCTTGGAAATTACGCGCAGAAACAGCTTTAATCATAGATTCTGTAGAGATGTTCTCCAGAGCTCTAAAAGAGGTTGAACACAATCAGCCAGTTGTTCATGGTAACCTTTCGTGTAGTTCTTCGGAAAGTTGGGAACACGGATATACTGTGGTCAATTTAATGAAAACAGTAGGTACTCAGCTATCATGATAAAGGGAGCCGGTCTTTAGCTCGAAAAAATTTACCTCGAAAGCAAATACCTCGAAAAAAATACCTCGAAAAAAATTACCTTGAAAAGACATAAACTCAAAAAGTCGTTACCTCGAAAGTACATTAACTCGAAAGATTTTACCTCGAACGGCTTTTACCTCGAAAAAGGCTTTTTTTAATTTTTTATCTGTTTCTTTACTATTATTGTATATTGTAGTTTTTTTGCTCATATTTTATCATTTATTGATTAAATTTTAATTTTTGGGCGATTATTAGCTTTTAGTATTAGTAAATATTTCAAAATTAATTGATTAACCTATATCGAGAGTTCGCGAAAGAGAAATTAGCGGTGTATAATTTTTTTTTGTATTATAAAGATAGTGTGGACAAGTTTTTTTGGAAATTTGGAAAATATGGTAAAACTGCTTGCAAAGGAAAAACATTTATTGTTAATTATTTTTTTAAAAGAAATATTGCTGTAGATTGCTGACAGCTTTTTGATTATTTATGATTTCAAATACTCTCTTTTTATATAATAAATCAATATTATTGCTTTAAATAACTAAGTTTATTGCTGTTAAATTTCACTTCTTTTTCTAAAAAAAATTTTGTTTGATTAGGTTTTTTTATAATTTTTAAAAAATTATGTATTTTAGAGGTAATTTTTTATGCGAGGTAATGTCCGTTTGAGGTATTTTCTTTCAAAGTAATGTCCTTTCGAGGTAATTTTCGTGCGAGGTAATGGGCATTCGAGGTAAAAATTTTCGAGGTAACGGTGTTCGAGGTAATTTTTTGGAGGTAAAAATTTTTGAGGTAATTGCTTGCGAGGTAAATTTTTTCGAGGGAAAGACCTCTATCCCAGATAGATAAGAAGAAGATAGCTGAAGTTATCGATAATAGTTATTTTCTGAACACGTTCGCGACGTAGCCGATTTCGGATGTGTAAACGTACAGCCGTAATTTTTTTTTAGTTTAATATGTGAATATTGTATTTGTAATCAATAAATTAAAACTAAAAATAAACTATGAAATTATAAACTATGTGCCACGGGTCATTTACCACCTTTACGTATAGCCGTAACTTGTTTTCCAAGCTTCCTATGCAGCCGTCGCCTTTTTAAGTAGCCTTAATACAGCGCAGCGTGTACCACATGTGGTACACAAAGTTACGAAAGTGTTAACTAGTGTATTAAGTGGATAAAATCACTCAATGAACGAGTTGTGAATTAAATTTTATCCAACACCCTTTAATTTTAAATAAAATTCTATAATTTAGCAAAAAATTATGAAAAAAAGATTAAGTTTTCTTAACACGCAAAAGAGTGAGCAAAACATTTTTTAGTTACTAGAGGAAAAAACTTAACTTTTGATATTTAAAATAGTGCTAAAAACAATGGTTTCGATGAAGGTGTTGAATAAAATAAATTATTCTATATCTCTGTAATTTTACTGGTTCATTACCCAAATCAATTAATTAATCAATGAATCAATGAATTAATGAATCAATGAATCAATTAATCAATGAATATGCTGAACCAGTGTAATAGAAACAGATGTAACTTCTCCATCCCTAAGTCGAAACTCCAGAGAGACTCTAAACTCTAATGTCCTTTGTGTCAGTAGATCTTGTGGCGGTTTGTAATTTTCCCTTCTCTTAAAATATTTTATTAAGCTAAAAATTACACCAGCGATGACAAATAAGTACAGGATCAGTGTTTCCGAAAGGTGCCAGGTGTTAAATATTCCTTTCTAGAGAATTCTTACCATTCCTTCTTTTTTATTTAATTTGGAACAATATTGGTTTTAAGTTAAAACTGTATTGATCTTGTTTTTCTATGGGGTGGCTGAGATCGACGCGGAAGTTTTCCAAAACTAGCGATTGGCTGTAGCATTATCGTTGAATAACAATTATAATTGATCATTGATCACAATTATCAGTACTAACTACGTACTGATAATTGTGTTTATTGGTAGATAGAGGCGTTCCAGTGACCTTTTGAGTTGTACAAAGTTAGTTCGATTTAAATGTTCTTTCTGCAGGAGAAGCTCCGACATATTGGTTAATTTCTGGTATTTATTCCAACATTGGTTTTATTTTACGAACAGTTAATAAAATTATTTTGTTTTAAAATATTCATTTCACAGAGAACGTTGTGATAGAGCCTTCTCTCATTTATGCCAAGCAATATGGTTTCAGCTTTATCACAGATATCGGACAGAGGGACTCCGATTTGGACTCTAGCGCATAATGTGAGCTACTTATTATTGTTTGATAATTTATTGTAGGCACAGACAAAAAGTAGAAAATTTGTATTTTGGCTTTCTGTAAATTACTTCTATGTTTTTTACGAAACAGGTTGGTTTTATAATAGTTTTAGTTTTGAAGATTTTCTATTGAAACTTCAAAAGCTTTTCCGCGTAAAATTTCGATATCTTTTTTATTTCCTTGTATAATTCGGCATTTGTATTTACACTAGGATGCATTACTTTTAATTGGAAAAATGTTAGTAAATTTTCTGTCTTATATTAAAAATACTTTAAACTCAAGTTTAAATAATGTTTATTAACTATGTTTGTGCTTCTCTGACACGAAGAACGTTTATATTAGTAACGGTTTCATTAAAACGTTGGATCATTTCGTAATTGATTAAATATTGCTTATTAATTTGATTGTCAATGTCGTATTGATTCATTTTTATAATTTTGATTGATTTTTACATTTGTTCTCTGTCGTATGTGACTAGACCTGTTATTTATTTGAACGTATCCTATGCCGACAATTTACGTCAGCTTATCTAAAACTATTAAGCAATCAAAAATTTTATGAAATTTGAAAATAAAAATGAAAATTAATAAAACTCTTGTAGCTGAGTTCTGTAAAAATGCTAAGTGTTTAATTTTTAAGTCGTTTTCTGAGTTAGTTATTTTTTATATAGGAAGTTTGTACATAAGTAAAGATTTTCTTGAATTTTTGACATAAGAAGTTAAAATGTTGTTAAAATCATTAAGATCTTGCCCATTATAACAATGTGATATTATAAATTTTGTGATGCTACTTGGGTCGCCATGAAAATCTGGGATAATTGATTCAGTTTTAAATGGTTGTGCCATTTTTTAAAATTCTCGCAAGTTTCTGAAAATTCCAATCTTTCCTGCTCTAAAGCTACCTGTTGATTTTCACTTGGGTAAAAGAAAACCTGTTTAAATTACTTTATCTTTTAAAGAATGGGAAATTTTACTTTTGTTGTTGGTTTAAAAGTTTCTTGGTTTACGCTAGTATGTGCGTTTTCACCATTTTGTGAGTTTAGATTTGTTCTTTTTTTATTTTCTAACATGTTTAAAAAGTATTTAATTTTTTATGATTAATAAGGAACCTAGAACGGCTTCTTTCCCTTGGAAAATCGGGAAATTTTAATAAAGCGTCAGAATCCAAATCAATAAAACTCTCCGAGTCCGATATCTACGACTTACCAAAACTACATATTCTAGCACTAGAGGCCCTTGGCTTATCCTTGGAAGTCACTCTGTCACAGATTTTTCTCGAAAGGCTACCTTCTTTCATTAGCGGTCACTAGGATTACCGCGTCACGCGTTGTGTGTTTTGTTGTGTGTGTTGCGAAATCTCCTCAGCGGTCACTGGATTCCACAAAATCACTACACTAGATTCGATTTTCTCACAAATTGTAGAAACAAACGTAAAAGTCCGGAAAACTCACAGGTTTACTCGGGAAATCTTACCGACTGCGCCACTTATATGTTTAATAAAAAAAAATGGTTTTTAAAAATTGATTTATTGATACAAACTACAAAAGAAAATAATTATGTTTACAGCTCGATTTCAAATCGTAGAGTTGACAAGATAAAAAATGTAAGAATATAAAATAGATTATGCTGAGCCAGTGTAACAGGAACTTGTATCCAGTCAAATATACAGATGTAACTTATATGTAATAATACTCTAGTCGGCTAGTCGGAGCATTTTAGTAAAAAATTACAAGAGTAAACTATCCCTAATTCTGTGGTTAGGGAGGAGATTTTTTACACCTTTGGTGTAATAGGGCGGTCGGCATTTTAGTAAAAAATACACGATTAAACTACCCCTAATTTAGGGGTTAGGTAAAATATTTTTTGATAAAATATAAATAATAGTTTGTGCATGTTACATATCGATCGCGTAGAATGAAAAGCTCGGATATTTTTTTGACATATTGAATTTTTAAACTGACATTGAATGTGAACGTCAATAGTTTTATACTATAGGGGAGATGAGATCACAGATAATTTTTTAATTACCGATAAATAAAAGCAAAACCAAGGTAGCTTCTTTAACGAATATTATATAACTTTATTAAGCAAAGGCAATGTTAAAAATCATTGAATTTTTGCCCGTCCAATAAAAGTTAATTGAAATAAAATAGTTATTTTTGTCCTAAAATAATTGTAAAAAATACTTCGCCGAAAACAATCGGGAACATTTTTGAAATATGCTATTGCGTAATACAGGGTAGGGTGATCATTCGAAAATAATCCACACCAAATACCTCGCAAACTAAGCACAAAATGAAATAATTGTTAATTTTTATATTGTGCTTAGTTTACAAGGTATTTGGGGTGGATCGTTTTCAAATGATTACGCAATAGCACATTTTAAAATTGTTCCCGATTGTTTTTGGCTAAATAAGTATTTTTACTATTTTATAATATACATAACCTCTATTGGAGGAGCAAAAATTTGATTATTTTTTATCAATTTAAAAATATTTTTTAGTTATTTTGGAACCAAAATAACTATTCAATACTATTAATAAACTTTTATCGGAGGGGCAAAAATTCGATCATTTTTAACATTGTCCTTCCACAAATTAAACAAATTAAAATTAATAATTATTATTTAAGGTGAATAAGTTCATCATAAAAATTATGATATATTTTTGGAATCACAACTTTTAACTCCTGTAGATCATTATATTTAGTTTTTTCAGTGCACTTCTTTGGTTTATTACGGATTCTCTCAAGTTATGCAAGATTTTCATCCAAAAACTTTCCCAACCCGCGGGCCCGATAATTACCAAAAAAAAATTGAATCGGGAAATTTATTGTTTAAGTTGTGTACCGACAGACCTACAGACAGATTTTTTTACTTAAATGTGTTTTTGCATATAAAGCCATAAAACGCAAAAATAGGCAATACAAAACATGATTTTTTTACCAATCCAAGGACTGCTTTCCAGCTACTTCTCGGACAGTAGGTATTCCGAGATTTTGGTGGCAAGCAAAATGTAAAGCAAATTTGAATACTGACAAAATTTTAAGTAAAATATATTTATTTTTGAAAAATAGGGCTTACAAGAAAAAAATATGCACATGGTGATATAATCTCCCCTACATTTTTAAGTTTTGATAAAGACATTTAATGTCAGTGACAAATTTATTGAAAACCGATATACGAGCTTTTCATTCTATTTCTTCATTCATTCTAATAATTTTCCGCTAGGAATACTAGGACAGCTAGTCTGAGCAATTTAGTAAACTACCCCTAATTTAGGGCGTGAAGGCTGAAATTTTTATAAAAAGTATCGTACGTCTGTCTCTGTCAATTTTTGTTTTGGTCCTAATTTTTTTCTTATTCAAAAACCACATAAAACGTTAAATAAAACTACAAACAAAATCTTATCATTTTTTTCCATGCCCCCCTCTCCCAAAATGTAATAAATTTTTTCTAGACATAACTTTTTTAGTATTCACAATAAAACAAAAATTTGGACATGACCCCGTCCACAAAATATAATAAATTGTTACTGGACATAACTTTTTTATGAGAAGTATTCTCGCTCACTCGATCTAGATTTTTTATTATTAATTTATAATGTTTTTTATTAGTTTTTCCTACGTTTTTATAATTATTTATTATGTATTTAATAAAAAATATTTTTCATTAAAAAAAATAGTGTTTTATAAACTTTTAATTTTTTCAAACTTTAAAATAAAGTAATTTAATTTTTTAAGCTGGAATTTGGCACAGAATTTTATGGTATTTTTCCGACATGAGGGGGATTAAAACCTTCAAAAAAAACGTCTTTTTTTAAATGCCCTCTTTTGCATGAATAAATAATAAATGTAATATTTTTTTATTTTAGAGTTCTTATAATGGTCTTTCCGGTATAATAAATTTTGACCGTGAAGGTTACAGAAATGAATTTGAGCTGGATGTATTTGAGTTGAGAGAGGGAGGCGTAATCAGTATTGGTCAGTGGAATTCCACAAATGGAATTAATGTTACAAGAGAAATTCCTGTGGAAATCGACGAAGATCAGAGTAGCCTTAAAAATAAAACATTCATCGTTATTACTACTTTGGTAATGTATATCTGAAAGATGGTTATCGAAATGAAACAATCCGTAAAGACAGTGCGTGTCTTAAATCGGCCCCCTTCCTTTAACTTTTGAACCGTAGCAACATTTAAATAACAACAAAAATTATTTTTTAGTATATATTAATTATTTTTAGGGCCATAATGAAAACAAGAAGTAACATATTTTAAATGAAAAAAGTGGTTGTGTGATACAATGTATCACAGCCTTAATGTATCACTGATATATTAAGGCTTAGTTAAATCTCTTAATGACCATATAATTTTTTATTTTTTTATTTTTTTTTTATTAAGGTGTTGAATTATCTCATATACCTATGTACCTATACATATGGGTAAAAATATTTCTACGGGAAATAAACAAGATTGAAATTCGAAAAAAAAATGCGCATTATGTCTTACATTTTATGATTATTATTTAATAGAAAATTAATGTTTTTAGTAAAAACAAATATTATATGATAAAGAAATTAAGTACCTATAAATTTTTACTTTCATAACTACAGGGTGCGCCACTTAAAACTCTCCAGGCTTGTAACTCCTTTATTTTAAAAGTTATATTAAAGGCAAGGCATCAATTTGTAGATAATTTGATTATGTTTAGAATAATTAGTTACTTTCTTGAAAATATTTTCACTGGAAAGGGCATAGCCCAATAAGATGGTGAAAAGTCCCCCCTCTGGGATTTTCACCGGACATAGGGCATTTGATTCGGTATCAAAAAAGATCAAGCCCCCTAAATTTTCAGCCCGCCAGGGCCCCTCTAGCGGCCGCTAGCGCAAAAAACACACTTTTTAGTATTTTTGAGATAACTCGGGCTCAAAATAATATTTTTACATGCAGTTTGCGGCATTCGAACGGGCTTTTAACGGAGTATATGTGTGATTTTTTTTTAGATTTTTTGGCTTCATAACCAAAAAATGGCGGCCATTTCAATATTTGCAACGTGATTTTCAGGACTTTTACTCTTCCCGGCACAAAATTGAAAAATGGCATTTTATAACATTTTTCATTACCTTTCAGATGGTATATTGCGAATAAATTTTTAAGTGGTGCAAAAGGTCAAAAAAACGGCAAATATCCGATTTTGGTCATTTTCGACCGATTTTTGACCGATTGCTGATCTTCTCGAGACGTTTTTGTGGGAAATGAGTCACTATCAAGTCCCTAAGACACTCAAACCCAAGTTTTAGTCCCTCAGGAAAGCTGTTGCTCCCCGAAAACAGACCACTAAAATCGTTTTAGCACCGTCAAAAACACCCAAGTCCCACTTTCCGGCCTTCACAATTTTTCCATTATGATCCGTTCTGTCCGAAACCCACATTTCGACTTCATTTCTCACCGTCCAGAACATTTAATCAAGCAAGTAAAGCCAGGAACAGGATCAGCGTCCTGAAAACCCCCCAGCCCTTGATATGATCCACCTCTATTTCCTTATATTCCTGGGATAGATAAAGACAGTTTCTAAAGGATAGGCATGTACTTATACTCCAACTAAATAATTTTATCAACATGTCACATTATCGTCCAAGAAATATTTTGTTAAAATTTCGGCTGGTCTTACAATTCTATCTTCATATCGTCCGTTGGATAGATAATAAATAATTGCGGTCATATGAGCGCAGCATCCTACTGTCCGATTCCCATTCGCACAATCACAACAGTACCTCAATATACCTCCAGGTCAAATTGAAAACAGACCTCGGAAATCGTTTTAGCACCATCAAAAAGTCCCACTTCCTGGCCCTCGCAATTTTTCCATCATATCGGACTGTTATCAATTATCTTATTAACAAAATCCTTTTCTTGCCTCATGCTTTGTTGTTTGAATGGTAAACAAACTATAAAAAAACAAAGCAACGAAACTTTTTTTTCCGCTCTGGAGTGCCAGCTATGATTATAAGAAGTTCTCAAGAGAGTGTTCGGGCGCACTCGGCTGCGCTCGACACCTATCGGATTCTTATAATCATTGCTGGCACACACATTTTGTTAATAAGATAATTGATAACACTCTGAGTCCGATATGATGGAAAAATTGCGAGGGACAGGAAGTGGGACTTTTTGATGGTGCTAAAACGATTTCCGAGGTCTGTTTTCAATTTGACCTGGAGGTATATTGAGGTACTGTTGTGATTGTGCGAATGGAAATCGGACAGTAGGATGCTGCGCTCATGTGGCCGCAATTATTTATTATCTATCCAACGGACGATATGAAGATAGAATTGTAAGACCAGCCGAAATTTTAACAAAATATTTCTTGGTCGATAACGTCGTGGCGTGCATCAACGATGATTCAGAGGACGATGAATAACATTTTCTAAGATAATTTTAACATTTTCGAAGAGACTGAATAGAATTCTAGAATTTGTACATAAGAGATTAATTGCCATTATACTAATAAATAAAAATTATTAAACAAACATGTTGACAAAATTATTTAGTTGGAATATAAGTACACGCCTATCCTTTAGAAACGGTCTTTATCTATCCCAGGAATATAAGGAAATAGAGGTGGATCATATCAAGGGCTGGGTGGTTTTCAGGGAGCTGATGCTGTTCCTGGCATTACTTGCTTGATTAAATTTTCTGGACGGTGAGAAATGAAGTCGAAATGTGGGTTTCGGACGGAACGGATCATAATGGAAAAATTGTGAAGGCCGGAAAGTGGGACTTGGGGGTTTTTACGGTGCTAAAACGATTTTAGTGGTCTGTTTTTGAGGAGCAGCTTTCCTGAGGGACTAAAACTTGGGTTTGAGTGTCTTAGTGACTCATTTCCCACAAAAACGTCGCGAGAAGATCAGCAATCGGTCAAAAATCGGTCGAAAATGACCAAAATCGGATATTTGCCGTTTTTTTTGACCTTTTTCACCACTTAAAAATTTATTCGCAATATACCATCTGAAAGGTAATGAAAAATGTTATAAAATGCCATTTTTCAATTTTGTGCCGGGAAGAGAAAAAGTCCTGAAAATCACGTTGCAAATATTGAAATGGCCGCCATTTTTCGGTTGTGAAGCCAAAAAATCTAAAAAAAATCACACATATACTCCATTGAAAGCCCGTTCGAATGCCGCAAACTGCATGTAAAAATATTATTTTGAGCCCGAGTTATCTCAAAAATACTAAAAAGTGTTTTTTTTTGCGCTAGCGGCCGCTAGAGGCGCCCTGCAGGGCTGAAAATTTAGGGGGCTTGGTCTGTTTTGATACCGAATTGAATGCCCTATGTCCGGTGAAAATCCCAGGGGCGGCCAATTCTGTTAGATTTTATTGGATTCTGATAAAAATTGGTACCCAGGGGTTTTCGAGGATGCTGAAACTAAATCTGTTTTTAAAAATTCAGAATTTAAAATGGAGGGTCTAATATGGCGGCAAAATCTATAACATTTCATTGGATTTTGATGAAAATTGGTATTCAAGAGTTTTCGAGGATGCTGCAACCGAATCTGTTTTTAAAAATTCAAAATTAAAAATGGCGGATCCAATATGGCGGCTAAATCTGTTAGATTTTATAGGATTCTGATAAAAATTGGTATTCAGGAGTTTTCCAGGATGCCGAAACTGAATATGTTTTTAATAATTTAAAATTCAAAATGGCGGATCTAATATCTGTAAAATTTCATTGGATTCTGATGAAAACTGGTATTCTAAGGTTTTTAAGAATGCTGGAACAGAATCTGTTTTTAAAAATATAAAATTTAAAATGTCGGATCCAATAGAGCGGCAAAATTAGTTAAATTTTATTGAATTCGAATAAAAATAGGTATTTAAGGGTTTTTGAAGATTCTGAAATTGATAACTGAAATGATGTATATTGGTACCAAAATCATTTTAAAAACAAATTCGGTTTTAGCATGTCCAAAAACCCGCGAACAGCAATTTTCATCAGAATCCAATAAAATCTAACAGATTTGGCTGACACATTGGATCCGCCATATTGAATTTTGAACTTTTAAAAACAGATTCGGTTGCAGCATCCTCGAAAACTCTTGAATACCAATTTTCATCAAAATCCAATGAAATGTTATAGATTTTGCCGCCATATTAGACCCTCCATTTTAAATTCTGAATTTTTAAAAACAGATTTAGTTTCAGCATCCTCGAAAACCCCTGGGTACCAATTTTTATCAGAATCCAATAAAATCTAACAGAATTGGCCGCCATATTGGATCCGCCATTTTGTTTTGAGTTTTTATAAACAGGTTCGGTTTCAGCATCCTTGAAAACCTTATGTTACTAATTTTTAAAAAAGCCGAGTTTTGGCCAAAAACGAATGTCTCCTGGCCCATAGTGCGATGCTACCAAACAAGCCGCATATGACACATAAGCGTGCGATAGTATTACAAATTTGTTTTATTTTAAAAAGATTTAAAAAAAATTATTATAAACTTTTTGGTATCATTGTAAAGAGGAAAAAAATATCTTTCCAATAATATTGACGAGCCATAGACGTTATTAAGCAAAAGTTTGAATTAAAGGAGAAAATGTGTTATTCCAAGTTTAATTTTCGTGTAAAATTAAAAGTAAACAATTTTTTTGATAAATTGTATTTTTCTACCAATATTTGATCCAAAATGAATATATTTTGTAACTTTCTAGTTAAAAAAAGCTGAAAAAAAATTATTTAAAAAATGACAAAAGCTGTCAAAATTTGACAAAAACTTAGGATATGACACGGAATTTAATAAAAAATCCGAATATGTAAGAATATACAGGGTGTCCCGTTTAAAAATCAAAAGTAGGGGTGTTTCCGGTTAATCCGGAAGTGACAAAAAAATTAGGTCAGATGATTGATGAATTCAAAATATAGTATTATAGACACCCTGTAAATTTTACTCTTTTATCTCTTAGAATAAAAAATTTATAGGGGCGAACCACCTTTGAAAAACACCCGGTATCTTATTTATACACAACGTGTCAAAAGTCCGCCCCGTACTTTAACTTTTGAAGGGCTTAAGATATCAACTTGAAATTTGGAACACATAAATAAGACAACCCATATAATTTTTTGATATATATTTGGTATGCTTAGGGGCACCACGGAGACCGGTGGGTAAGGGCGGAATGTTTTTTTTAAGAAAGGGAGGCCGTGTAATACATTATTTTAAAGCTTATAAAATTCTCTATTTGCCCACAAATTTTTTTAATTTTTCTGAGCAATTTTTGGGGGTTATTTTAAAGCCCCAAAACTAGGGATTTTCGTCAAAATGTGTTCAAAAAAATCAAACAATTTTCGAAAAATGGTTTGGACTAACAAAATTGAAAAATGAAAACCTTAAAAAAAAGATTTAAAAAACTAAAAATTATATAGTCGAATAGAGAATTTTATAATCTTTAAAATGATGTATCACACGACCCTCTTTCCATTAAAAAAATGTCCCCCCTTGCCCCCTGTCTCCATTGTGCCCCTAAGAATATTAAATATATTCGTGAGGTGATATCATCCTGATATAGTCGATGTATACTATACAGGGTGTATTTGAAATAGGGTCGGAAATTTTAACAGGTGATTCTACATGATAAAATTTGACAAAAATATATATAAACATATGTCTAAAAATGCGTCATAAGGGAGCTACGCCCCTTTGAAATTGGCTAAAAAAATCGGTTTTTATTTAATAACTCAGGAACCCTTTGAGATATATAAACGAGGTTTTGCACGTGAATTAATCCTAATAAGGCCCATCTTTGTATGTAATTTTCACGTACTTATTTAAACCAGGGGTGTGCGAAAAGGGGGGTTCTTATCAGTTTTTTGTCCAAAACTTTTTTCTGTGTAACTTTTTTGCAATTTTATTTTTAAAATATGATTCCTCAGGTCAAAATACATAAAAAAGGTACTCTTGTTGTAATACTGTAGGATTAACCGTTTTCGAGAAAAGTTAATTTGAAGGTGAAATTTCACTGTTTGAGGACGAAAAATTAAATACTAAAATGTCGAAAACCAAAATTTTAATGATGCAATGTTATTCTACATCAAAAGCTAAGAAAAAAAGTTCCCATACATGTAGGTCGAAAAAACGCTTTTAAAGCTACCATAGCCCTTTAAAAATGGTGCATATTTAGGAGAACATAGTCCATTAGGATTCATTTTTGGAAGTACCTGTATATGAGGTTTTTTTCTTAGTTTTTAATGTACATTCGCCCTGCATCATTAAAATTTTGGTTTTCAACATTTTAGTATTTAATTTTTCGTCCTCGAACCGTGGAATTTCACCTTCAAATGAATTTTTCTCGAAAACGATTAATCCTATAGTATTACAACAAGAGTACCTTTTTTATGTATTTTGACCTGGGGAATTATATTTCAAAAATAAAATTGCAAAAAAGTTACACAGAAAAAAGTTTGGGACAAAAAACTGATAAGCCCCCCCCCCCCCCGTTTCGCACACCCCTGGTTTAAATAAGTACGTGAAAATTACATACAAAGATGGGCCTTATTAGGATTAATTCACGTGCAAAACCTCGTTAATATATCTCAAAGGGTTCCTGAGTTATTAAATAAAAACCGATTTTTTTAGCCACTTTCAAAGGGGCGTAGCTCCCTTATGACGCATTTTTAGACATATGTTTATAGGAACTTTTTGTCATTTTTTATGATGTAAAACCATCTGTTAAAATTTCCGACCCTATTTCAAATACACCGTGTAGAATAAAACTAGTAGATATTGTCAAACACCGACAGATATATTTAAAAAAGTATTAAGCTAATGCCTGATGCATTTCGAAATTTGATATTTCATCTTCAGAGGCTTGTCAAACATTTAACGTTAAATATACAATAAAGTATATAAAATTAAAATTAACTGCGAAGTTACGTGCAGAAATGAAACAAATGTTTTGATATACTAAAAAATTATTTGAGTTATGTTATTTAAGTGTTTTAAATTTCAAGTTGATATCTTAAGCCGTTCAAAAGTTAAAAGGGGAGGCGGACTTTTGACACGCTCTGTATAGAATATGAATAGATTTTAAGATTTATGCAATAAAAAAATTGCGGGCCCAATGGGGCCTAATGTATTAACTATTCCAAGGCGACTAATAAAATTTATATTTATGAACTTTTGCAGACTGATCCATATGGCATGTTAAAAGAAACTCATGAAGTTCTACAAGGAAACGATAGATTTGAAGGATTTGGAATAGATTTGATACACGAGCTATCTGTAATGGAAGGATTTAACTATACTTTTATTTTAAGAGAAGACAAAGCAAATGGAGCTAATATTAATGGTACATGGTCTGGAATGATTGGTGATCTAATTTCTCATGTAAGTATATATTTCAGGATTTTTAAAACTATTTTTTTCACTACCAGCCTAAAAGCACATCTTTATTACTGTTCTTTTCATTGGTAGAAATATTATTTCTCTACCTATGACGTCAGAGGTTCTAAAAATAATGAAATTGCACCATGGTTAATAATGAATTTTTATTCAGCTGTTTTGGCATCTGACGTTTCACTTGATTATTAAATTATATGCTATTTATGTGTCTTTAGGCACCAAATTTATTTATTGCATGATAAATTAAAAAATATTAACTAAATTAGTACCTATAAAACACTTTTTACAAAAAACACTTCAAAAAGTGAAAATCATATTCAACCATAGATTACACAACCCATATATTACTGTAAGGATCATAGATTACTAGAGGTACAACAACCATATATTGATTTTTGAGGCAATAGATTATCCCTCGCAGTTTTCGCCTGTCCCCTTATTTCTGGGGAAGTACCAAAATCATCACTTTGCATTTCACTTTCCATTTTTATATATTTTATTACACTTAACACGGAAACACTCTAACTTAATAATTTTAGCAGATCAACAGAAAATTTCAGCCAGAAATGTCAAGTTATTCATTTGTTTTATTAATGGCCGCGAACGGCCAGCCTGATATTTTAAATTTATAAGCTTTTTCATTAAATTTTAGTAAAATAAATAAATAGCTAATTAATTGTACTGGTAGTGAAAAAAATACTATATTTTCCACGTGAGTGAAGATTTAACATTTTAGTCCGCGTCTT
Organism: Brachypterus glaber; assembly: GCA_958510825.1. NCBI lineage: Eukaryota > Metazoa > Arthropoda > Insecta > Coleoptera > Kateretidae > Brachypterus > Brachypterus glaber. Next base: position 27,508,613 of record OY294048.1, on the reverse strand, counting down.
TGACGCAGGTCAAAAATGTTAAACTTCTCTCACTTGGTAAATAATATACTATTTCATGTGCATGTTAGATCTTAAAATTCATGTTAACGTTAACATGAATTTTAAGATGCACATTATAGGTATCCTGCTGAAAATGACGGGTCTGGGCGGGTATAATGGCGCAGATTTTTGAAATTTGTTAGTTTTAAACTTGATGGCGCTTACCCTGCCGTGGGAATCGATAATAACATCCTTTTGCAAAGATTTAATCTTATTAGTTTGGAAAGAAGAAGAACCCTCTCATCAGTAATTTTCCTGCATAAATTACTGCATTACAAAATTGATTGTTCTGAACTGCTAGAACTACTTAATTTTCATATCCCAACCTCTACACGCCTAATTAATACATTTTATTTGGCAAAACCTAGAACTAACATACTTAAATAGGGTAGACCGGGGACAATTGAAACATTTTTTCTTTTTGTTTTTTTTTCTTCGCGGGTATCGCAAATTTCTAAATTACAAAGTGAGTTATAGGGAGTATATTCAATCGGGGTTTTGTTTATATAATATCGTTAACCCTTAATGATATTTAAATAAGATATTTAAAAAAATGTTGACCTTGTCAAACTGTTTCAATCGTCCCCGTGCCGGGGACAATTGAATCATATACCTGGGACAATTGAAACAGAATTTAGTTTAAACAAATTTTTACTCTAGTGCAAAATTTAAAATAATAATACTGAAAATCATACAAAAACAAATACAAAATACATAAAAACCGACCGTAAAAAACATTTACTCTGACAAGCAACTATGACAGATATAAAAATCTTCTTGTCGAGTGCATTCCTCGTGTGACCAATGCTGACATTCAATGCACCGAACCCATTTCTCTCCAGAACGACTTCTGCCATATGGTTCTAGGCAAACTAGACAATAACAATCATCTTCGTCGCTGCTGCTCTGTGTCTGATTGTTCTGGGGTACTTTGGGTTTAATGGGCTGTCGAACTTCTTTCGGTTTACTTTTTAACTCGGTAAGTTTTCTCTTAACTTGCTTTTTCTTTTTCGCTTCATATTCTCCTTGCTAATTCTTTTTGGTTTCATGCTCTTCTTGAATAGCTTTTTTCTCGGGAGTGTCTGTATAAATTGCAGACTTTCTACTTTTTCGTTTGCCAGCTATTTTTCTAGGAGGCGCTTTCGGCAACGGTCTTACGATTTCTGGCGAAAATACCGCCTTTGAGGTACTTGGTCCTGCGTCATCGCAAGCCTTTAAATTGCTGGCTGGTACTGGCAGAAAGAGAGCGCTTGGTGATTCTGTCGGAATGTGAGTGCTTGGTGATGTTGGTGGAGTACGAGTGCTTGATGATGCTAGTGGTTTGTTAGCTGAAAAAGGATCAGAGCTGGAAGATGGCTCAATGGTCTTTGCCTCTGCAGCTGTAGTGGTATTCGCAATTAAGTTTTCAGCTAGTCTATCCGTGACATATGACGGCGCAAAGTCTATTTCAGTAAATATGTCTCTATTAAAGGGACTTATTCCGGTGCAAATAAATCCTGATACAATGTTTGATTGTGTGAGGGCCATTTTCTTTACAGAAGTCCAAGCACTGTATGTTTACGTGCGACTGGTGGTTATCAAGTAAAAGCAAAACTTTTTTTTCAATTGAAGAGTTAGTATGTTTTTGAAAATGTTTGAGGTATATCAAAAACTCATCTTCTTGCATCCAGCCGCTCGAGTTTCCTGCTCCAATACACCCCACTGGACCATCACTTATAAAGTGATCCTTGTATCTTAGCCGTGGAAAAATAAAAATGGGAGGCACACTGTTACCAATAGCATTTACAGCTAAAGCTACGGTAACCAGCGTACCCCTTTCCCCTGATGTAAGTGCGCCTACCTGTTTGGTTCCTTTTTTGGCTACAACTTTAACTGGTTTTTGGACCGTCGTAACCCCTGTCTCGTCAATATTATAGATATCTTTCGGTTCAAATTTGTACCTGTCCAATACATTAGCCAGGTTGTCAAAAAAAACTTTTACGTTCGTGACGTTAAAGCTGGTTGCTCTGGAAAGACTTGTGGGTTGAGCACAGCGGATTGAAAGTTCTGGATTTCGCTTCATAAATCCAGAGAACCAATCTTCTCCTGCCATGGCATTTTGTCTCCATGTATCAGGCACGTTTAACGAATATTTTACAGCCAATTGATAGGCTAGTTTTCGAATTTCTTTCGGCGGTAATCCGTAGAATATATTTGCTGTTTTAATAATATATTCAACAAAACTTTTTTCTTGGTTAACGTCGAATACCCGTCTCACACAATGATAACCCATCGTGACAGGAGTAGTGGATCCTTGATCAATTGCCTGCTTTTTCTTTTTAATAAATCTACCCAATGATACGTGGTTTAGTCCAAATTTACCTGCCGCAGACCTTATGGATGCCTCATTCTCGGCAACTTCTTTATAGGCATCTTCATAATCCAAAACGGATATTAAAGCTCTTCCCGTTTTTCTTATTCGTGTTCGTGGCATTCTAAAACAAAATAATCGCTCTTAGATCCCATGACATAACGCATTAGATAAACAATATGAAAAAAATCATGACGGGGACGATTGAAACACGTTTCAACCATCAACATGTTATTTGTTTCAATTGTCCCCGCAACGCATTTTTAGGTAAACACTCAAATATTTTCTTACTTGTAGAAAACAGATATAATTTAAACTGCTCCGACTAAAGGAGATATACCAAAAAAACTAATTAAAATAGTGGAAACTAGATACTTACTTTCGTATTTCTTGTGTTACATTTGTTTGAACACTGGAAAAGTTTACTTTTATAGGGCAAAAACACGTTATCGGGAGCGCGCACATCCACACTCAACTGATGTCAGTGACCGACTGATTGCTACATGCGGCATCTAAAGGCGCTTTGTTTGATACATGTCCGCGTGATTTAGGCCTCGAAATTTTTAGAATATGGCGGTCGTTTCAACTGTCCCCTGTTTCAATTGTCCCCGGTCTACCCTACTCTCCCTTGCATACAATTTGTAATAACTACAATCTGATTCAAAATGATATTGATATTTTTCTTGCATCTATTAATAGAATCAAGTTTGTTTATAGCCAATTAAATCAGGGTTAGCTTGATACTCAAATATTTGTTTTTAAGTTTCTTTGTTATATTTTGTACCTTCTTATTCATATTTTGTAAACTTTAGTCTGTTCATATTTTGACTCATCCTATAATTGGTTTTATAACTGTTGGATGTTAATAATAAATAAATAAATAAAATAAATAAATAAATAAATAAAACGGACTTGAGCGGACGAAATTCACCCGCTCAAGTCCGTTCTTTGCAACATTTATACCCGCGCAGACCCGTCATTTTCAATAGGGTACCTATAACAGGTTAATTAACTATATACACGGTGTTTGCAGTCCTTTGGTACATAATAAAGGGGGTGATTTTACATCACAAAACATAAAAAAACAAGGAACATATGTCCGGAAATAAGCCCTAAGGGAGATGGCCCTTTAAAGATGGACGTATTGAATGGGGAATAAAAAAAGCACCAATAAAATTTTAATGCTTCAGGGCGATTATTCATTTAAAAATAATCAAAAAAGTAGTAAAAGTAAAATGTGCAAAAAACCGTGTTTTAGGGTTTTTTTAGGGGCCTATCCTTTTCTATGTGTCTCTTAGAGTGATAGACTTTATGTAAGTTTATTACTGGAACATGATTCCTCAGATCAAAATACATAAAAAAGGATTAACCGTTTTCGAGCAAAAATTCATTTGAAGGTAAAGTTTCACGTTTCGAGTATGAAAAAGGTTAAGAACCTAAAAATGTCAATAATGCAGGGTGAATGCACATCAAAAGCTGAGAAAAAACTTAATATACAGGTACTTCCGAAAATCAGTCCTAAGGGAACGTAACGCTCCTGGGGAGGGGGTCATTTTGGAGTGTTAAGCCCATGTTAATGGTAAAATAAAATAGCATTACGGGGGGGTCCAAAATGATCAAAATTTGCGTTGCGTAATACTGGAACGTTCCCTAAGGGAGCTTTGGTCTCTTAAAAATGCACCATTTTCAAAGGGCCGTAATAGCGTTAAAAGCGATTTTTCGACCTTCATGTATAGAAACTTTCTTTCTTGTCCTGAAAATGACGGATCTGGGCCACACACAGGCGGAATTTTCTAAATTCATGGGCAAAACCCTTAACAAACTCTAATTTATACCAAAACTTGTATTCAGGGGTTTTCGGAGCTGCTGAATACAATTTTAACACTCAATTTAATTTTTACAAAATGGCGGATCCAACATGGCTGACACGCATGTCACTAAAAATCCATTGTATGAGGGTTTTTGATATCCCTGAACCAGCATTAAATGTTATTTTTAAAACTTTGCGCATTCCATTTGACCGTCACATAGCGCAGTAAACCATTTTTTGAAATAAAAAAAAAACACAAAACAAAATTTAAAAAATATATAGCAGCGCTCTGCCATAAATTTTTTAACTAAAATAAATATTATAAAATTTATTAATTTTTAACCTCTAGATGTACCTATCTCAAAAAGTTTTTCGAATTCCTTGAGAAACCCATCTGATCCGAGTTTCTCTTGTGATACTTTTGCATATTTTTTTCTCATTATATTGTAAAAGTATCTATTAAACCCAAAATTGCATTTAATTTCAATGCCTTAGTGATTAATAAAAGTATAATAATTTTATACGTTACAATTTTCACTCAAAAACCTTATTCGTCCGGTTTAAAAAAAATTAACTAAAAATGTTATTTAACACTGCCTAGGAACCCTTGAGTTATGGTGCCAAAACCAAACCAAACACTTAACATAAATAATAATAATATAAAAAACAGTAAGAAGCACTTTTTTCTGATTTAAGAAAATGCTATTGGCTTTTTATCAAGGTTTCAAGATTTTTACAGGCAGTCAACGTGTTAAAATAAAATTTATAACCTAACTTAATAATAGGATAACCCCTTATATTTATTATATTTTTTTACTTATTTTTTTTTCACTGCAAAATGACATTTTGTATGTTTCGTGTGGGGGATGCGGGCGATATTGGCAACAAATTCATATTTTAATATTTAGCTAACACTTCTATCTTCTCAGCCGAGTATATAAAGTTGCTTAATTCTGATGAATCTGAAACTTTTAGCCAAGTCGTAATACAAGTTTAAAAAAAAAAACAAGCAAATTTACGGACTAACATTTATGACTTCCCTTTCTAAACTCAATAAACGAAAACGATACCTTTTTTGTGAGAAATTAATACTTACATAGCAACAAAATTTAAATCCATTTTTAAAAACTTCTTAAAAAGCAGAAACTTTGATATTTATATTAAAGGAGAAATAACTATTTGGAGCATTTCGCCACAGGTGTCTTGAATCAAAATAAAGTTTTTTTTTCTGGCGCCAAAAACTCTCTTCACAGATTGAAAGAGGGTTGTCTGAAGAATAAAACCTTTTAATATTAAAATCCTCCCCCGAGTCCTTTTCGAGAAAATGGGGATTAAAAAGGCTTAAATGGGCCTAAATTTAGTTTTCTAGGGATTTCATAAAAATGGCTAACTCGACGAAAAAAACTGTTCTGTTATAAAAGATAGACAAAAAAATTATCTACAAACCACTTTTTTAAAGAACTCGCTAGCTCAAACCCTTACCGTTTTATAGCTCAAACAAAGTTGCATATTAAGATAGCTTATTGTCAATCATTTTTTAAGCATGCATATTTTGGGTTTTTGTAAAAAAACTCAAAAACCACAATTCCAACAACAAAAATAGTTTTTACATAAAAGATTTTTAGTTAAATTCAACACAAACCAACATTTTGTTTATCTTAATAGCTTTAATAGATCAAGAGATATATAGCTTCAAATGTTATCGTTTTAAATTTCATGGTACAATTTTTTCCTTCATATGCAATAAATTGGTTTTTTGTAAATATCTTAAAATCAAGTAGGTAAAAGAAAAAAAATCATATGAGTGAAAAAATAGCTAAGAAAATTATCTAAAAAACGCTGTTTTATTTGTTTACTTAGCTCTTTTGGTTTGCAAACTATAGCTCGTGAAAGTAAGAAAATATTGTAATATTTTTGTATATATATATAAATAATTTTTTATAATATTAATATGTAGCAAAATGTTAATTCTTAACGTTGTTTGTAATAAAAATATTATAAAAAACTCCTAATTGGGCCATGTTATGCAAAAAGCAACCAACCCACAATATTTAAATATTGTGGGTAGGAATGTAGTATGGACATTTCTAGATCAGTATACGACATTATCTCTTTTTTTTAATATGTTGGCTACTTTTTGCATAAAAGGGCTTCCGCATCGCAAATGAAAAAAATTACTAATTTCTTAAGATGCAGTACAGGAAGGAATTCGGTGCCAGCATATTATGGGACTCATATTAGTAAACGTTCCAAGACATTAAAGGACATCTATAAAGATGGAATATTTGAAATTTTTGTAGACGATCACGAAAAGAAAGCAAGACCAGTTATTTGGGCAGACGCAGAAGAGCTTTTAGATGCTGTACTCGAAGCCAGAGATGAAAGAGATAAAGTGTATATTAAAATAATGGCTGATGAAGGACAGGGCTTTTTTAAATTAACATGACATTGCTTCCTGAAAATTATTGCCTAGACGCCGAAAAAACTGAACTGGAAAATAAAAAACCAAAAAGAAGCCTATACACAGAAGGCGGAAGCAGTGCAAAAAAGGCCAAATTAACCAGCGTGCAGAGAATTATTATGCTATGTATTGTTCCTGAAATCAAAGAAACATATGAAAATATAAAATTGCTCTTCGAATTAACAAAAATTAATAATATTCCATTTAAATTTGTGGCTGATTAATACTTATAGTAAATGGTCAACAAACGGCGACATCAACGTACCCCAGCCCATACTGCTTTGTTACCCTAAATGAATTAAGAGATAATAAAGAAGAAAACGAAGAAGAAGAAAAAGAAGAAGAAGAAAAAGAAGAAGTAGAAAAAGAAGAAGAAGAAACAGAGGAAGATACAGCAAAGAAAGATCCACTTGATATATCAATTGAATGTATGAGTTTAAAAACATATGGCGATCTTCGAGACAGTTACAAAAAATTTTGTTCTCTCGGAAAAAACAAAAAATATGCCAAAGACTGTCATAATACAATAAACATGCCTCTGTTTGAAGAAGAAGATAAAACATATATTATAGAAAAATGCGTGGTACCAGAACTTCATATGTTGCAAGGAGTTGTCAACCATTTGTTTTGGGATGGGTTGGTACCGCTACTGGGAAGAGAAAGAGCATTAATTTGGCCTAAGAAGCTCAAAGTTATTGCCAAAAATTATCATGGGTGCATATTTGAGGGCAATGCTTGTAGGAAACTTTTAAAGGAAGCTGACAGATTAAATGATCCCATTATTCTAGGCTCCATCAATCCACTAGCCATTGTTCCATTTATTTCAGCCTTTAAGGCTATGAACAAAGTAGTAGAAGACTGCTTTTCTACAAAAACAGTAAGCCCGGAATTAAAAAAGCATTTAAAAGAATTTAACAAAGCAATCAAAGCTACGGAAATTTCCATTACACTAAAAATTCATATAGTGTTGGAACGAACATTCCCTTTATTTTTTAAACCAGAGTGGGCTTGGTCTTTGGTCTGAACAAGCAGGAGAATTCATAGGGAGTTTCTTAAATCTTGGAATAAATATAAAATCAATTTTATGGATGATCCTGATTACAGAATACAACTTAAGAAAGCTGTAGTTGAATTTTCTTCAACACATTTATAGTTCTATTCATATACTTAGTAAATGTACCTATAGTTAAAGACAACATTTGTAAATTACAAATGAAAATTGTGGATAATTGTGTAAATAAAAGTTTTTTATTTTAAATACTAATTATTTTTATTTTAAACTCCAATCTTAAATTAACACACGTAATTAGTTAAGTACTTTATAACTATAACTGCAATCTAACTTTCACGAGCTATATTTTGCAAACCAAAAGAGCTAAGTAAACAAATAAAACAGCGTTTTTTAGATAATTTTCTTAGCTATTTTTTCAGTCATATGATTTTTTTTCTTTTACCTACTCGATTTAAAGATATTTACAAAAAACCAATTTATTGCATATGAAGGAAAAAATTGTAACATGAAATTTAAAACGATAACATTTGAACCTATATATCTCTTGATCTGTTGAAGCTATTGAGATAAACAAAATGTTGGTTTGTGTTGAATTTAACTAAAAATCTTTTATGTAATAACTATTTTTGTTGTTGGAATTGTGGTTTTTGAGTTTTTTTACAAAAACCCAAAATATGCATGCTTAAAAAATGATTGACAATAAGCTATCGTAATATGCAACTTTGTTTGAGCTATAAAACGGTAAGGGTTTGAGCTAGCGAGTTCATTAAAAAAGTGGTTTGTAGATAATTTTTTTGTCTATCTTTATAACAGAACAGTTTTTTTCGTCGAGTTAGCCATTTTTATGAAATCCCTAGAAAACTAAATTTAGGCCCATTTAAGCCTTTTTAATCCCCATTTTCTCGAAAAGGGCTCGGGGGAGGATTTTAATATTAACAGGTTTTATTCTTCAGACAACCCTCTTTCAATCTGTGAAGAGAGTTTTTGGCGCCAGAAAAAAAAACTTTATTTTGATTCAAGACACCTGTGTCGCGTTCAAGGGTTTTACCGGTGTGAAGTTAGCAACGAATTTCCAGCAACGATTTTTTTCGGTCCACTATTTGAGGCAAGCGGCATGAAAAAAATAAAAATACGTATTATGGTCTCTTATTTTGAATTTTTGGCTTTTTTTAATTAAAACGAATCTAACGGACAAATAAATGAACCTATGGCGTCGAACACCTTGTGGTGAAACCTACCGATGTAAAATGGATACTGTGGACACATTCATTAAAAAACCATAGGTTGTAGACCAAGAGGTTGTATATTAAGCCTGCAAAAAAATTTGTGGCTCAAATAGGGGTCTTTCTGACCCCAGTGGGTGTCTGGCAGACCCCTATTTTTAAACGAGATCTAGCAGAAAAAATAAGGAAACAAGCGTTCATAAAAATATATTGCTGAATCAAATAAGGGTCTGGCTGGACCCATCGGGGTCTGGTAGACCCCACTTGGTCTGGCAGATACAGATAAATCTGGGTGACTATATTTTGACCTCAGGGGCCTTCAGGTCAAATACACATTCGTTGCTGGAAAATTGTATTTACTTTTTCTTTTTTTACCTAAATTTGAGCAAAAAGGTAAAAATGATAAAACAATACAGATACTAAAGTATTACTACTACAACTTTTTTTTAAATACTATAGTAAAAAAATACCAAAAAAGTAGGGGCTTACTGGTTGAAAATACAAAAAATGTATATTTTTCAGTTTCAGTATGAAAGGGTCGAGCTGACAAAATGACACTAACGCTAAAATCTTACAATTGGCATATTTTGAATATTTTCAAAAGAAAAACTAAACTAACTAGGGGCCTTCAGGTAAAAATATCATTCGTTGCTGGAAATTTGTAATTTACTTTTTCTTTTTTGCCTAAATTTGAACAAAAAGGTATAAATGATAAAACGATACAGACACTAGAGTTTTACTAACCACTTTTTTTAAATACTATAGTAAAAACATACCAAAAAAGTAGGGGCACACTGGTTAAAAATGGAGCAATTGGATTTTTTTCAGATTCGGGGTGAAAGGGTCGAGCTGACAAAATGCCACTAGCGCCAAAATCTTGCTAATAGCATATTTTAAATGTTTTTAAAAAATAATTCCGACTAACTAGGGGCCTTTAGGTCAAAAAATCATTCGTTGCTGGAAAATTGTATTTACTTTTTCCTTTATTGCCTAATTTTGAGCAAAAAGTTAAAAATGATAAAACAATACGGACACTAAAATTTTACTAACCACATTTTTTAAATATTATAGTAAAAAAATGCCAAAAAAGTAGGGGCACACTGGTTGAAAATGGAGCAATTTGATTTTTTTTAGATTCGGAGTGAAAGGGTTGAGCTGACAAAATGCCACTAGCGCCAAAATCTTGCTAATAACATATTTTAAATATTTAAAAAAAAAAAATCGACTAACTAGGGGCCTTCAGGCCAAAAAACATTCGTTGCTGGAAAGTTGTATTTACTTTTTCCTTTTTTGCGTAAATTTGAGCAAAAAGTTAAAAATAATAAAACGATACGGACACTAAAATTTTACTTACCACATTTTTTAAATATTATAGTAAAAAAATGCCAAAAAAGTAGGGGCATACTGGTTAAAAATGGACCAATTTGATTTTTTTCAGATTCGGGATGAAAGGGTCGAGCTGACAAATTGCCTCTAGCGCTAAAATCTTACTATTGGCATATTTTGAATATTTTCAAAAGAAAAATTGAACTAAGTAGAGGCCTTCAGGTCAAAAAATCATTCGTTGCTGGAAAATTGTATTTACTTTTTCCTTTTTTGCCTAAATTTGAGCAAAAAGATAAAAATGATAAAACGATACAGACACTAAAGTTTTACTAACCACTTTTTTTTAAATACTATAGTAAAAAAAATCCAAAAAAGTAGGGGCTCACTGGTTGAAAATACAAAAAATGTATATTTTTCAGTTTCGGGCTGAAAGGGCCGAGCTGACAAATTGCCACTAGCGCCAAAATCTTGATAATAGCATATTTTAAATGTTTTTAAAAAATAATTCCGACTAACTAGGGGCCTTCAGGTCAAAAAATCATTCGTTGCTGGAAAATTTTATTTACTTTTTCCTTTTTTGCCTAAATTTGAGCAAAAAGTTAAAAATGATAAAACAATACGGACACTAAAATTTTACTAACCACATTTTTTAAATATTATAGTAAAAACATTCCAAAAAAACAGGGGCTCACTGGTTGAAAATACAAAAAATGTATATTTTTCAGTTTCGGGCTGAAAGGGCCGAGCTGACAAATTGCCACTAGCGCCAAAATCTTGATAATAGCATATTTTAAATGTTTTTAAAAAATAATTTAGACTAACTAGGGGCCTTCAGGTCAAAAAATCATTCGTTGCTGGAAAATTGTATTTACTTTTTCCTTTTTTGCCTAAATTTGAGCAAAAAGGCAAAAATGATAAAACGATACAGACACTAAAGTTTTACTAACCACTTTTTTTTAAATACTATAGTAAAAAAATCCAAAAAAGTAGGGGCTCACTGGTTGAAAATACAAAAAATGTATATTTTTCAGTTTCGGGGTGAAAGGGTCGAGCTAACAAAATGCCACTAGCGCCAAAATCTTGCTAATAGCATATTTTAAATGTTTTTAAAAAATAATTCTGACTAACTAGGGGCCTTCAGGTCAAAAAATCATTCGTTGCTGGAAAATTGTATTTACTTTTTCCTTTTTTGCCTAAATTTGAGCAAAAAGATAAAAATGATAAAACGATACAGACACTAAAGTTTTACTAACCACTTTTTTTAAATACTATAGTAAAAAAATTCCAAAAAAGTAGGGGCTCACTGGTTGAAAATACAAAAAATGTATATTTTTCAGTTTCGGGCTGAAAGGGCCGAGCTGACAAATTGCTACTAGCGCCAAAATCTTAATAATAGCATATTTTAAATTTTTTAAAAAATAATTCCGACTAACTAGGGGCCTTCAGGTCAAAAAATCATTCGTTGCTGGAAAATTCTATTTACTTTTTCCTTTTTTGCCTAAATTTGAGCAAAAAGTTAAAAATGATAAAACAATACGGACACTAAAATTTTAATAACCACATTTTTTAAATATTATAGTAAAAACATTCCAAAAAAACAGGGGCTCACTGGTTGAAAATACAAAAAATGTATATTTTTCAGTTTCGGGCTGAAAGGGCCGAGCTGACAAATTGCCACTAGCGCCAAAATCTTGATAATAGCATATTTTAAATGTTTTTAAAAAATAATTTAGACTAACTAGGGGCCTTCAGGTCAAAAAATCATTCGTTGCTGGAAAATTGTATTTACTTTTTCCTTTTTTGCCTAAATTTGAGCAAAAAGGCAAAAATGATAAAACGATACAGACACTAAAGTTTTACTAACCACTTTTTTTTAAATCCTATAGTAAAAAAATCCAAAAAAGTAGGGGCTCACTGGTTGAAAATACAAAAAATGTATATTTTTCAGTTTCGGGGTGAAAGGGTCGAGCTGACAAAATGCCTCTAGCGCCAAAATCTTGCTAATAGCATATTTTAAATGTTTTTAAAAAATAATTCCGACTAACTAGGGGCCTTCAGGTCAAAAAATTTTTTGCCTAAATTTGAGCAAAAAGATAAAAATGATAAAACGATACAGACACTAAAGTTTTACTAACCACTTTTTTTTAAATACTATAGTAAAAAAATTCCAAAAAAGTAGGGGCTCACTGATTGAAAATACAAAAAATATATATTTTTCAGTTTCGGGCTGAAAGGGCCGAGCTGACAAATTGCCACTAGCGCCAAAATCTTAATAATAGCATATTTTAAATGTTTTTAAAAAATAATTCCGACTAACTAGGGGCCTTCAGGTCAAAAAATCATTCGTTGCTGGAAAATTCTATTTAATTTTTCCTTTTTTGCCTAAATTTGAGCAAAAAGTTAAAAATGATAAAACAATACGGACACTAAAATTTTAATAACCACATTTTTTAAATATTATAGTAAAAACATTCCAAAAAAACAGGGGCTCACTGGTTGAAAATACAAAAAATGTATATTTTTCAGATACGGGCTGAAAGCGCCGAGCTGACAAATTGCCACCAGCGCCAAAATCTTGATAATAGCATATTTTAAATGTTTTTAAAAAATAATTTAGACTAACTAGGGGCCTTCAGGTCAAAAAATCATTCGTTGCTGGAAAATTGTATTTACTTTTTCCTTTTTTGCCTAAATTTGAGCAAAAAGGCAAAAATGATAAAACGATACAGACACTAAAGTTTTACTAACCACTTTTTTTTAAATACTATAGTAAAAAAATACAAAAAAGTAGGGGCTCACTGGTTGAAAATACAAAAAGTGTATATTTTTCAGTTTCGGGCTGAAAGGGCCGAGCTGACAAATTGCCACTAGCGCCAAAATCTTAATAATAGCATATTTTAAATGTTTTTAAAAAATAATTCCGACTAACTAGGGGCCTTCAGGTCAAAAAATCATTCGTTGCTGGAAAATTCTATTTAATTTTTCCTTTTTTGCCTAAATTTGAGCAAAAAGTTAAAAATGATAAAACAATACGGACACTAAAATTTTAATAACCACATTTTTTAAATATTATAGTAAAAACATTCCAAAAAAACAGGCGCTCACTGGTTGAAAATACAAAAAATGTATATTTTTCAGTTTCGGGCTGAAAGGGCCGAGCTGACAAATTACCACTAGCGCCAAAATCTTGATAATAGCATATTTTAAATGTTTTTAAAAAATAATTCCGACTAACTAGGGGCCTTCAGGTCAAAAAATCATTCGTTGCTGGAAAATTCTATTTACTTTTTCCTTTTTTGCCTAAATTTGAGCAAAAAGTTAAAAATGATAAAACAATACGGACACTAAAATTTTACTAACCACATTTTTTAAATATTATAGTAAAAACATTCCAAAAAAACAGGGGCTCACTGGTTGAAAATACAAAAAATGTATATTTTTTAGTTTCGGGCTGAAAGGGCCGAGCTGACAAATTGCCACTAGCACCAAAATCTTGATAATAGCATATTTTAAATGTTTTTAAAAAATAATTTAGACTAACTAGGGGCCTTCAGGTCAAAAAATCATTCGTTGCTGGAAAATTCTATTTACTTTTTCCTTTTTTGCCTGAATTTGAGCAAAAAGTTAAAAATGATAAAACAATACGGACACTAAAATTTTACTAACCACATTTTTTAAATATTATAGTAAAAACATTCCAAAAAAACAGGCGCTCACTGGTTGAAAATACAAAAAATGTATATTTTTCAGTTTCGGGCTGAAAGGGCCGAGCTGACAAATTGCTACTAGCGCCAAAATCTTAATAATAGCATATTTTAAATTTTTTAAAAAATAATTCCGACTAACTAGGGGCCTTCAGGTCAAAAAATCATTCGTTGCTGGAAAATTCTATTTACTTTTTCCTTTTTTGCCTAAATTTGAGCAAAAAGTTAAAAATGATAAAACAATACGGACACTAAAATTTTAATAACCACATTTTTTAAATATTATAGTAAAAACATTCCAAAAAAACAGGGGCTCACTGGTTGAAAATACAAAAAATGTATATTTTTCAGTTTCGGGCTGAAAGGGCCGAGCTGACAAATTGCCACTAGCGCCAAAATCTTGATAATAGCATATTTTAAATGTTTTTAAAAAATAATTTAGACTAACTAGGGGCCTTCAGGTCAAAAAATCATTCGTTGCTGGAAAATTGTATTTACTTTTTCCTTTTTTGCCTAAATTTGAGCAAAAAGGCAAAAATGATAAAACGATACAGACACTAAAGTTTTACTAACCACTTTTTTTTAAATCCTATAGTAAAAAAATCCAAAAAAGTAGGGGCTCACTGGTTGAAAATACAAAAAATGTATATTTTTCAGTTTCGGGGTGAAAGGGTCGAGCTGACAAAATGCCTCTAGCGCCAAAATCTTGCTAATAGCATATTTTAAATGTTTTTAAAAAATAATTCCGACTAACTAGGGGCCTTCAGGTCAAAAAATTTTTTGCCTAAATTTGAGCAAAAAGATAAAAATGATAAAACGGTACAGACACTAAAGTTTTACTAACCACTTTTTTTTAAATACTATAGTAAAAAAATTCCAAAAAAGTAGGGGCTCACTGATTGAAAATACAAAAAATATATATTTTTCAGTTTCGGGCTGAAAGGGCCGAGCTGACAAATTGCCACTAGCGCCAAAATCTTAATAATAGCATATTTTAAATGTTTTTAAAAAATAATTCCGACTAACTAGGGGCCTTCAGGTCAAAAAATCATTCGTTGCTGGAAAATTCTATTTAATTTTTCCTTTTTTGCCTAAATTTGAGCAAAAAGTTAAAAATGATAAAACAATACGGACACTAAAATTTTAATAACCACATTTTTTAAATATTATAGTAAAAACATTCCAAAAAAACAGGGGCTCACTGGTTGAAAATACAAAAAATGTATATTTTTCAGTTTCGGGCTGAAAGCGCCGAGCTGACAAATTGCCACCAGCGCCAAAATCTTGATAATAGCATATTTTAAATGTTTTTAAAAAATAATTTAGACTAACTAGGGGCCTTCAGGTCAAAAAATCATTCGTTGCTGGAAAATTGTATTTACTTTTTCCTTTTTTGCCTAAATTTGAGCAAAAAGGCAAAAATGATAAAACGATACAGACACTAAAGTTTTACTAACCACTTTTTTTTAAATACTATAGTAAAAAAATACAAAAAAGTAGGGGCTCACTGGTTGAAAATACAAAAAGTGTATATTTTTCAGTTTCGGGCTGAAAGGGCCGAGCTGACAAATTGCCACTAGCGCCAAAATCTTAATAATAGCATATTTTAAATGTTTTTAAAAAATAATTCCGACTAACTAGGGGCCTTCAGGTCAAAAAATCATTCGTTGCTGGAAAATTCTATTTAATTTTTCCTTTTTTGCCTAAATTTGAGCAAAAAGTTAAAAATGATAAAACAATACGGACACTAAAATTTTAATAACCACATTTTTTAAATATTATAGTAAAAACATTCCAAAAAAACAGGCGCTCACTGGTTGAAAATACAAAAAATGTATATTTTTCAGTTTCGGGCTGAAAGGGCCGAGCTGACAAATTACCACTAGCGCCAAAATCTTGATAATAGCATATTTTAAATGTTTTTAAAAAATAATTCCGACTAACTAGGGGCCTTCAGGTCAAAAAATCATTCATTGCTGGAAAATTCTATTTACTTTTTCCTTTTTTGCCTAAATTTGAGCAAAAAGTTAAAAATGATAAAACAATACGGACACTAAAATTTTACTAACCACATTTTTTAAATATTATAGTAAAAACATTCCAAAAAAACAGGGGCTCACTGGTTGAAAATACAAAAAATGTATATTTTTTAGTTTCGGGCTGAAAGGGCCGAGCTGACAAATTGCCACTAGCACCAAAATCTTGATAATAGCATATTTTAAATGTTTTTAAAAAATAATTTAGACTAACTAGGGGCCTTCAGGTCAAAAAATCATTCGTTGCTGGAAAATTCTATTTACTTTTTCCTTTTTTGCCTGAATTTGAGCAAAAAGTTAAAAATGATAAAACAATACGGACACTAAAATTTTACTAACCACATTTTTTAAATATTATAGTAAAAACATTCCAAAAAAACAGGCGCTCACTGGTTGAAAATACAAAAAATGTATATTTTTCAGTTTCGGGCTGAAAGGGCCGAGCTGACAAATTGCCACTAGCGCCAAAATCTTTATAATAGCATATTTTAGATGTTTTTAAAAAATAATTTAGACTAACTAGGGGCCTTCAGGTCAAAAAATCATTCGTTGCTGGAAAATGGTATTAACTTTTTCCTTTTTTGCCTAAATTTGAGCAAAAAGGCAAAAATGATAAAACGATACAGACACTAAAGTTTTACTAACCACTTTTTTTTAAATACTATAGTAAAAAAATCCAAAAAAGTAGGGGCTCACTGGTTGAAAATACAAAAAATGTATATTTTTCAGTTTCGGGCTGAAAGGGCCGAGCTGACAAATTGCCACTAGCGCCAAAATCTTAATAATAGCATATTTTAAATGTTTTTAAAAAATAATTCCGACTAACTAGGGGCCTTCAGGTCAAAAAATCATTCGTTGCTGGAAAATTCTATTTAATTTTTCCTTTTTTGCCTAAATTTGAGCAAAAAGTTAAAAATGATAAAACAATACGGACACTAAAATTTTAATAACCACATTTTTTAAATATTATAGTAAAAACATTCCAAAAAAACAAGGGCTCACTGGTTGAAAATACAAAAAATGTATATTTTTCAGTTTCGGGCTGAAAGGGCCGAGCTGACAAAATGCCACTAGCGCCAAAATCTTGCTAATAGCATATTTTAAATGTTTTTAAAAAATAATTCCGACTAACTAGGGGCCTTCAGGTCAAAAAATCATTCGTTGCTGGAAAATTGTATTTACTTTTTCCTTTTTTGCCTAAATTTAAGCAAAAAGATAAAAATGATAAAACGATACAGACACTAAAGTTTTACTAACCACTTTTTTTTAAATACTATAGTAAAAAAATTCCAAAAAAGTAGGGGCTCACTGGTTGAAAATACAAAAAATGTATATTTTTCAGTTTCGGGCTGAAAGGGCCGAGCTGACAAATTGCCACTAGCCCCAAAATCTTGATAATAGCATATTTTAAATGTTTTTAAAAAATAATTCCGACTAACTAGGGGCCTTCAGGTCAAAAATCATTCGTTGCTGGAAAATTCTATTTACTTTTTCCTTTTTTGCCTGAATTTGAGCAAAAAGTTAAAAATGATAAAACAATACGGACACTAAAATTTTACTAACCACATTTTTTAAATATTATAGTAAAAACATTCCAAAAAAACAGGCGCTCACTGGTTGAAAATACAAAAAATGTATATTTTTCAGTTTCGGGCTGAAAGGGCCGAGCTGACAAATTGCCACTAGCGCCAAAATCTTGATAATAGCATATTTTAAATGTTTTTAAAAAATAATTCCGACTAACTAGGGGCCTTCAGGTCAAAAAATCATTCGTTGCTGGAAAATTCTATTTACTTTTTCCTTTTTTGCCTAAATTTGAGCAAAAAGTTAAAAATGATAAAACAATACGGACACTAAAATTTTACTAACCACATTTTTTAAATATTATAGTAAAAACATTCCAAAAAAACAGGGGCTCACTGGTTGAAAATACAAAAAATGTATATTTTTCAGTTTCGGGCTGAAAGGGCCGAGCTGACAAATTGCCACTAGCGCCAAAATCTTGATAATAGCATATTTTAAATGTTTTTAAAAAATAATTTAGACTAACTAGGGGCCTTCAGGTCAAAAAATCATTCGTTGCTGGAAAATTGTATTTACTTTTTCCTTTTTTGCCTAAATTTGAGCAAAAAGGCAAAAATGATAAAACGATACAGACACTAAAGTTTTACTAACCACTTTTTTTTAAATACTATAGTAAAAAAATCCAAAAAAGTAGGGGCTCACTGGTTGAAAATACAAAAAATTTATATTTTTCAGTTTCGGGGTATAAGGGTCGAGCTGACAAAATGCCACTAGCGCCAAAATCTTGCTAATAGCATATTTTAAATGTTTTTAAAAAATAATTCCGACTAACTAGGGGCCTTCAGGTCAAAAAATCATTCGTTGCTGGAAAATTGTATTTACTTTTTCCTTTATTGCCTAATTTTGAGCAAAAAGTTAAAAATGATAAAACAATACGGACACTAAAATTTTACTAACCACATTTTTTAAATATTATAGTAAAAAAATGCCAAAAAAGTAGGGGCACACTGGTTGAAAATGGAGCAATTTGATTTTTTTTAGATTCGGAGTGAAAGGGTTGAGCTGACAAAATGCCACTAGCGCCAAAATCTTGCTAATAACATATTTTAAATATTAAAAAAAAAAAAATTCGACTAACTAGGGGCCTTCAGGCCAAAAAACATTCGTTGCTGGAAAGTTGTATTTACTTTTTCCTTTTTTGCGTAAATTTGAGCAAAAAGTTAAAAATAATAAAACGATACGGACACTAAAATTTTACTTACCACATTTTTTAAATATTATAGTAAAAAAATGCCAAAAAAGTAGGGGCATACTGGTTAAAAATGGACCAATTTGATTTTTTTCAGATTCGGGATGAAAGGGTCGAGCTGACAAATTGCCTCTAGCGCTAAAATCTTACTATTGGCATATTTTGAATATTTTCAAAAGAAAAATTGAACTAAGTAGAGGCCTTCAGGTCAAAAAATCATTCGTTGCTGGAAAATTGTATTTACTTTTTCCTTTTTTGCCTAAATTTGAGCAAAAAGATAAAAATGATAAAACGATACAGACACTAAAGTTTTACTAACCACTTTTTTTTAAATACTATAGTAAAAAAAATCAAAAAAAGTAGGGGCTCACTGGTTGAAAATACAAAAAATGTATATTTTTCAGTTTCGGGCTGAAAGGGCCGAGCTGACAAATTGCCACTAGCGCCAAAATCTTGATAATAGCATATTTTAAATGTTTTTAAAAAATAATTCCGACTAACTAGGGGCCTTCAGGTCAAAAAATCATTCGTTGCTGGAAAATTCTATTTACTTTTTCCTTTTTTGCCTGAATTTGAGCAAAAAGTTAAAAATGATAAAACAATACGGACACTAAAATTTTTCTAACCACATTTTTTAAATATTATAGTAAAAACATTCCAAAAAAACAGGCGCTCACTGGTTGAAAATACAAAAAATGTATATTTTTCAGTTTCGGGCTGAAAGGGCCGAGCTGACAAATTGCCACTAGCGCCAAAATCTTGATAATAGCATATTTTAAATGTTTTTAAAAAATAATTTAGACTAACTAGGGGCCTTCAGGTCAAAAAATCATTCGTTGCTGGAAAATTGTATTTACTTTTTCCTTTTTTGCCTAAATTTGAGCAAAAAGGCAAAAATGATAAAACGATACAGACACTAAAGTTTTACTAACCACTTTTTTTTAAATCCTATAGTAAAAAAATCCAAAAAAGTAGGGGCTCACTGGTTGAAAATACAAAAAATGTATATTTTTCAGTTTCGGGGTGAAAGGGTCGAGCTGACAAAATGCCACTAGCGCCAAAATCTTGCTAATAGCATATTTTAAATGTTTTTAAAAAATAATTCCGACTAACTAGGGGCCTTCAGGTCAAAAAATTTTTTGCCTAAATTTGAGCAAAAAGATAAAAATGATAAAACGATACAGAAACTAAAGTTTTACTAACCACTTTTTTTTAAATACTATAGTAAAAAAATTCCAAAAAAGTAGGGGCTCACTGGTTGAAAATACAAAAAATATATATTTTTCAGTTTCGGGCTGAAAGGGCCGAGCTGACAAATTGCCACTAGCGCCAAAATCCTAATAATAGCATATTTTAAATGTTTTTAAAAAATAATTCCGACTAACTAGGGGCCTTCAGGTCAAAAAATCATTCGTTGCTGGAAAATTCTATTTAATTTTTCCTTTTTTGCCTAAATTTGAGCAAAAAGTTAAAAATGATAAAACAATACGGACACTAAAATTTTAATAACCACATTTTTTAAATATTATAGTAAAAACATTCCAAAAAAACAGGGGCTCACTGGTTGAAAATACAAAAAATGTATATTTTTCAGTTTCGGGCTGAAAGCGCCGAGCTGACAAATTGCCACCAGCGCCAAAATCTTGATAATAGCATATTTTAAATGTTTTTAAAAAATAATTTAGACTAACTAGGGGCCTTCAGGTCAAAAAATCATTCGTTGCTGGAAAATTGTATTTACTTTTTCCTTTTTTGCCTAAATTTGAGCAAAAAGGCAAAAATGATAAAACGATACAGACACTAAAGTTTTACTAACCACTTTTTTTTAAATACTATAGTAAAAAAATACAAAAAAGTAGGGGCTCACCGGTTGAAAATACAAAAAGTGTATATTTTTCAGTTTCGGGCTGAAAGGGCCGAGCTGACAAATTGCCACTAGCGCCAAAATCTTAATAATAGCATATTTTAAATGTTTTTAAAAAATAATTCCGACTAACTAGGGGCCTTCAGGTCAAAAAATCATTCGTTGCTGGAAAATTCTATTTAATTTTTCCTTTTTTGCCTAAATTTGAGCAAAAAGTTAAAAATGATAAAACAATACGGACACTAAAATTTTAATAACCACATTTTTTAAATATTATAGTAAAAACATTCCAAAAAAACAGGCGCTCACTGGTTGAAAATACAAAAAATGTATATTTTTCAGTTTCGGGCTGAAAGGGCCGAGCTGACAAATTACCACTAGCGCTAAAATCTTGATAATAGCATATTTTAAATGTTTTTAAAAAATAATTCCGACTAACTAGGGGCCTTCAGGTCAAAAAATCATTCGTTGCTGGAAAATTCTATTTACTTTTTCCTTTTTTGCCTAAATTTGAGCAAAAAGTTAAAAATGATAAAACAATACGGACACTAAAATTTTACTAACCACATTTTTTAAATATTATAGTAAAAACATTCCAAAAAAACAGGGGCTCACTGGTTGAAAATACAAAAAATGTATATTTTTTAGTTTCGGGCTGAAAGGGCCGAGCTGACAAATTGCCACTAGCACCAAAATCTTGATAATAGCATATTTTAAATGTTTTTAAAAAATAATTTAGACTAACTAGGGGCCTTCAGGTCAAAAAATCATTCGTTGCTGGAAAATTCTATTTACTTTTTCCTTTTTTGCCTGAATTTGAGCAAAAAGTTAAAAATGATAAAACAATACGGACACTAAAATTTTACTAACCACATTTTTTAAATATTATAGTAAAAACATTCCAAAAAAACAGGCGCTCACTGGTTGAAAATACAAAAAATGTATATTTTTCAGTTTCGGGCTGAAAGGGCCGAGCTGACAAATTGCCACTAGCGCCAAAATCTTTATACACGGTACCCCTCAATATTATTAAGTTACAAAAAAATGTGCCCAAAATCTAACATCGGATCCTAGTAGTGGAAGGTCTAAACATTAAATAACCGCTTTCAGTAAAATCCCAACCGTAGCGCTTTTGGAGAAAAGGCTTAACATCTCTTCAGGAGGATTCACGCTTCGTACCATTTATTTTTAGAAATGAGTTTGCTTTAATCTTATATAATTTTTGCTGCAGAATTCGAATCCACTTGTAAAATTTTGCTAACTATTTGCATTTTCTATAAAAACGCAATTACTTATGCATTTAATGCTATTTTAGAACAACCATATTAAAACAGTCTTTTAGCCTAACGGTTTTTTAGCAAGCTAAGAATAAAGCTTTATTCTTATACTTTAAAATTGTAAAATTATAAAACATAATATATTTATGTTTTGTACCTGCTGACCCATTTATAAAAAGATATTTAGATATGCTTAAGCCTAAATGTGTAGACTAGTGTTATTAGAAATGTTATTTTTTCTGACAACGGTTCTCAATAAGTTATCAGTTCTTATTAAGGTTTTATAAAAAAACGTTATGTTTAAACTAAGGAAAAATGCCATTTTTACATTGTTTAAAAATAATTATGTTGCTTTATAATTTTAATTTCTAAGTGTTTTTTTATTTTATGAACTGGATCTATAATTAAATTTCAAAACAATTTGTATTTGATTTTAATTATTTTTACTGAACTATGGCAAGGTGAACTGAGGGCTATGTTTTTTATATATTTGTATTTATGCATGCAGATTTATTTAGTACCTTCTATAGCCTAAACTACTGGGTCGATTTTAACGACAGGCAAAAATCAAAAGAATTATCACGCAAGTGATATAGGCGATATCAGGGCCGTGCGCAGGATTTGCTAATGGGGGGTTTATCAAATTTTTCAATCTTCAATAAAAGAACGTAAAAATGCCCCAGCGCCGCAGGCGAAATTTTTTACAAATTTAAACCGTTCACCCAATCATATAATAATAAACCCATTTATTTTTTATTGATTATCTAGAAAAAAAATATCTGTTTAAGTCTAACTAAACGAAATTTTACCACAAAAAGTATTTTTGTACTTTTTAGTAAAGTCTAATGTATTAAATTTTGGTTTTGGGACCGCTGCATTTAATCTCCACGATTCTGCTAAATTTGACACTATAATCAAAATTTGACGGATAGCACAGTCTACAAAGTTAAGCATAAATATCTGAAACTATGGTTTAATTAAAGGGTCTAAAGTGCAATATATACACATATTATGCTTTGAACTTTTACGATTTTAAAGAAGAAGCGTAAAGCTGAATTTTAGGCTCGCCAAAAGAGCGTTAGGTTAAAAAACTATTTTAATATGGTTGTTCTAAAATGGCATTAAATGCAGAAGTAATTGCGTTTTTCTAGAAAACGAAAAGAGTTAGCTAAATTTTTCAATGGGTTTCGAATTCTGCAGCAAAAATTATATAAGATTAAAGCAAACTCATTTCTAAAAGTAAATGGTACGAAGCGTGAATCCTCCTGAAGAGATGTTAAGCTTTTTCTCGAAAAGCGCTACGGTTGGGATTTTACTGAAAGTGGTTATTTAATGTCCGGACCTTCCACTACTAGGATCCGTTGTTAGATTTTGGGCACATTTTTTTTTAACTTAATAATATTGAGGGGTACCGTGTATAATAGCATATTTTAGATGTTTTTAAAAAATAATTTAGACTAACTAGGGGCCTTCAGGTCAAAAAATCATTCGTTGCTGGAAAATGGTATTAACTTTTTCCTTTTTTGCCTAAATTTGAGCAAAAAGGCAAAAATGATAAAACGATACAGACACTAAAGTTTTACTAACCACTTTTTTTTAAATACTATAGTAAAAAAATCCAAAAAAGTAGGGGCTCACTGGTTGAAAATACAAAAAATGTATATTTTTCAGTTTCGGGCTGAAAGGGCCGA
Organism: Brachypterus glaber; assembly: GCA_958510825.1. Taxonomy (NCBI): domain Eukaryota; kingdom Metazoa; phylum Arthropoda; class Insecta; order Coleoptera; family Kateretidae; genus Brachypterus; species Brachypterus glaber. Next base: position 27,485,047 of record OY294048.1, on the reverse strand, counting down.
GCTGACAAATTGCCACTAGCGCCAAAATCTTAATAATAGCATATTTTAAATGTTTTTAAAAAATAATTCCGACTAACTAGGGGCCTTCAGGTCAAAAAATCATTCGTTGCTGGAAAATTCTATTTAATTTTTCCTTTTTTGCCTAAATTTGAGCAAAAAGTTAAAAATGACAAAAAAAATACGGACACTAAAATTTTAATAACCACATTTTTTAAATATTATAGTAAAAACATTCCAAAAAAACAAGGGCTCACTGGTTGAAAATACAAAAAATGTATATTTTTCAGTTTCGGGCTGAAAGGGCCGAGCTGACAAATTGCCACTAGCCCCAAAATCTTGATAATTGCATATTTTAAATGTTTTTAAAAAATAATTCCGACTAACTAGGGGCCTTCAGGTCAAAAAATCATTCGTTGCTGGAAAATT
>OY294048.1:27369025-27484421 GCA_958510825.1 Brachypterus glaber | reverse complement strand
AATGTTAAAAACCTAAAAATGCACATCAAAAGCTGAGAAAAAACTTCATATACAGGCACTTCCTAAAATCAGTCATAAGGGAGCTTTGGTCTCCTAAAAATGCACCACACAAAACAAAATTAAAAAAATATATAGCAGCGCTCTGCCTTAATTTTTTTTTAACTAAAATAAATACTACAAAATAAATTAATTTTTAACCTCTAGATGTACCTATCTCAAAAAATTTTTTTGAATTCCTTGAGAAACCCATCTGATCCGAGTTTCTCTTGTGATACTTTTAGATATTTTTTTCTCATTATATTGTAAAAGTATCTATTAAACCCAAAATTTCATTTAATTTCTACGCCTTAGTTATTAATAAAGGTATAATAATTTTATACATACGTATACAATTTTCACTCAAAAATCTTATTCGTCCGGTTTAAAACAAATTAACTAAAAATGCCAAAACCAAACCAAACACTTAATAACATAAATAATAATATAAAAAAACAGTAAGAAGCACTTTTTTCTGATTTACGAAAATCCTATTGGCTTTTTATCAAGGTTTCAATATTTTTACAGGCAGTCAACGTGTTAAAATAAAATTTATAACCTAACTTAATAATAGGATAACCCCTTATAATTTATTATATTTTTTTACTTTTTCACTGCAAAATGACATTTTGTATGTTTCGTGTGGGGGGGATGCGGGGGATATTGGCAACATATTCATGTTTTAATATTTATCCAACACTTCTATCTTCTCAGCCAAGTATATAAAGTTGCTTAATTCTGATTAATCTAAAACTTTTAGCCAAGTCGTAATACAAGTTTAAAAAAAATCAAGCAAATTTACGGACTAACATTTATGACTTCCCTTTCTAAACTCAATAAACGAAAACGATACCTTTTTAGTGAGAAATTAATACTTACATAGCAACAAAATTTAAATCCATTTTTAAAAACTTCTTAAAAAAAACAGAAACTTTGATATTTATATTAAAAAAACTTGTTTTTTTTTAGAAGAATTAACGTTTCAAAATTAGTTTCTTGAAGCCCGATTTTCGAACTAATATTTTCAGTTTGTTTTAACAGAAAAACGACTTTAGCACCATCAATTAGTAGTTTATAGAAACGCTAAAAAACGACAGACAACAATTTGGAGCAATTTCGCTTTCGAGGGTTTTGATCATGAATTTAGAAAATTCCGCATGTGTGGGCCGGGTTTGTGCGGGTATAAAATCAAATCCGGTTTAGTATGTTTCTTACCCAAGATGTCGGTTTAGACCCGCAATTTCGGATATAATTTAACATTGTGCATTGTACAGACTATCAAAGTAAGAAAGTTTTCCGATACAAACTTATTGAAAAATTTCTATATGTGTGTATTAATTACTTCCAATACGTGTATGGAAAATTTACCACATTTTTTTAGAGTGTAGTTTTCAGAATTACATTACAGTGTTAAAACTGTTAACATAAGTTTTACTAATAATGGCCATTGCTGTACTTTTTTTAGAAAGCTGACCTGGCTATTACAGACTTAACCATTACAGCTGAAAGAGAAACTGGTGTTGATTTTACTACGCCTTTTATGAATTTAGGTAAGTATATCTAGGGACCCCAATAGAAAATTACATACCGAGGTGGAAACTGTTTCATTTCCTGAGGGAAAGTTAGCAGACCAACGAGCGTAGCTCCCAGGTCTGATAATTCCCAAAGGACAAATAAAATGTTTAACCTAGGTTTGTATACAATTTTATTCACAACCATACCTATTTTATTTACAATTATTTGCCTTCGTTCTCACTAAAAAATCTATTTGAATTTTGACGCCATATTGAAAAGTTTAATTACAGAGAAGTTTGTTACAAATGTTGCTTTTTGAATATAGAATAATAAATTAAATATAAATCAATACAATTAACTTGTTGTTAATTAACAATCTTAAAATATATTCATTAAATATAAATTAAGTATCTAATACATTTAAATTATTTTCTCTAAAAACTAGTAAAAATGAAATACTCACGTTACTTCGTTAGTTTAGTGATTGGGGGCAACACCTGTTTTTCGTTTTTTAATTTATGACAGCTGACGTTTATTGAGACATGATTGAGTTAATAAATAAACTATTTATTTGGAGTTTTCGGTGTAAAGTACGAAGAAAAACAGGAAATGTAAAATTATCACTAGCTAAAGCTTAATGACAATTTTGATTATAGTAGGCATACACCAAAGAAATACACTGAAGTCAACCTTGCAAGGTAAATAAAATTCTTGACTTTATATTACTTTAAAACTATTTTTGGTTATTTGTTATATCAATACATTATACTATAATGCATTTTTAAAAACTAAAGTTAATCACGTTTAACTAACCCCCAAAATAATGACCTATAAAGCTGATAGTAGTCACTGTTTAATTTTCATAAATGCCAAAAAAATACTTAGGTATAACTTAAAGGACAATGAGTATTTTGGCCCCACCCTCAACAGCAACATATTAGAAAGGTATTTTTATTTAGATTAATAATTTTTATTTAAAAACATACTTTAGGAAGCGGAGTTCCGAGTGATAGGCCTTTATAACAATAATAATAATATGTTTATTCCAATCACTTAAGGATTATATTTTGACTCACATATTCACCTTTGGAGACCACATTTTGATCCGAAAATTCAGTTATTATTAAAGATATTAAGATGTTTTTTTTTATTGTTCAGTTAAAGAATTGCTTGAGTGCCTAACGAGGCGACGTCCTTTTTTAATTTTTTGCTTTATGGACTAAGTTTTTTATGATTAAAATTACGTAAATTTTTCAAAGTTAAATATATTATATTAAAAACAAACAAATCGAAAAAAAGTGCGACTTTTTAGGCACTCAAACAACCCTGACTAAGCAATGTTAAAAACCGTATGTCGAAAACTTTATGCTTAAATGCCAAAAACTGCATTTTAACCAATCGGAACCTGGTCTAACTCACACATATTTTATTTTTTTTTCCACCATGAACAAAAAAAAAACTTTCTAGAGTTATTCGAAGGCTATTAAAATTCTTTATTTGACCATATATTTTTTATTTTTTTGGGGGGTTAAAAGTGTTAGAAATGTTAATTTTTGTCAAAATTTCTTTAAAATAATCAAACAACTTTTGTTTAATTATTTATTTTATAATAAATAACCGTAAATTAAACGTTTATACTAATTTTTAATGAAAAATGAAAATTAATTTAAAAAAATCCAAAAAATCGCTTAAAATAAAATTCAGCACCTACAATTTTTTTTTAAATTATATGGCCAAAAATAAAATTTAATAAGCTTTAAAATAATGTAACACACGACCCCTTTTTAGTTAAAAAAAAATGTTTCCCCCTGCCTGCATTGAGCCCCTAACCATATTAAATTTATACCAAAAAGTTAATTGGGTTATGTTTTATACGTGTTTTAGATTTTTAGTTCATATCTTAAGCCGTTCAAAAGTTAAAGAGGAGGCGGAATTTAGACATGCACTGTATAAATATCACTTTGATTACACAACAAAAAGAAAAATACCCTGAACTTTTGACGAGACAGATCTATTCTTATGTATTTTTCATCAAAAAGTCCAAACAAGCAATAATTTTTCTCATATTTAATATCAACAATAATGTTTATGAATATCATAAAATTTAGTAATTTTTAACTGATTTAACAAAATTATTTTAGGTTAAAACTACCAAACACCGTCGTCAATACGTAAGAAAGATTTCGTTAAAAAATTAATTTTAAATAGTAGATATTACCAGTTGTTGTGGTAATTTGATTTTTTTATTGGGACATACCCTAAAACTATATTTACCAGCTTGTTGGTAGATGCTACCAAAAATACTTATGGCTCTGTATACGCCAGAACTTTTGGCTATACTTGCCAATATATTGGTAGATTTTACGAATCGTTCCCTCCGTGTATACACTACACGTGTAGTGAGAATTAAAACTAGTAATAATTTGGCAAGTAATTAATTTCTGCTAATAATAAATTACTTAAATAAATGATAAATTATTTTTAGTAATTAATCACTTGCCAATTTAACGCTGGTATTACTGCCAGTAATAATTACTAAAAAAATTCTCTGAGGGTAGTTTTAGCTTAGATAGTGCACTTATAGGTGGAGTTAAAACTTTAAATGAATCGTTAATACGTGTACCTTGCCAAGTAAAGTGAATCTTTTAAAAGATAATTTATTTGTTCTGTTTCAGGAATAAGTATTCTATTCCATAAACCAGAAAAAGCGCCACCCAGTTTCTTTTCTTTTGCTGACCCATTTGCCAAGGAAACGTGGGGCGCATTGGGGTTAGCCTTTGCTGTAATTGCAATATCCTTATTCATCATGGGCAGGTTATGTCCGGACGAATGGACAAACCCATATCCATGTATCGAAGAGCCTGAATATCTTATTAATCAATTTAGTATTGGAAATTGTATTTGGTTTGCTGTAGGAGGTCTTATGTGCCAAGGATCTGAAATTGCACCGATGTAAGCAAAATCAAAAGTGTCATGACGTCAGTATTAAAACTTTAAGTTAAAAAATAATGTTTTCTATTACCTATTTAACCCTTCGGCACTAAGGTGTGGTGTCATAAACCCCAGTGAGCTATTTCTTCAGTTTAATGCATGGGCTTGTAGATTGACTTGTAGAACACATTAAAGTATGCCCGGACAACATTCATAAACTTATGAGGCCTTATGAGAGCATCATGTTATGATTTCCACGTTTTGTACTCATACGAACATCATGATGAGCACATCTCATGATTTTGTGATCATGTTATGAGTTTGTCATGAGGTGTATACATTTAACGTTAAATCATTAAATGATGTCATAATGACTTCCACGTGAAATAGCAATAGCCCGGGACCGGATTGAGAACGATTGCCGAATAGTACAGGCTTCTGTAATGTTTCAATTTTAGTGCACTTGACAGCGTTATGCTATAGATGGCCCCACATGTTATTTCCTACCACTAACTAAACTTATTAAACGAATAAAGTCGCCTTCTAAGAATACTAGTATTAAAAGACAGCTGTCTTTATAAGGATATACTACTAGTAATAACTAGTAATTAACTTTTTCTACGACTGCTTTAGAATGTAAGGAAATACACACACTTTTCAAACACAGAATGAATCCATTCCAGCTCTAGATACGGTATGAATATTCCGTATCAAGTGTTAGAATGAGCACATGTATTGCCATCTCTTGTTAATAAAAGTATAGAAAACTGTAGTAAAATTAGCAAAAATATATATATTTTACCATGAAATATTGAATAATTTAATGCAATTTGAAGTTTTGAGTTAAAAATACGTAAAGTTTATTAGCTTTTCTTAATATTTGACCAGTTTTTTATCAATTTAGTTCAAAAAATTAAAACTGCTCCATCTATTGTTAAATATTTAAACCTGATATCCGTCAGAACAATCTGACATAACCTTCAATTTTTCCATTATAATTTGTAAATATGTGCTAAAATTAAATAAAAATCTTTTTTAAGTACTGATTTGAAAAAACTATTAAATAACATTAATTGATTTATTTAAAAATGTGTGTTTTGTTGCATTTACAATGTCGAGTTACAAAAAAACATTGTTTTTAACCTTGTCCGCAGTTTAAAGCCATACAGTGTTTCATATTTGCAGTCGAAGAAAAGGTTTAGTCTACAACCCTAGGGTTTCCAGTCCCGAAATTTGGGATCCCGAAAGTTCGGGATATCCCGAAGATTTTTGAATCCCGAAATCCCGAAAAATCCCGAAAATCCCGAAAAAAATCCCGAAAATCCCGAAAAATTAGAATTTATTTATTCAACTCGAATCGGGTTACTCGATATGTAATTGTGATTTGCGTATAATATTTTTTGTTTACGATGGTGAAAATGGTGGTAGGGTTAAGAGTATTGTACCTGAATTTTTTCAGAAGTTTTGAAAAAATCTAGAGGTCGCTCATAGCCATTTTTTTAAAAGATATGTTTCTTAAGCTAATAAAAAACATAATTTTAATTTAAAATTTTTAAGTTTGTTTATAATTACTTTTATATATTTTTTTATATGAATTTATATTTTAATGTTGTTTGTTTTGTTTTGTTGGTACTACCAACTTGGTAGTTATAGATGTAACTTTTTATTAAATTTATTTATTTTAACTTTTAAAAATTATGTTTTTTAACTTTTTATTTAATTTATTTTAACTTTTAAAAAGTTTGTTTTTTTTAACTTTTTATTTAAATAAAATATGGTTAATACTGGTTATTTTAATAAAAGTTTTTGGTTTAAATTTTATAATTTTATTTATTTAATATAAGATAATTAATTTCTGGTGAAATGAGACATTTTTAAATTTCGGGATCGGGATCCCGAAACCTGGATTCCTTATACAACACGTATGGAATAGTCATTCCATTCCATACTAGTTATAGAATATACTATTCTATTACCTAATTAACCCCTCGGCACTAAGGTGGGGTGTGATAAACCCCAGTGAGTTATTTCTACAGTTTAATGCATGGGCTTTTAGATTAACATCTAGAATACATTAAAGTATCATATGCAGGTCTTAATTTGGTAGAAATCAGTCGCTGGGAAGAGACTGACATGCCTAAAGTGCTCTGGGGTATGTCAAACCCCACCTTAGTGATTAAGCGAGTAATATTTTTTGTATAAAAAAAGTAATTTAGCAATTTTTTTGTAAAAAAATATGTCTTATGAACAATAACAGAAGAGCCTTCCCCCACCTTGAAATCAAAAAAAGTTGCATATTTCATGGATTAAAAACATAAAAAGTTTTTAAACTTAAAACCCTTCTGTTGATTACGTATTATGTACAGTGCGGTCCAAAAGTTGAGTTGAGTTGAGTTGAGATATCAACTTCAAATTTAGAACTCTTAAATAAGACAACTTAAACTATCTTTTAGCATATATTTGATATTTTCAGCTCTTAAAATGTGGGCAGGGGGCATGGGGGGACATTTTTTTAATTTTTTTTAATGGAATTGGGGGTCGTGTGATACATCATTTTAAAGCTTATAAAATTCTCTATTTAAACTAACATGTTTAAATTTTTTAAAATTGTTTTTTAAGGTTTTGATTTTTCAATTTTTTGTGCTAAAACATTCGATTTTTTAAGTTTTTTTTATAAATTTTTATTTATGTCAACTAAAATTAGTTTAAAAGTATAATTAACATTTTTTTATCATGAAATTAAGCATTTTTAAAAATTATTTGTTTTTTTTTAGAGGATTTTGACATTAATACCCATTTTCAACCCCATTTTAAACCCAATTTTTTTTTTAATTTTAAAAATATGGAGTTAAATAGAGAATTTTATAAGCTTTAAAATGATGTATTACACGACCCCCCTTTCCATTTAAAAAAATGTGCACCCATGCCCCCCTGCCCACATTTTAAGAGCTGAAAGTATTAAATATATGCTAAAAGATAGTTTAAGTTGTCTTATTTAAAAGTTCCAAATTTGAAGTCGATATCTCAACTGGTTCAAAAGTTAAGAGGGGGGGGTGACTTTTGGACCGCTCTGTATAAATAAAACGTAGAAAATAAGATATACCAATTTACAAAAACGAATTTTTTAAAAGAAAGGTTTTGGAATTTGTGATTTCTTTATTTTTGCCAACATTTCCAAAACCCTTCTTTTAAAAAATTCGTTTTTGGTTTTATTTTCAAGTTTTTAGTTATAATTTATTAATGTGTGAAGCAACCCGGGAGTGAAACAGAGATTTTATGTAAAATTATATTGTCACCGGATATAAGAATATGTACCGAACTTTAGCTGTCTAAGTGGGTAAAAGGAGTTTAATTTGTGATGGGGGGGTTGACGGTTCTTTTTTTTATAGTAAAATTTTATTATGGGATAACTCAATTTTAATTTTAAATTAACTCACGTGGATAAAAAAAAGGTTTTTGATATTTTAGGGGTGGGGGGTTGGGGGGTAAATTTTATATTAAATTATTTTTTGAGGGTAGATAAGCATGTGTATCAAATTTCAGCTTTCTAAGTTTATTATAAGTAGGTATAACAGAGAGGGCCCTTTAGAGTTAACTTAGCCGCATGGGGTTGATGGGGGGGGTGACGGTTGTTTTTTTTTATAGTAAAATTTTATTATTACGGGATGAGTATGTAACCCAATTTTAATTTTAAATTAACTCACTTGGATAAAAAAAGGTTTTTGATATTTTAGGGGTGGGGGGGGGGTTGGGGGGTAAATTTTATATTAAATTATTTTGTTAGGGCAGATAAGCATGTATACCAAATTTCAGCTCTCTAAGTCTATTCTACAACTTAAACTATCTTTTAGCATATATTTGATATTTTCAGCTCTTAAATTGGGGGCATGGAGGGACATTTTTTTAAATGGAAAGGGGGGTCGTGTGATACATCATTTTAAAGCTTATAAAATTCTCCATTTAACTCCATATTTTTAAATTTACAAAAAAATGTGCCCCCATGCCCCCCTGCCCACATTTTAAGAGCTGAAAGTATTAACTATATGCTAAAAGATAGTTTAAGTTGTCTTATTTAAAAGTTCCAAATTTGAAGTCGATATCTCAACTGGTTCAAAAGTTAAGAGGGGGGGGGTGACTTTTGTCAATGTGGAAGAAGTAGAAAATGTAAATCCGAGAGTCAAATGCAAAACTTTTGTTTTTTAACAAATATTTTAATATAGTGAAAAAACTCAAAATTATAAAGCCAACGCTTCGCCCCTTATTTTTGGGGCTTCTTCAGGACAAATTTATTAAAACAATATAATAATTAAATATAAAAACTAGTGTAGATGGCAAAAATATTAATAAATTGAATTTACATTAAAAAATAAAAAAAAAATATGACAAAATCAATATACCGGGTGTTTTTTTTTAACCTGAAACTTTCAAATATCTCCAATACTATGCATTTTAGAAAAAAAAATATCGGACAAAATTTGTTTATTTTAATGGTGGAAACAAAATGGCGTATTTGATTTTTATGGATATTTGCGTTTTCAAGGTAATTTCAAGGTCAACTTTGTTTTTTTATTATTAAATAACAGTAAAAAAATATATGTTTGTACTTTTGTACTAAAAACAAAGTTGACCTTGAAATGACCTTGAAAACGTAAATATCCGTAAAAAATAAATACGCCATTTTATTTCCACCATTAAAATAAAGAAATTTTGTCCGACATTTTTTTTTTCTAGAATGCATAGTATTCGAGATATTTAAAAGTTTCAGGTTAAAAAAACACCCGGTATGATACATAAAAAACAAGAAAAAGAATTTTAATATAGTACCAAATAGAGCACCGTGAAAAGTCCAAACCAAATAATCGCGTACGAACAAGGGCCGAAAATACTGTACCAAATTTACCTAGTATAAAACAATATGCTAATAAAATCTTCGAATTTTGAACTTATCAAGGATTACATTAAACAAAGGAAGGATAATCCTAGACTGAGAAGAAAATTACTTCGAAAATTAAATGAAATTACTGATAAATCGGTCTCAGAGCCATCCCCCCATAAAGATCTTAAAAAAAAAATGTATGCCATATTTGCAATGTGTTTGAAACAGGCAAAAATATCCTGCCAAAATAGCCCATAAAATATTACACAACGTACTTATATTTACCAGATTATTTTCAGTTTTTTTTAATAGTTCATATAAATATTAGCTTTTCTTTTTTTCTCTGAAAATTTTTTGTTTTTTAAAAATGAGAAATCCGTAAATTTTAGTTTTTTTATATAAATACAAAAAAATAACTCTATTTTCTAAAAAAAAACGCGACATTTACCTTAAATATATCTATAAAATACAGTAAAATTATACAAAGGAAAAAGTAACACTCTAAAAAATATTTATATGGATGTATTTCGAGGGGTTTATTAAACCCCACCTTAGTGCTGAAGGGTTAGGTGCCAGCTTGTATATCCCTCACATATTTTTTTTAGTATTTATCACTGGCAGTAATAATAGTGATAAATTGGCAAGTGATTAATTACTGCCAATTATTTATCATTTAAGTAATTTATTATTAGGTAATTTAAATTTATTATTGACAGAAATTAATTACTGGCCAAATTATTACTAGTTTAAATTGTCAGTAACTATAGTTATTATAGGGGAAGGTGGGGTGAAACGGAGTAGTGGGATAGAACGGGGTAGCGGGGTGGAACGGGGTACCCCCTCTAAAAGCTATACTTCTTATTAAAGTGCTGTACCATCATGAATACTTCAACGGGCTCGTCCTCCCCCACATATAGGAATAGTAATCGGGATTTTTTTATGTCGTAACGTCTTAGTCCTAGGTAACGTGTTTGTTGCAATTTAAAGTTCTCTTTAAATTACGGCAGGTACTATAAATAAATATTACGAAACTAACGATTTTACTTTTTAAAAAGACTTTTGGCTAAATCTTTATTTAACAAGAATGTTTTTATTTGTTTTTTTATATACATATTTTTAGTTTAAAAAAATAACGTCGGGTCCGAATGGGGTACTAATATTTGGGGCGAAATGGGGTACCCCGTTAAACCCCATATGTCGGTTCCGAAAAGTAAAACTGATATTGAGTTTGTTTTTACATACAAAATAAAAACTACAATTTGGATATTTTTTTGTTTTTTGAAGTTTTTTTTTTGTTCTAAGTAACGCAGTAGCTATAAAGTATTTTTACCACTCTTTCGCACCCATAATTTTGTTGCAAAAGAGCGTCAGAGATGTAAAATGTAATGTAATGTAATTATTTAAAAAAGACTTTAACTAATGCACAATGTATAAAACAAAAGATATAACTTTGGAGAAAGTCATAATTTTTTAAATCAAACCTTAAGTACCCCGTTCCACCCCAACTTCCCCTATCTTACCAATACAAGCGCAGTCGAACTTTTTATTTGTGGACAGAATAAAAAAGAATTTATGTGAATGGGATAAAAAATCCTTGATCTTAAAAAATCTTCCGGAATTAAGATTAAATAGGATGACTATGCGTCCCGGATTTCCGGGGACATCAATATTTTCATCCGCTGACCCTAACTAAATGGGACAGTTTTACGTATTTTTTTTAGTTCATCTGCTCACCCTAACTAAATAGGAGATTTTTACGTATTTCTTTTTTTAGTTCGCACGTTTTTGAGTAAAAACTACAATGCCTGTCCCCGGTTTTCCGGGACAAATCTGGTCACCCTAAGTTTAAACCGTTTATTATACTATTCACAGCGCGTAGCGCTAGAATAGTACTATACCCCTAACAGATTCTTTTTAGTAATTATTACTGAATTTTAGTAATTTATTACTTATGGCTATTAATTTTGCAGTAATAAAGTTTTATACTTAAGTAATGTGAGCAGTAATTTATTATAGACGTCAGTAATTTAATTACTAATGGCTAATAATTTTGCAGTAATATTGTTACAGACCAGTAATTTAAAATTACAATTATTAGTAATTAATTATAATTAATTACTCAAGTAGCTATCTACCAGTGCCCTCTAAAGGGTTAAGTAACTAAAAGTAAGCATTCATGATTATGCACTTTTTTTGTTTGAAATAGTTATTTATGGTACTAGTGGGTAAAGTAAGATATTGCCCATGAGAAAATTAACCTGCGAGGCGTCAGCCAAGCAGGCTAATTTTCGAGTTTACCCATGAGTGCCATAAAAGGTTTTATCCAATAAATAGCTTAGAAATTCATATTGTTATTAAAAATTTTAATGACATTTACAAGAAAATAATTTGACAAGTGACAGTTGAGTGGGTAAAATAAATAATTATCCACTCAATAAAGTAAAAGCCACGCGGGGGTTATTATTGAGTTTATCAATTTAAAATAAAGCTGGTAATTGTCTCATTATCTGTATGTATTGGATAAAGGATATTTATAATGAGGTGTTAGATAATATATATATTTGTTTTTAGAGCAACTGCAACCAGAACTGTAGCTGGATTTTGGTGGTTTTTTATTTTGATCATTATTGCATCATATACTGCCAATTTGGCGGCTTTTCTTGCAACTGAAAATCCAATAGAACTATTTACCGATGTAAAAAGTTTAGTAGAAAATGTAATGTAATTATTACTGAATTTTAGTAATTTATTACTTATGGCTATTAATTTTGCAGTAATAAAGTTTTATACTTAAGTAATGTGAGCAGTAATTTATTATAGACGTCAGTAATTTAATTACTAATGGCTAATAATTTTGCAGTAATATTGTTACAGACCAGTAATTTAAAATTACAATTATTAGTAATTAATTATAATTAATTACTCAAGTAGCTATCTACCAGTGCCCTCTAAAGGGTTAAGTAACTAAAAGTAAGCATTCATGATTGTGCACTTTTTTTGTTTGAAATAGTTATTTATGGTACTAGTGGGTAAAGTAAGATATTGCCCATGAGAAAATTAACCTGCGAGGCGTCAGCCAAGCAGGCTAATTTTCGAGTTTACCCATGAGTGCCATAAAAGGTTTTATCCAATAAATAGCTTAGAAATTCATATTGTTATTAAAAATTTTAATGACATTTACAAGAAAATAATTTGACAAGTGACAGTTGAGTGGGTAAAATAAATAATTATCCACTCAATAAAGTAAAAGCCACGCGGGTGTTATTATTGAGTTTATCAATTTAAAATAAAGCTGGTAATTGTCTCATTATCTGTATGTATTGGATAAAGGATATTTATAATGAGGTGTTAGATAATATATATTTGTTTTTAGAGCAACTGCAACCAGAACTGTAGCTGGATTTTGGTGGTTTTTTATTTTGATCATTATTGCATCATATACTGCCAATTTGGCGGCTTTTCTTGCAACTGAAAATCCAATAGAACTATTTACCGATGTAAAAAGTTTAGTAGAAAATTCAAAAAAGTTTAAAATTCGGTATGGTGCAAAAGCAGGCGGGGCAACTGAAAAATTCTTTTCAGTACGTTCACTAGGATACAGTAGTAGTAAAATTTTGTTTAAATCGTTCAGCGAATATTAATTCACATAAATGACCAAGACATTAACTTGTTTACCATTAACCATGTTAAATATTTAGGCATTACTCTGTCCAAAAACCTTACGCGGGATCAGCACGTCAAAAACTCCCTCCAAATATCCCACGGCCGTCTCTACAAACTCTACCCCCTAATTGGTAGGAAAATCCCCTATCGATATCCATTAAAAACAAAATTCTCTAAAATTAAACACTTAAACCAGTACCCACTACTCTATTAAGATCCAGCCTGGAATAAAATCACCCACAACGCTCTTATCTTAACGTCAGCCCTTCCAAAACAAAGTACTTTATTTCTCAATGCCCCATGATTTATAAGGAATGCCCAAATCCATAGAGACCTCGAAATGCCTCCTGGAAATCATCCGTCATAGCAAGTCCCAGACAGCCAAGACTACTCTAACCCCCTCATTTCAACCTGCTTCGATTGGATCACGAAATTCCCACCACCCACAAAAAGATTAAAAATGTTTTCAACCAGTAATGCACCCACTAATACATAATCGATGCAACTGCAGCACCAGTGAGCTAGTCTCGCTCCTCTTCTATAGGGATTCGTTTGAAGGTTATAATCTCTATCTATAATCTATTACACTGTCCCACAGAGAAGATATACTTTTTTTCTGACATATCTTATCTTGAAGCATTTTTTCTTCTGATTTCAAATCTGTTTTTAGATTTGGGCTACGACCGCACAGTTTTTATATACAGGTTGTTTTAGAAAAAATAAATAAATGTCTGTAGAATTTGCTTTTATGAATATTTTTTAATCAAATTCGGGCCACTTATAAAAAAAGGATGTACTTTTAAGACTTTGAAAGATTTTTTTAAATGTCACCCTCCATTTTTTTTTGCTGTCAAATTTTTAAAAGATGGATTATTTTTTATGTTACCCATATTAAAACATTCTCTATTTATGGCTGGGCTAGCTTCATTTTTCTTTTTGAATTTTTAATGGGGAGCTTCTAGAAGTGGCGCTACATTAATTTTCAGTGCTTCGTGTCGGAAAGTTTAACACCAATATGCATGCTAGGAGCACTCTCGAACGTGTCTGAACAGTACATATGCCTTAAAACTAAATATGGCGCTTCTTTGCCATGTTTATTTGTGTTAGAAGAATTATTTCTAACAGGTATATAAAAAATATTTAATACTTAATTTCAGGGAATTCAGGTAATTACATTTAATTAGTTCGTTTATGTTAACTAGCCTAATCTCACAAACTTTATTTCAGGTAATTATTAATAATTATAATTACCGGGATTACCGGAATTAAAATCAATGAATTATAATTCATTTATTTTAATCCCGGTAATTTCGATATTTTTTTAACCCCACCATTAGTTAAATTAAAATATATAATGATAACATAACTTGTATTTTCATTAGTTAATGCCTTAATGTCATTATGCCTTGTTTAAATTCTACGGAAAAGTTCTACTATGTTTGTGGAAGTTATGAAAGCTATAAACATTTACGTCCAATTTCAGAATTAACAAAAAAGTCATACGGGTATTTGGACGAAGAGTTCTAAATTTGGAAAAGGACTGAACACCCAACTAGTGTTGTAATTCATGTTACATAAAAATGAATAATAACTCTATTCGGTTTTTAACTCCTGCATTGTGGCATAAACCTTATAACCACCACGAAGATTGCTATTTTTGTTTAACCAAGATTGGACGTGGGCTATAAGTAACGTTGTTTATCCTAATGTTAAACCTGTAACGTTGCCAAAATTAAAAGAAAATGATAGTAACACAAATGTTTTGAAGCAAGATATTGAAATGGAAGAACAAGATATTGAAATAAACGAAAATGTAAATATTGAAGTATATGACTGCGACATCTCAAGATTTTCCATTTGACTATAATGAAATTCATTTGTTAGAGCAAGATGACCTGGATAGTTTGGTGCGAGACTTGGGATTATGTAAAGAAAAATCTGAACTTTTGGGTTCAAGGCAACAGTTTAACCTACTACAAAAAGACACAAAGATTACTGTATACCGTAATATGAAAATATGAAAATAGTTTTGGATGAAATTAAGTATGAAGAACACAAATGGCAGATTTGTGGGGACTTGAAAATGGTAGCAATTTTGTTAGGAAGGTGGGTTTACTAAATATTCTTGTTTTTTTGTGCTTATGGGATAGCCGAGCTGTAAAAAAGCATTACAACATTAAAAAGTGGGAAAAAAGAAAAACGTTTGCACCATGTTGTAATAATGTTATGAACAATCCACTAGTTGACCCAAAAAAATTCTATTACCCCCTCTACATATTAAATTGGGACTAATGAAAAATTTCGTAAAGGAATTGAAACAGGAAGGAGAATCATTTTTGTACCTAAAAGAAAAGTTTCCGAAGCTGTCAGAAGCCAGAATTAAAGCGGAAGTATTTGTAGGACCACAAATCAGAAAAATTGTTAAATATAGGAATTTTGAGTCAAAACTTTCAAAGACTGAAAAGTTGGCCTGGCATTCATTTAAACTTGTTATCTCTGGGTTTTTGGGTAATAAAAGGGAAAAGAATTATGTAGCTCGGGTGAAATCTCTTATAAGAAACTACCGATTGATGGGATGTAGAATGTCCCTTAAAATACATTTTCTACATTCACATCTGGATTACTTTCCACCTAATCTCGGCGCCGTCAGTGAGGAGCAAGGTGAAAGATTTCACCAACAAATTGCGAATATGGAAAAGCGATATCAGGGAAAAGGAAATCCTGCTATGATGGGTGATTACTGTTGGTCCGTAGTAGAAGTTGATAGAACTGCATACAAAAGAAAAAAAGTAAGAAACATTTACATTATTTTTAGGTTAAGATATATATTTGTTAACGATAAAATTAAGCTAAATACATTGTTTTTTTGTATTATCATTTATTTAATAAACGAATACTGTACATTTTATAGTTTAAACACCTACGACTAGCTCCGTACTGATCCGGCTCGCTGAATAGCGCTCATACCGGTGTTTAAATTTCCGTCTTGACGGACTTAAACTTGATGTAGCGCCTTCTGGAAGCTCCCTATTAAAAATTCAAAAAGCAAAATAAAGCCAGATAAATACAAAATGTTTTAATTGGGGTTGAGTAAAAAAAAAACCATATTTTGAAAATTTGACAGCAAAAAAAATATTTTTTTTCAGTGTAAAAAAATAGGGGTCGATATTTAAAAAAATCTTCCAAAGTCTTAAAAGCACATCCTTTTTTATAATGACCGGAATTTGATTAAAAAATATTCATAAAAATAAATTCTACAGTCATTTTGAAAAAGGTGTTTTTTTTCTAAAACACTGTATATAAAAACTGTGCGGTCGTAGCCCAAATCTGAAAAAAAAAATCAGAATAAGGAGAAAAAATGCTTTAAGATAGATTATATTAGAAAAAAAGTATGCTTCAAAAATTTCGTTTTGTGGGATAGTGTTATTTAATGTTATGTATAAGAACCGTCATTTATTGACAATCGACGTTGCCTATTGCAAAAACGAATAAAAACTGCTATTGACATCATTGCATGCAGCTCATTTATTACTAAAAGTAAAAGAAGAAATAAACTTCATTAAAAAAAACTGCTGTCACGGATAGTGCTTCAAAAAGGTGAGGTACATAGTGAAGAATTAACATTGGATAAAGGCATTGTGATTTCATAAAAATACGATTTCGTTTTAAAATTAACTAAATAAATCGATATCAAATTATTGTTTTATTAAACTAAATTAAATTGTTTGATATTTACAAATTTAAAAAATCTATATCTATATTGTTTTATTACTTAACATCATTTAATATAGCTCACTCCTGTTGATTACAAAAATTATTTTTTACAGAGTTGTGTTATTTTATTAATATCGAAAACTGAAGTTTTATTCTGTAAATGAGGCAGTACCAAATAATTTTAAGCAAGTAGGTAACTAATTGTCAATATGTCTGCACTAAATATATCTAATAAAAATGCACTAAACATGTCTAATAAAAATGTACTTATGATAAACTTTGATCAAAAATTAGCACGAAAAATAACTGCGGATTTAAGGGATTTTTTTGGGTTTAGGTGGAATCTTTAGGCTCTTGGGAAAAACTAAAGATCAATTCCTTTTCAATTTTGTATACTTACTTTTTATTAGAATCCTAAAAGCCATCTTTTCTAAATATTCGCTAAACGATTTAAAACAAAAGTAAAAATTTTACTAGCAGAATTCAGAAACAGGGGTACGAAATGTCGGGCCTATCTTAAAAATACGAAACATGTTCTAGTCTAAGAGCTGGTGACCATTTTTATTTCATTATTTCCTCCCAGCTGTATTTTATATACAGAGCGTGTCAAAAGTCTCTCCCTCTTTAACTTTTGAACGGCGAGGACATTAAGTTAAAATTTGGAAAACCTAAATAGTATAACCCAAATAATTTTTTGGTATATATTTTATATGGTTAGGGGGCACAATGGTGGAAGGGCCCTGCAGAGGGACAACGGAGGATTTTTCTTAATGGAAGGGGGTCGTGAAATAGATTATTTTAAAGCTTTTAAAATTCTCTAAAATCTTTAAAAATCGTATTTTTTAGCAAAAAAAAATAAAAATTGAAAACCTTATTTTTTTTAATTAAAAAATATATGGTCGAATAGAAAATTTTATAATCTTTAAAATAGTGTATAACACGACCCCCTTTCCATTTAAAAAAATGTTCCCCCTTGCCCCCTCTCTCCATTGTGCCCCCTAAGCATATAAAAAATTATTTGGGTTATGTTATATACGTGTTCTAAATTTCAAGTTGATATTTTAATCCGTTAAAAAGTTAAAGGACTTTTGACTCGATGTGTATGTTTTAAAATTCATTTAAATTAAGTTAAGCCAGGTCCTAGATCGCAGTATCGGACTGGACAGGTGAGATAGTGAGAAAAATCTAACTAAACCCCACACTTTTGGGGGCCCCCTACCTTGAGGGCATCCCCTGCCGGGTGATGTTTATTTTTTCAGGCTTGATGACCTTTTTTTTAGTCATAAACATTTTTGGAGTGGGAAAAAAAATTATACAAATCTCACTAACCTTGGGCTACCCAGTCCGACACTGCTGGATCGGGTTCCTTTGGGTGTTAGAAGCCCCAAACAGGTAGTTAAATGGGGTATACGAAAATATATTTTTAACTTACCGGTTAAATACATTACATTTATTACATTTAGATTAGTCTATTTTCACAGTTTTACACAAGTATTCAGCAGGCCAAGTGGTAAAAACACACTTTAAAAAGTTCATTTGACATATATCAATACTATAAAGTCGAAAGAATTTCCATTTAATCAAAATATCATTTCATAAATTCTCTTCTTTAAAAAAATGAGTCTCAAATATGTCAAAGGCATTTTTTAAAGACTGTTAGCCCTTGGCCTCAGAATTATTGTGTATAACTATGAAAATAGCTTAATCTGAATGTAATAAATATAATGTAATGACTAGACGAGTTAAAAATTGATTTTTTGAGAGCTCATTGCCACAGCTTTCGGAACTTCTAGCATCCAAAAGAACCGGATCCGGTGCCTAGCCATTTGGATCTTTTAATAATATAGCGACATTTTTTTATGTTTATCGCAACATTTTTCATATTATTTTACTTTCCCCGGAAAAAGTCTTGTGTTACTTAGTAAAAATTAAAAAAAATTTATAGTGTTTTTACGTTTCTCGACGTTTTATATCCAAAAAATATTATTTTCGTAACGGGAACGCTTTAAGCTGGACACTATATCATAGGACCCTTATGGTAAAAATAGGGGTGGGGTAATGGAATAAAATGAGGTAAAATATATATTTTATAAATATTTTTATAAAACATTCAAGTTTAAAAAAAAGTTTTTTGAAAAAAAAAATTCTGATTTTTGGTTTTAATGAACCTAGGCGTACAGGGAAAAGTATTCTTTTTTTGGCAACAATACTTTATTGTAGAATAATTTAATTATTAACCCTGAACACTTTGTACCCAGTTTCTGAGTGATCTTATAGTATTTTGTTAAAACTTTCCATTTTAGGGAGCAGATCACAATACTTATCCAGAATATAAAATTATCGCAGATCATATGAAAAATCACAAAGAAGACATGCCCTCTGATAATAACATTGGCATTAAATTGGCTGAAGAAACCAAATACGCATTTTTTATGGAATCGACGAGTATTGATTACGTAACTCAGAGACATTGCGATTTGCAAATGTATGGAAATTTGTTGGATGATAAAGGTTATGGAATAGCAATGCGCAAAAGTAAGATCTAGTTATACAGGCTAATTCAGAATTGGTGAATCAAACGAAAACGGTAATGTCCCATGAGAAAATAAGACAAAAAGTTCCCATACAGATTGGTCCGGAAATGAGCCCTAAGTGTACATATGAAAAGCAGTTTTTATTTAATATCTCTGGAACCCCATGAACGACAGTATCTAACAATTTGCAATTTGAAATTTGCACATACCTTAACATTAATGGCATTAAAGGCTATCCGTTATGTAATTTTTAATTTGGAAATTTTAACCAGGGACTTGCAAAATAGGTGGGTGATGTCGCTTTTTTGCCCCGAACTTTTTTATCTATAGATTTTTTGACATTTTCTCAATAGAATATAATTCTTTAATTAAAAATACATAAAAAAGGTACTCTTTATGTAACACCGTAGGGCAAACCGTTCTCGAAAAAAATCGAGAAAATTTCACTTTGGGGAACGTTCAAGTATTACGTATTACGCCGCGTTACAGAGGGGGGGTGGGTGAGTAAAAATATTACGTAACACGTAACAAATTATAAATGTTTATTGCATCACGTTTTTAACAATGATCTAGGACTAAGATACGGATTTACGGAGATTCGTTGCAAATTTTATTGCATAGTTCACTAAATCCTCTAAACAAAAAAAAATAGAGATGGAAAACCATAGGCAATGACCGGTTTTCGGTTAACCGGTTGCGGAAACTACCTCCAGCCGGTTTTTGGTTAAAACACGGAAGCAATAACGGGTTAAATACCGGTTTAAACCTTAAAGCAAATTTTCCTTTCAATTTCTTTACTTTTTGTAACAAAAAATGTTACGCCGCGTTACATGGGGGGTGTGGTCAAAAATTTCCAAATTTTGCGTTACGTAATACTTGAACGCTACCTTGTGAGAATCCAAAATAGGAACTAAAAAATGCGCCAATTAAATTTTCAATACTACAGGGCGATTCTACATTAGAAACTATGAAAAAAAGTTCCTGTACACAAATATCCACAAATCGCTTCTAAGGGAGCTACGATCCCTTAAAAAGTGTTATTCTTTAAGAGGCTGTAGTTTGAAATCTATTTTAAGAGTAGACTTTTAAAACTAATTTTCGAACCTAGATGTAAACAAGCTTTTTTCACATTTTTTAATGTAAAATATTGAATTTTTTAGTTTCTATTTTGAATGCTCAGAACGTAAAATTTTCCATTTAACTTAACTTTTCTCGAGTACGGTTGCAACCGGTTGGCCCTATGGTGTTACATAAAGAGTAACTTTTTTATGTATTTAAAGAATTATATTTTATTGACAAAATGTCAAAAAATCTACTAATAAAAAAGTTTGGGCGTTTGCACGTACCTGGTTAAAATTGCGAAATTAAAATTGCGAAATTAAAATTACATAAGAATGTAGCCTTTATCTATTTTAAAGCATGTGGTTCATCGGGTTCTAGAGATGTTAGGAATTCGCTTATTTTTATTTCGTTATTTTTCTAGTTTTAGTAATTAATATTTTGTATTTCGCGGTAACGCAAATATCTGTCTCTTCTTCTTCTTCTTCTTCTTCTTCTTCTTCTTCTTCTTCTTCTTCTTCTTCTTCTTCTTTCTTCTTTATTGGCGCATTTGCATTTCCGCCATTGGTTAAGTTCCGACTTTTCTTCTAAAAATTTTACTATCTTTACTCACTACTAATTTTATTTAATTCTAACTAAGCGGTTTATAAACTAAAAGCATTATTTTTTTTCTGTTTCTAAAATCATGCACTATTATTCTTTCTTTATTTTAGTTAGGTATAAAGCAATGTTCTGGGCTACGGTTATTGAGGGTCCATTTAAAAGAGATGTTAAATTTAGGGGTAGAGATACTGACTTGGAGAGGTTTTCAAATAATTCTTTTCTGTGGTAACTGTAGCGAGGGCATTCGAGAATAATATGTTGCAGATCTTCAACTCCTCCACAAATACAGTAAGGGTCATCATTTTTTTCCATCCTGTATAAATGAGATTTTGTTAAACAATGTCCACTTCTTATTCTGCACAGCAGGGTAACGTGTCTTCTGTCCATATTTAGATTCCAAAACCATAGAGTTTTTCCTACTTCCCTAATGACGCATAAAAGGTGCCCTGAGACAAAGAAAGTTTCCAAGTTTGTTTCCATTCCTTAAAAAGTGACTTTTTTACTTTCGTTTCAAATTCAACCCATGTACATTTTTGTTCCCTTAGTAACGATGTTTTGCATCCCAATCCTGCAAGTGTGTCCGCTCTGTCGTTTCCTTTAATCCCCGAGTGACGGGGGATCCAACAAAACTCTATCATCTTTCCTCTTCCTTCCATTTCTAATAGCAACTTTTTAATTTCTATGACCGTTCTATCAGCTTTATAGTTATAGGCCGGGCCGCAGACCCTATGTAGAGCAGATTTAGAATCTGCAAAGATTATAAAGTTTATTTCCTCCATAGACTGAATTTCTTTCAAAGCCTTCAAGATAGATATAGTTTCAGCGGAACATATGGATAAGTTGTCGTTTAGCCTGGCTATAATGTTGACGTTCTTATTGGGAATGTATACTCCTATTCCTACCTGTCCATCTCTTATTGATCCATCCGTAAATATGTTTAGGTATCCTGGCCAGTGACTGTTACTGTACTCTACAAAATTTGAGGCGTTATTCTCCTCCTTTTTTAAATTGGATAAATGAAGGGTCCGAGTTAAAGTAGAAACCTCTAATCTCTCTTGAAAACAAGGGAAGACAGAGGATGAATAGATTTTATCTTTAACATTCATATAAAAATCCATAGCTGATATAAGAGGTGTGGTGATTTTGTTACGCCAGTATTTGTCCTGATCCCCGTTATATCTAGCATAAATTTCTACAAGATTCGCAATTATTGGGTTATTTTTAATAGCTAACATTTTTCCAATGAATTTATGTGCCAGCCAATTTCTTCTCCATTTTAGGGGTTGTTCTCCTGATTCGGCGTAGACTACATTTAGTGGGGTAGTTCATAAGGCCACAGCATGTTCGCAGTGCTCTGTTTTGAAGTGTATCCAATTTTTTTAATGCCTCCTGGGGCACTCTGAAGAAAAAGATGCTGGCATAGTCCAAATGAGGTTTCATCAGAGATTTATATAAAAGCAGTAAAGTCTGAGAATCTGAACCCCAATGTCTTCCTCCCAAGGATCCAATGAGATTTAAGGCTTTATTGGCTTTCTTACAACATTGATCTATATGGTTTGCCCAGTTCAGTTTATAATCTAATGTAGCTCCTAAGTAAGTAACAGATTGTTTAATAGGGATTTCCGCTCCATTTACTTTGATGTCATTTATTTTCGGGCATATTTTTGTTTTACGAAAAAGAGTTGCAGAGGATTTGCTTGCTGAAAGTTCGAGCCCATGTTCTGTTAACCAATTATGAATTCTTTCCAAGGTGGAATTCATGCCATTAACCATTTCTTCTATGT
Source organism: Brachypterus glaber (assembly GCA_958510825.1). Classification (NCBI taxonomy): domain Eukaryota; kingdom Metazoa; phylum Arthropoda; class Insecta; order Coleoptera; family Kateretidae; genus Brachypterus; species Brachypterus glaber. The sequence continues at coordinate 27,461,706 of OY294048.1, read as the reverse complement.
CTTCACCTTCTATGATAATAACAATATCGTCAGCATATTGGATAATTTTACATCCTAAAATGGTTTCCAGATGCAAAGAAGAGATATACATGTTGAATAACAATGGGCTTAAAATGGAACCTTGTGCTAAGCCTTTATAAGATATCCCTGGCCCTAGTAATTTTCCTTCTCCATCATCGACATAAATTTTCCTGCTTGTATTTAATTGGTAATATCCGAAATGTCTTTAGGAAGATTTTGTTCTGCCAGGTATTTGTGAAGAGTTTCCAGATTCACGTTGTCGTAGGCGCCTTCTACGTCCAGAGTAACTAAAAGAGTCTTCTTGCCTGCTGATAAATTTGCATGAATCTTTGAAGTAGGGAAAGCCAGAGCATCCTGCACCCCTTGGCCCTTCCTGAATCCAAACTGGTATTCGTAGATTCTTTTCTCTTTCTCTAAAAGAAACTCTACCCTGTTTTTTAACAGAGTTTCAAATATTTTCAGTACACATGAGGACATCGCTATTGGTCTGTATCCTTTGATCGTTTTCTTATCCTTTCCAGGCTTTGGGATGGGTAGCTTTAGCTAGTTCCGACATATTCTTTATCATTGAGTAATTGACACCGTCCAATCCGGCTATAGAATCTTTTTTTTCCTTTAATGCATACATCAGTTCTTCCATGGTTAAAGAATTAGATTTTTCCTCTTTGAAATTATTTTTTGGAGGTGGGCGTTGAGAGAATGGAGGGCAAAGGTGGTTAAGAAGAGGATCCCCTATATGTTTTAAAGGTTTAGCTTCTGGAGGTGGTTTTTTACTGGACGAAAAACGTCTTACTTTCTTCCAAACTGTTCTTATACTAGCTCCTATTCTAATACTTGAACAAAAATCCCTAAAACTTTTTCGTTTTTCGTTATTTAAAAACTTTTTTGTTTCAGCTGCCACTTTCTTTGCTTCAATAAAGTTATCCATAGAAAAAATTTCCTTTAAAGCTCTGTAGGCCCTTCTTCTCTTTTCCACTGCTTCTTCACATTCCTCATTCCACCATGGGCAGATTCCTCTATTCCTTTGAGTTGATGATTTTATTGGACAGGATTCTTTGACTGCTTTTATTATACTTGTATAAAATGCTTTATAATCCATATTTTCCTTTAGTCCTTCATCAATTAGTTCTCTGTATCTAAACCAGTCTATTTTCCTCAAATCACATTCTTCCAATTCTCTAATTTTCCTAGGTTCCTTTTGACTGCCTGTCTGATTTCCACCTATCTCCGCTAATATAGGGTAATGATCACTGGATGCCGGATCTTCCCACACACAGAAAGATGTATTAGTGGCCAGAGTATCCGAGACACAAATTAAATCAGGAACACTGTTTAAAGGAGGTGCTGTTACTCTTGTCGGGAGACCATTGTTTAAAACAACCATATTTAAATAATTCACCATTTCACTGAAAAGATTTCCATTCCTTTTAGTCACTGATGAGCCCCACAGTGTATTCTGAGCATTGAAATCTCCCAGCAGGACAATTGGACCATCTGATTATTCTAAAAATTCCTTGATTTTTTGAGTTGGAAGCTTGATGTCTGGTGGATTGTATACGCAGAACACACTTAGATGTTGGAGTTTTATCCCTATAGTTTGGAAAGTATCTGGAGTGTTTGATGTATCGAGGTTAAATGCTTCATATCTGAATTTCTTTTTAACAATTAAGGCTACACCGCCCCTACCATCTGCTCTGTCTTCCCTGTATATTGTGTAACCTGGGACTTTAAAATTTTGAAAAATTTTAAAGAAAGTCTCATTTAAACTAATAATGTCCGGATTTTCCTTATCAATTAAATACAACAAAGGCTCACGATATACGTGTACTGATCTAATGTTCCAATGCATGACTTTAAGGCCTTCCATTTAAACTTCCAAGAAAGGAAGGAAGAAGGAAAGCTGTTTACTGTAAGAAAAAAAAAAGAGAACAAGAGAAAGAAAAGAAAAAAAAAAGGAAGGAAAGAAAAGAAAGAAAAAAACGCAGAAGAAGTTTACTAGTCCTCTTCTGAAGAAGGTTGGAGAGGCTTAAAAATTATTTTAGAGATTTCCGATAGTACATCGTTTATGGAGAATTCTTCGAAGTTGACTCCGTCTATTAATTGTCTTATAAGAGAAGTTTTATCTCCTAATATGTTTCGAGGTGGTTTTTCATGAGAAGGTCCTGGAGGGAGGTAGAGAGGTCTTGATGGGCCACCACCAAGCCTTGGAGATTCTGAAATTATTTCGTACCGAATTTCTGCCCTATTGTAGCCTAAATCAGGAGAAACAATTCTCTTTCTTTTAGGTTGACTAGCCTGTACAGCCCTACTGTAGTTTTTGTTTGTTTGGGTTCCTGGTTGTGCCTGAGTGTGAAATAGTTCTGGTTCAAGTCTTAGAGGAGGATATTCTCTTTCAGATGTAATGTTGGTTCTCTTTTGGAAAGCTGGGTATCGAATACCTGCCTCGTAGAAAGACACACTATTATAGGCCATATAACTGTTTATATTTTGTTGCCTCTCATATTCCTTACATATTTTGGATGTTAACTTATGATTTAATCCACAGTATATGCATATATCTGTCTTTTCTTTGCAGTCTTTGTATATGTGGTCGTCTAATCCACATTTTTTGCATTTTTCCTTTCCTTTACAGTTTTTTTGTATGTGTCCAAATCTCATGCAGCGGTGGCACTGTATTACTGGGTTTATGTACCTCTTTACCTTAATAGGAAGCTCGTGAAAAAAGATCTCTGTTGGTAATCGTCTACCTTCAAAAGTAATAAGAACAGTACCCGTTTCTACAAATTTTACCTCGCTGTTTTCTTCCACTCTTCTGCTCATTCTTTTAACTTCTAGTAACTTGGCATTTGCTTCGCAATCTTCAGGGTTAAGAAGTTCATTAACATTAATTTTTCGTGGAAAGCCTCTAATTACAGGAGACAAGGCTAAAGGGAATAAATGCCTTTAAACCTTTATATTCTAAATCTGGGTGTTCAATAAGTTGATTAGCATCTTGTACCTTATCAAATGCCAGCCCTAGTTTATTAGTTCCTTGTTCCTTTAGTTGTAAGCTTAAAGGTGCCTTCTATCTTCAAATCTTTTTTAATTATTCGAGCTATTTCCAGTGGGTGTGCACCCCCAATTCTATTTCTACTTTCTATGATAACCGTATATGGCTTTTGATCATCCTCTTTGTACTTAAAAGTTTTTCTTTCTTGAGATGAATTCTCTTGGGTACCACTGTTGTTTGGTTGTGTATCTTTATCTACTTCGCTTTGTGTTTTTGGGTTTTGAGATACATTTTCTATTTCGTTCTGAAGTAATTGTGAAAGTGGAGGAATAGACACTTGTGAGTTACTCCTACCTCTTGATGGTGGTTTTTGAAATGTTTTACCCTGTGGTTCAAGATGTGGTGGATCTAGATCCATAATTTTTTCATCCTCTACGCATGAAGTAAGACTAACTGAATCAGATTCTGCCATACATTCTCCACTTCCGTTCATTTCCTCTATTAGTTGGTCGAGTTCAGTATCAGACCCCTCTGTACCACTTTAAGAACTTGCTCTTGACTAGCCATAAACTTCTTTACTTCCACCTTCAGTGCTACTAAAGCATTAACTGTTTTAGGTTGTGCTGGAATAGCATCCCTTGTTTCCTCTAGTTTGGCATTAACTTCTTTGATGAGATCTTTAAGCAAGGATTGTTGAATTTGTTTATTATTGCGGATGCATTTTAAAGTAGATTTTCCATTTTTTGATAATAGTTCGTTTTAAGTTTGTTGATATTTGGGGGGGCCCCGGCCCCCCGCTTTGTTGGACATGACCCTCTAACCGTTTTTTTTTCTTCCGCCCGCGTGCGTGCATAAAATCTAATCTTTTATTTAAGCAAAAAATAAGCAAAATTAAGCAAAAAATGCAGCAGAGTAAACTGACTTACCGCTTAATTGTTCTTCGTTTATAAATTCACCAAAATCTTGAAAATTCACAAATTTTTCACGGAACCTAACCTCTTCGTCAGATGTCAAAACCGCGAATCAAATAACTGTCGCGAAAGTAGTTTAGTTTTAAATTTTAGTAATATTAAGTTGGCAGCATTGTTCTCGTTGAATTCGAATCGTTCGTTTCGGTCGTACCGGAGTTATCTCGATTTGTCCCAGTTTGTTACAAATTTCGCTTAAAGTTAACTTTGGGCTTAATCTATGCCTTATTTCGTGTCGTTGTGTAAAGAAAAACCTAACATCCTAAACCTATCAACATCATCAAGGTAGCTACCACGCGTCGAGGGTCTCACATCAAAACCGTAAGTACATAGATTTCCTTATTTTCCTTACTTCGCAAAATTTTGGAACGCAGTCCATTCGTAATGGTTAATCACATGTTAATCAAACAAGAAATATTAAATAAAAACTACTTTTCACATGTACCCTCAGGAGGGTTGTAGCTCCCTTAGGGCTCATTTCCGGACCAACCTTTATACGAAGTTTTTGTCTTACTTTAGCATGGGGAATCTGCAATTTTCATTTAATTCACAAATTCTGAATCAGCGTATATACATTTTTTGTGTTTCGACCCACTCTAATAAACACATATCTATTTTTGATACAACCTGTATACCTACCTAAATATGTTTTTGTAGATTCACCCTATAGGCTAAAACTAAGTACTGCTATTTTAAAATTACAATCTTCAGGAGTTGTGGATAAAATACGAAGAAAATGGTGGGAAGAAAGAAGAGGAGGTGGACAATGTATTGTAAGTTTTTTGAGATATTTAATAGTGTATTACGCACCGACTACGCGAAATTAGTTTTAAGTGAAATAGGTTTGGACTTTGTGGTGCCAATAACTTTTTATTATGAATACTAAACCTGTTATAGATATCTAAAAAAAATCCGGCCACCTAGAGTTAATTATGCGAAATTTTATTAACGTTCTTAACAAGGATTTTGCGTGTTAGCTGAAGACTGCATAACCTAAAAATTCAAAGTAAAATTAAAATTATTTGCCGGTCTAATTGTGCAATATAAAAAATATTGTGTTATTATATAAACTTTGTTAAAGTGGTTTATGGGTATAAAATTACAGGTAAGCTATTTTATGGTATATTATTTTATAAAAATAGGTATGTGCTAGAAATGGCACACCATGCATTAAAAGAACAAACCATTTGCTGCTAAAAAAATAATACTGTAGGTCATTAAAATATTTGTATAACGAAAAAATAAAAAAAAAATAAAAAAATAAAAAAAAAATCAGAAAATTTTCTTTTTTCGAATAAACGAAGAAAAAAAATGTTTTTGAAAAAACTTGTTTTACCCCTTACCCCACTCCGAGTTTTAGCAAGAACAACGCGTTCTTCAGTTATCGTGGTCAAAAATTTCCCGGAGAGACAGACAGATTTTTTTTTTAATATAAAACATCGAATCCTAATAAGATCAAGAAAATGGTACCTTAGGATTTTTTTTACCTGCTTGACTTACATTGTATCAACGCATGGATTTTATACAGGCGTAATAACAATGAGGATACAAATTTAACATTGGTGGATTTTAAACTGGCCATTATTGAACCTCTTTTTATTATGGCCAAAAACTCTCCTCGCTCTCGTGGACATCCATGCAAATCCCTTGAAAATTCATAAAAAAAAAACTGAAGGACCTGTTGCGCAGTTTCCAATAGACGGGACAGAGTCGATCATCTACCGATTTATACAGAAGGTACCAGGCAGCGATGCAAACTAACAGAATGAACGGGAAGATCCTTTATAATGTGCGAAAACTGCAATATACATTGATGTTTAAATAAAGACAGACATTGCTTTTTAAAATGTCATACTGAATAAGTTTATTTACTGCATAATGTTTCACACATGTCATACTTAATAAGTTCCCTTACTGCAAAGTATTCCACATATGGCACACGCCGTTTTTTTGCAAAAAATATATATAAAAATTAAGATTTTTAAAATTGTATTTCTCGATATATCGGGATATAAGAACGTTAAAATATATTCAAAAAAAAAAAAAAAAATCATGCGGGAAGGAGTTAAAAAAATCAAAAAAAAAATCGTTAAATTATTTTGTCAATTTGAATGTGTGTCCGGCCGCTGTCTTGGCAACGTTTGGAAAGTAAGCACTAACTTACGTTAAGAGGACGAACTATAATTATCAGTCGGTAATGCACTACGTGGGCCAGACAGTTCTGGGCATGTCGTGGGGGCTTGGCGACTTCCGGTGACGTCAGAAAATGGCGGCTTCCGGTGACTTCACAAAAATGGCGGCTTCCGGTGACATCACAAAAATGGCGACTTAAGGTGAGGCGGGAAATTAAAAAAATGTAAATGGCTGTTTCCGGTTAGCGGCAAATTAAAAAAAAATGTTACTTCAGGTGGGGCGGGAAATTCAAAAAATAAAAATGGCAACTACTGGGGGGGAGGGTTTCAAAAAAATTAAAAATGATGGTTTACAGATAAAATAGCGGCTTCCGATGACGTCACAAAATGGCGACTTTCGGTGAGGTCACAAAATAGCGGTTTCCGGTCAAATTCAAAATGACAGCTTTCGGTTGGCGGCAAATTTAAAAAAAATGGCTTCTTCCGGTGTAATTTAAAAACTGGTGGTTTCCTGTTGCGGGATATTTAAAAATTAAAAAAATGGCGGCTACACCTCTGGGGGAAGGGTCTTTTTAAAATTTAAACTGGTGTAGATTCAAAAAATACAAATTGGTTGCTTTGACTGGCGGGAATTCAGATTCAGATTTCATATTTATTTATTATGTATAAATTTCATAAATTTTTTACATTAGATAGGGATCCGCCTTAACAATGTTTGTGTGTGGATCTTAGATTAAATTTAAAAAAAAATACAATTTGTTAATATTAATTCATAAAAAATATAATGTTTGTAAAATGAGAGAGGCGAGGGAGAGAGAGAGAGGCATTAATTGTAATTTATAAATAAAATAAACAAGCTATAATTATAATAAAATAAACATACATATGTAATTTAAACTATTGGTGTAAAATTAAAATTCTGCAAAGTGACCTTAATAGATTGGTTAAAAGATATAACAGAAATAATTTATTTTTAAATGTGAAGTGTCATAAAATGTAATTTTTTATGAGTAGAACAAAGGTTGACAGCTCTTATTCTATTGGTACCACTGTTTTAGATTTGGTTTATACTGTTAGAGAACTTTACATTTTATTAGATCGTAAACTGGATTTTAACTGTCATATTACCTCTATTGTTCAAAAGTCTAACAAAATGTTAGGCTTTGTAAAAAGAAATTGTAAAGATTTTTCTATTAAGTCTATTTTAACTGTCTTGTTAGATCTCATCTTGAATTTGCCTCTATGATTTGGTCTCCTCAGTACAATATTGCCATAGATGATATTAAGTCTGTTCAACGTAAAGTATTAAGATTAAATAAATATTCCAATTTATGACCATAATTACTCTCATGTGTATGAAGCATTGAATGTTGAATTACTTTGTCATAGAAGACTTAAATCAGATTTATGTTTGTTGTTTAAAATTATTAATAGTTTACTTATTTGCCCAGAAATGTTGTATAAAATTCAGTTCTATATCCCTACAAGAAATCTTAGACAAAGGGTATAATATGCCCTTTCATAGAACCAACTTCGGATCTCATACACCTTTAGATAGAGCTATGCTGTTGGCTAATAAAAATAACAATTATTTGATTTTTTTTAATTTGTCTTTAAATAGTGTATTGTCTTTAAATGTTTTTAAAACTTCTTTAAATAACCTTAATTTTTGATATTGTTTTTGTATCAAAAATTTATACAGGGTTATTCACGGAAGTGGTCTATTAAAAGTTTATGGAGAACCAATAATTTTAAAAATCTGATATTTTGCACTATGGGGTATTTTAATGTGGCCAATCGATTAAAAATATTTTCATGCTTGTGCCACTTCCGGTTGTACCGAAAGTGGCACTCAACTTTGATTTTTTAAATTGAACACCCTATATTTTTTTAATTTTTAAAATTCGCATTAAATTTGCTTTATTTTTATGTTTAACACTTTATGTCTATCTCCGTCTAGTTTTTGAGTTATTCAAGTTTTTAGCGAAAAATAGGCAAATTCAAGCACTCCTAAAAAAATTTATTTCTCCTTAATTTTTTAAATGTGAGAAAAGCTGTTTTAGATATCACTCAATAATACTTAACCAAATTATTCTAAGCCAAAAAATTACCCAAAATTTATACAGGTGTCTCAGAAAGCAGGTCAAATCTAACAAATTTAAAATAGCCATAACTCACTTTTTTTAAATGGCACCCTATATATTTTTTTATTTAAATAAATAAAAAATTAAATTTTCTTTAAAATGAATATACTGCCCTGCTAAGACAGGAAGTCGTATCTGGAAAAACAAGGTTTCGAGATATTAAGCAATTTGTAAATTATGATATGCCATCTCCGTTTTTTGGTAATAGTTTCCATGTTTAGTGCTAAAGGGTGGAATTAACTTTAATAAACCAATACAAGAAATCTTAAATAATGTATGTAGCAGAATTTGCAAAAAAAAAGACTTTTGTTAGATACGATATTTTGTCTTAGTATAATACGAAGACCAAATGTCGTATCTAAAAAAACCGGTTAGATAAAATGTCGTACAATGAAACTCATATTTTAGGTTTTTTTAAACATAAGTAAATTTGTCCCATATTTTAGCAACTAATAAAAATAAACAAGTAAAAGTTTGGGATTATAAGATATATTAATCGAAATTAGTACAATATAATTATTACTAAAAAACTAATCGCTTTCAATGACTGTTCCGTCTGTTTCTGGCAAATCTTGCCAAAAGCGCAATCTATTTGGTGGGACGATATCTGGTAACTTTTTTAACAATGTGGCTTTCCTGTCTTTGTCGATTCCTTTAGGGGCCAATCTGATCTTGGGTTTTGGTAGCTCATCTTTATAATGTTTTGCCAGGAGGAAGTTTAGTTCAATCAATTCACCACTGAATTTAGTTTTATAAAATAGGTTTTTAGAACCCCTTGTAAACTGAACTTGTACAAAATTGGCTAGATAAGGTTTAGGTATAATTTTATTCATTTTATATCGGGAAGAAAAATCAATAAAATCACAAAAATCATTAAGATTCATTTCAATCACTTCCACCCTTGAACTATTACTTTTTTTTACACACAATTTAAAATCCTCAAAATCTAATACTTTTCCTGTTTGCTTTAAGGACTTCTCCACTTGATGGTGGAAAGAGTCAGCGGACATGAAAGTGTGACCAGTTTGTAAATATTTTATTTTTAATAAATTTAGATTTACTTCTGCTGAGTTAATTAAATAAACAAAAAAGCAATACAGAGCCCAATTCTTATTCTGTGATGCACAATTATCTAGCCAAATTGTTATTTCTGTGGCGTCACGTTGAAACGAAAGAAATTTGTAAAATGTTGATATAATATCAGATTTACTCCTCCCAGCTACTCCTTCGTGCCAAACAGCAGCTACGGGCTTGTTTGTTAAAGATTGCTTGCCTAGGGGAACAAAACTTTCATTGAAACAAATGATCCTTGGTGTAAAAATTATTTCTTTGAACATTTCACAGCGTGGTAGCATTATCACCTAAAATTTAATTTAATGATAGCATTTTGCTGATTAACATAAAAAATGATATACCTTCTGCAAGTCTGCAGAAAAACATAATGATTCTGGGCCTGCTGTTGAAGATGCGTCAATTTTATATTCATTTCTCGCTTCTATGGCATCTTCATAATGAATTTTCCATTTTTGACAATCGTCACAATCAAAAGTAAGTTTATTCTTGTCGTGTTTGGAGTTTTTAGAATGAAGATCAAATGTTTCGCATGGCCAACATTCTTCATGACCTAGCACAGCAAACGAAATATTCATCTCAGCTACTTGTTGGCGATAAAGTTCGTATGAAACATGAATTCCAGGATACTTTTTGAGAAAATCGTTATGCATTAATTTAATGTTAATATCACTGGGGAGGTATTTTCTATTAGGAGCATGTTCCCTTCTATAATGGGCTATTCTTGGACCAAAACCGTTTATATGGTCTATAATGGATTGTCTATCAATTTTTTTCTCAGACGGGTGTCCTCGCTTTAATGGTTTGACAAGCAAACATTTTGAATCAGTTCTATCTAAAACATCTCTTACGATTCTATCATTATGAACTGGATACCCCAAAATTGCCAAAAAAAATTTCTTGCACACTTTTACATCAGTCCCTGTATCGGCTTTTAAATAATAAACGATTGTATTACTACGCCTAGAGTCTCCATCTTTAGTTTTCTTTTTTTTAGTGATTTTCTTTACTGAACTAAAAATAAATAAAATAAACAACAAGTTCGTAGGTCAATTCCCAGAATTCTTTATTTATAGCATTTTGCCTGTTTATGTCAATTATTTGAGAACATTTTTTTGTGCAATTTTGCCTGCATGTTTCCTGAACACTATGTTTTCCAATTTTTTCCTCTTTTTTCTGTTTTTTTCTTTGTTCTAAGGATGTGCTGTGTAGTTTCCTTTTTCGTACTTCTCCTTTTTTTGTAAATTTCTTTAGTTGATTATTTTTACTTATTTCCACTGCATCTTCTATAATATTGTTTAATAAATCGACAATGAATTCTTCAGGATTTTCAATTTCGCTAGCTTTTGGCGATATTTCTTGAGATTTTGAAATTAATACATCAGAAATTATATTAATCTTGTGTTTATTTGATTGAAAGTCAGTATTTTTTGACACTAGAAAGAAAGCAAATTATTATTATTTATTTATTATTATTATTATTATTCAGGTTCCTACCGCATTTAGGTTTTATCTGTAATTTCTTTCGCACTGGTTCCGGAATAAAATCGGGATCATCTAAATCTTCGTTATTATTACTATTATTGTCGTCAACTTCTTGGTGGTCTTTAATTCTAAATGAGGACATTTTTTGAGCAAGTTCTTTGTTTAGTGCTAGTGTAACTAACTTTTTAGATCTTTCGGACATCTAGGAATAATAAAACACACATAACATAACCATAAAAATAACCGGTAACGGCGAACAACAAGTTAACTATTTAAGTACAACATACCTTGTCTTGTTTCTGTATCAACAGTTTAATAAAATAGAGAAACACCTAACTAATCATATTTCTTCAATAAAGAATCACTTTAACTTAAATAATTCAATAAACGATAATAACAAAAAATTGACAGTTACGACTGTCAATAATTGGATTCGCCCACTATCCGATACTAAGTCATAATGTCGTATCTAATATTTTAGATACGACAAAATGACCTAGAAAAAATCAATACGACTTTCTGACTTAGTACAAACACTAAGTCAAAATGTCGTATCTAACATATTTTTATTCAGATACGACAATTTGACTTAGTAATAATCCATACGACTTTTTGACCTAGTAAGAGGTACATTTTTGCAGATACGACGAACAAAATATCATTTAAAATCACTATTTTTAATTGAGATATGACATTTAGACCTTGTCTTGATGGTAGAGCACACCCGAATGTACCAGAAACCGGCATAACCTGAAAAACTCAATTTTTGTAGATACGACTTCCTGTCTTAGCAGGGCAGTATAGGGGGTAGGGTTCTTTACAGCGCAGTCCATTACCGCGAAACCGTTACCGCGCATGGACTTTACCCCGCATGGACTATACCGCGCATAGACTTTACTGCGAAAGCCATTACCGCGAAGAAAATAACAGCGAAGGGGTCAATACCGCGCATGGACTTTACCGCGAAAACCATTACCGCGCATAATTATTTTAATTTTTTTTGAAGAAAAAAAGATTCAATTAAAAAATAAATATTTTGCAGAAAACAATCAAACAGTTCTAACTGATATAGCGGCTGGGTCCAGGTTGTGGCCATTACTAGTTTCCTTTAAGACATTTCCGAATGCAAACGCCCCTTGCAACAAAGCACGTCGTAACTTACGCACTTTTTTTAATTTTTAACAGTCTTTCCTTTCATGTATATGAAATGTTTATATACAGCGAGGTCTTTAATAATAATAATAATAATAATAATAATAATAATAATAATAATAATAATAATAATAATAAAGGTCTTTATTAATTAATTAATAACAATTTACATTAAGAATTTATGTAGGGCGAGGTTTAGTGCGGAGTAATTGTTTTTACATATTGTAAATATAAAATTAATACATTTTTTTCGAAAAAAATCAACCGTCTATTCTTACACCTAACCCAAAAAATAATAGCCTAACCCAAAAACATTCTGGTTAAGGATATCAGACAATGTTATGATATATTTCTATTGACATGTGCAACAGACTCCCCACCACTGGAGATAAAAAAATATATATAATTTTTTTATATGCATGTAGGAGTATTACATATATAAATTTTTGGATGTATCTGTAATATTTATAAAAAAAAAATAAAATATATCGGAAAAACACGAAAAAAGTCCAAACGAAAAAAGTGCCATATTTGGAGTTTGGGGCCCTGTAAAAAAATTAAATAGGGTAGATATTTAAAATCTGAACCATTTATATTTAGAAATATTTCCATAAAAAACTTTTTCTAAAGTCTTGAAGATTTTTTTTTGGCCTTGAATGCAATAAAAAAACCCCAATGTGCACTATATCTTAAGATTTTGGGAGTCAACAATTTTTTTCGTTGTCATATTCGTTTTTAGCGCCCAAAAATACGTAGAAAAAATATAGTTGGTTTACAAAAAACTAACTTTTTTTTTGTGGCCCTGTGTAATTAAAGTGTCTATTAATGAACTAAGCGATTCGAAATGAATACTTCGAGTGTTACAATATGAGTTATAATTATGCATCATGTTAAATATTGGACTGCTACGAATTACATTAGTTCTTGATAATTGACTGTAAAATGTTATTTGTGTTCTTGTGCTATAAGACACGCAAAAGTTTAGATTTGAAATAATAAACTGAGAATCTATTCTTCCATGTAAAGTAAAGTACAATAACTTTATACTACCCAATATTCTACGTAACCCCAATGATTGAAAATCAAACTGACTTAGCAGCAGGTTATAAGTGTACTCCCTTGGAAGATAGACACCAGATAACTTTAAATATAGGTATTTTTGGAACTTTCTCTGTACTCTTTCTATTTGCTCTTTATGAGTTTGGGACACCAAATAGTATTACACTGGGGATGCTTAATTAAGTAGAATAGTACGAGGTTAAACAAACATGTAATCTAAAAACCATATAACAAGAAACAAATGAGCATCAACTCAGATAGATTCTGCGCGGAGTTTATGTATTTCAATTCTGGTTAACTATGCTTTCGCGAGAGAATCGAACAGTCGATCTCCAACACATCTTTGATTTAAATGATGTTTTTTTTAAAGAACTTTCACTTTCGGGTTTAGACCGTGTTAATGGATTTTCACTTTCCGACGTTTCGTCTCTTACTACTAGAGACATCTTCAGGGATTAATCTGAAACTCAGTTTCAGATTAATCCCTGAAGATGTCTCTAGTAGTAAGAGACGAAACGTCGGAAAGTGAAAATCCATTAACACGGTCTAAACCCGAAAGTGAAAGTTCTTTATATCTTAATGGCCGTGAAAGCTTAAAATCTAAGATGTTTTTTTTCCTTACTCCTACAACTAACTACGAGTCAAATCTAAAATTTTTTTTTGATTGGGCCAAAACTTTGGCCTCTAGGACCAAAAGAGTTTAGTGTCCCCAAAAAAGATAAAATTTTGTTTTTGCGTATATATAATTTAAACACCTATCAACTTTATTTTTGGTATGTGTATGACTCTCATGCATGGATTACTAGATTTTCACGAAAAAAAAAAGTTTAAATATTTGCCTAAAGATGGCGCTGTGGTAATTTTTTCGGAAAATATTCACCATTTTCATGACCTATGGACTCGAAGAAGCAACGCTGCTCAGAAAAAGTGGGCATGGCACATTAAACTACAAAGTTTCCTTTGTAATTTACCATAGAGTCTAACTAGGGGTAATTTGAATCCTTTAGGCAAAATCAATTTTAAAGTGACTCTGCACGTAAGCATTGAATTTAGTTTTTTGGGTATATAAAAATTATTTCAATACCCATTAACATTATTTTTGGTATGTATATGACTATCATGGATTACTAGTCTTTCACGAAAAAAACAGTTTAAATATTTGCCAAAAGATGGCGCTGTGGTCATTTTTTCGAAAAATATTCACCATTTTCATGACCTATGGACTCGAAGAAGCAACGCTGCTCAGAAATAGTAGGCATGGCACATTAAATACAAAGTTTTCTTTGTAATTTACCATAGAGACTAACTAGGTGTAATTTGATTCCTTTCGGCAAAATCAATTTTAAAGTGACTCTGCACGTAGGCATTGAATTTAGTTATTTGGGTATATAAAAATTATTTCAATACCCATAACATTATTTTTGGTATGTATATTACTATCATGGACTACTAGATAGTCACGAAAAAAAAAGTTTAAATATTTGCCTAAAGATGGCGCTGTGGTCATTTTTTCGAAAAATATTGACCATTTTCATGACCTTTGGACTCGAAGAAGCAATGCTGCTCAGAAAAAGTGGGCATGGCACATGAAACTACAAAGTTTTCTTTGTAATTTACCATAGAGACTAACTAGGGGTAATTTGATTCCTTTCGACAAAATCAATTTTAAAGTGACTCTACACGTAGGCATTGAATTTAGTTTTTTGGATATATAAAAATTAATTCAGTACTCACTAACTTTATTTTTGGTATGTATATGACTATCATGGATTACTAGATTTTCACAAAAAGTTTAAATATTTGCCTAAAGGTGCTACTGGGGTAATTTTTTTGAAAAATATTGACTATTTTCATGACCTATGAACTCGAAGAAGCATCGCTGCGAAGAAAAAGTGGATACAGTACTAATGTACAGTTTAATAACTACAAATTTTTGTTTGTTATTTGCCGAAGAGACTGACCTTTCGGCAAGATTAATTTTAACTAGGATAAGCTTATTGATGTGCTTATATAAATTAAAACTGCACATTAACTCTAAAAAAGTTATTTCCTTCTAGTTCTGAATCTGAGATTTAGATGGCACTGCTTTATCTTTATAATTTCCTGGGAATAAGAGATTTAATGTAAGTGCGCGTTCAAAAATACATGCTATTTTTACTAATTTGGGGTCGCAAAATAAAATAAAAGGTTGTTTCGTAATAAAACGTACTATTTGACTAAAAATTATAAATACACGGTGTATTTGAAATAGCATCGGAAATTTTAACAGATTCTACATCATAAAATATGACAAAAAGTTCCTATAAACATATGTCTAAGAATGCGTCATAAGGGAGCTACGCCCCTTTGAAAGTGGCTAAAATCGGTTTTTATATAATAACTCAGGAACCCTTTGAGATATATCAACGAGGTCAACTAATCTTACCAAGGCCCGTTTTTATGTGTTATTTTCATGTACTTATTTCAACCAGGGGTGTGCGAAACGGGGGGGGGGCTTATCAGTTTTTTGTCCAAAACTTTTTTCTGTGTAACTTTTTTGCAATTTTATTTTCGAAATATGATTCCTCAGGTCAAAATACATAAAAAAGGTACTCTTGTTGTAATACTGTAGGATTAACCGTTTTCGAGAAAAATTCATTTGAAGGTGAAATTCCATGGTTCGAGGACGAAAAATTAAATACTAAAATGTTGAAAACCAAAATTTTAATGATGCAGGGCGAATGTACATTAAAAACTAAGAAAAAAACCTCATATACAGGTACTTCCAAAAATCAATCCTAATGGAGCTATGGTCTTCTAAATATGCTCCATGCTATGCTATGGTAGCTTTAAAAGCGGTTTTTCGACCACATGTATGGAAACTTTTTTTCTTAGTTTTTGATGTAGATTAACATTGCATCATTAAAATTATGGTTTTCGACATTTTAGTATTTAATTTTTCGTCCTCGAATCGTGAAATTTCACCTTCAAATGAGCTTTTCTCGAAAACGGTTAATCCTGCAGTATTACAACAAGAGTACATTTTTATGTATTTTGACCTGAGGAATCATATTTCAAAAATAAAATTGCAAAAAAGTTACACAGAAAAAAGTTTGGGACAAAAAACTGATAAGGCCCCCCCGTTTCGCACACCCCTGGTTTAAATAAGTACGTGAAAATTACATACAAAGATGGGCCTTATTAGGATTAATTCACGTGCAAAACCTCGTTAACATATCTCAAAGGGTTCCTGAGTTATTAAATAAAAACCGATTTTTTAGCCACTTTCAAAGGGGCGTAGCTCCCTTATGACGCATTTTTAGACATATGTTTATAGGAACTTTTTGTCATATTTTATCATGTAGAATCACCTGTTAAAATTTTCTACACTATTTCAAATACACCCTGTATAGTATATATTATAATATAATTTATATACAGAACTCTTAAATAAGACAACTTAAACTAACTTTAAGCATATATTTGATACTTTTATCTCTTAAAATGTGAGCAGGGGGGCATGGGGGGAATTTTTTTTTAAATGGAAAGGGGGGTCGTGTGATACATCATTTTAAAGCCTTTAAAATTCTCTATATAACCATACATTTTTAAAATTTTTAAACATGTTTTTTAAGGTTATGATTTTTCAGTTTTCTATGCTAAAAAAATAAATTTTTAAGTTTTTTTTTTGTTAATTTTTATTTATGTCAACTAAAATTAGTTTAAAAGTATAATTTACTTTTTTTCATTATGAAATTAGGCATTTTTAAAAAATTGTTTGGATTTTTTAGAGAAATTTTGACAAAAATACCCATTTTCAACCCTATTTTAAACCCAAAAAAAAATGTTTAAAAAAAATAAAAAATATACAGTTAAATGGAGAATTTTATAAGCTTTAAAATGATGTATCACACGACCCACCTTTCCATTTAAAAAAATGTCGCCTCATGCCGCCCTGTCCACATTTTAAGAGCTAAAAGTATCAAATACATGCTTAAAGATAGTTTAAGTTGTCTTATTTAAGAGTTCTAAATTTGAAGTCGATATCTAAACTCGTTCAAAAGTTAAGAGGGGGGGGTGACTTTAGGACCGCTCTGTACATATTTTTAAATAAACTTCTCAGTTGCGAGAAAATACGACGTGCAGTCACCGCTGATTGAATCAACAATAATGTTTTTTAAATGTCCTTTAAAAATCAAGTAGCAACTTGACTTTAAAGTTGCAAGACTACCAGCTAAACGGAACTTATGTTTTTTTACCCGAAGAATACTTGCAACCCAGTCAAATTAATATCCCAATACACAAAAAAAATATGTAAAAAAAACATCCTGCAACAAAAGAAAAGCGATTACTCCTTTAGACATGGAAGATGGATTTTCGGAAATTGGGCCCAACATAAGTGAAATTATTTTCACTGTCATAAATAACATAAAATAATTTTGAAGGAAATTTGATTAAAAAAAAGGTAAGATAACTATAACTATACCAATAACATCTTCTCTTATATATTTATAACTTTTTAGCCTTTCTTAATCAGATTACCCCTAGTCAATCTCTACGGTAAATAACAAAGGAAACTTTGTAGTTTAATGTACAGTATCCATTTTTTCTGCGCAGCGATGCTTCTTCGAGTTCATAGGTCATGAAAATAGTCAATATTTTTCGAAAAAATTATCCCAGCGCCATCTTTAGACAAATATTCAAGTTTTTTTTTTGTAAAAATCTAGTAATCCATGATAGTCATATACGTACCAAAAATAATATTAATGGGTATTGAAATAATTTTTATATACCCATAGGGGTAACGGAGGGGGGGGGCATAGGGGGCTTGCCCCCCCCCCCCCCCAAATTTTCTAAGTCCCCCCAAAAGCAAACTATAAAAGTCTCACAGACAGACAAACTTAAAAACTTGACTATTTTTTTAGGGGCTCAATTTGGACCTGGTTACGCCTCTGTATATACCCAAAAAACTAAATTCAATGGCTAAGTGCAGAGTTACTTTAAAATTGATTTTGCCAAAATGAATCAAATTACCCTTAGTTAGTCTCTATGATATATAACAAAGAAAACTTTGTAGTTTAATCTACAGTATTCACTTTTTCGGCGCAGCGATGCTTCTTTGAGTTCATAGGTCATGAATATTATTATTTTTCGAAAAAATTACCCCAGCGCCATCTTTAGGCAAATATTCAAACTTTTTTTTCGTGAAAATCTAGTAATCCATGATAGTCATATCATGGGAGATTTAGCTCAGTGGTCAATGGCATCGATATAGCCTGAGACTATTGCCTTTTTCAGTTAATTAATAATTGAAATTTGGCGAAGGCGTACTCCCTAGATATATTGGTTCGAAAGTCAATTAAAGCCGGTGGTTCCCTCTACTACTAGCCCACACAAGTCCTGGACTTAGGGGATGCTTAATTAAGTAGAATAGTACGAGGTTAAAAACAAACATAAACATAAACATAAACTATAAGTCATATACATACCAAAAATAATGTTTATGGGTATTGAAATAATTTTTATATACCCAAAAAACTAAATTCAATGCCTACGTGCAGAGTCACTTTAAAATTGATTTTGCCGAAAGGAATCAAATAACCCCTAGTTAGACTCTATGGTAAATTACAAAGGAAACTTTGTAGTTTAATGTGCCATGCCCACTTTTTCTGAGCAGCGTTGCTTCTTCGAGTCCATAGGTCATGAAAATGGTCATTATTTTTTGAAAAAATTACCACAGCGCCATCTTTAGGCATATATTTAAACTTTATTTTTGGTGAATATCTAGTTATTCATGAGGGTCATATACATACCAAAAATAAAGTTAATATGTATTGAAATATTTTTTTTATACCCAAAACACAAAATTGAATCTTTTTTGGGGACCTAAAACTCTTTTGGTCTTAGAGTCCAAAGTTTTGATCCGATCAAAGAAAAAATTTAGATTTGACCTAAAGTTGTAGGAATAAGAAAAAAATATCATTTAAATCGAAGATGTGTTGGAGCAATATTCTCAAAAACTGTTCGATTCTCTCGCGAAAGCATAGTTAAAATTAATTAATTTTTTAGGATGGAGATGAATCACAAGATGCAACTCCACTGGGCCTTCAAAACGTTGAAGGTGCATTTTACGTAACAATTTACGGTGTGATTCTAGCAGCATTTGTTGCCATCATAGAGCATATATTTTCTGTTCTAAAAATAAGCAGAAAGACTAAAATTCCATATAAAGAAGTTTTTAAAATAGAAACTAAGAATTATTTAAATTTTGAAAGCGATGTGAAACCTACAATCACCAGAGATTTAAGTTCTAAATATGGTTCTGAAAAAGACAAAGACTGTCCAGAAGACATGGAGGAAAATAAAGGATCAAATGGATTTATTAAATCTCCGAAAAATAGCGAATCTATAAAAGAAGGTGACAGCCCTGTATCATATGGTTTCAAGTTTGCACCATCTAGCCAACAATTAACTAGTGAGAAAAGTTCATAAACATAAACATAAAAAGTCCAAGTGGACAAGATATCCACATCGGAGTTGTGTGATTTTTAATTTATATTGAAAATATACATGGTTGTTCAGAAATAGGAACTCAACAATTTTATTTTAAAAAACCCCTTATCCGAGCTTCTGAGGCTGTGGCTGTGGTGTTGCCTTGCTTTTCCATCTCACTTTCCAGATTTTCTCTCGCTTAAAGCGAATCTCTTACAAGGTTGCCGAATTTACAACAAAACAATTTACTTTTTGTGGTTTTACAGCCGATCAGCTCTACATCGATGTAATCACTGTTTTATTATAATTAATACAAAATAAAACACTATGATAGAAGTTAGTTAGAAGTTGAACAGACCCACGAACAAATGAACATATTTTATGTCAAATAGTACACAATAAATACTTGATAAAACATTCTAAAATTCAAAAACACATAAAGTAAATTTGGTAATTTTTAAATCGAAACTAAATTTTTCTAAAAAAAAAATAGCTTCAACGCCCGCCTATAAGTAAATTACTGCGCATGCACATACTAAAGTAGATAAGGGCACATCCACATGCTCGCATAACAAGCATAGTACATAAGAATGCGATGCCGTGATTGGCTTGATGTACGTCATGTATCTTGTAAGCCAATCACGGTATCGCATTCCTATATATTATGCTTGTTATGCGTGCCTCTGGATGTGCCTTAAAGTAGATATTTAGCACATAACAGCGGCAATCAAACTATCATTTTGACACTCTTCATTTTCCGAAAAGAACAATAGGTCGTTTTTGGCCCCTCCGCGCAAACGTATGAAACATCAATTCCTATAGATTTGGACATGCTGACACGATGCCGGCCTTTTAAATTACAGAAACGGTGTGCACAGTAGTCCCCGAGAACCCTTGGGTTAAAAAAAATTCGAACCAAAAGTTAAGGTTGGATCCTTGTAGTAATCGGTTTGGAGATAATATATCCACCAACAGCCAAATCCAGAAAATTCGCTTTTGGCAGATAATGGTAACTCTTCTTTGAAGAGGTACATCTTTTACACCAATGATAATAGAAAATTGTTCAAGTGTATTTAGTTAGTATTTTTGACGCAGATTTTAAATATCTTTTCAAAATTAAGCTATCATTTTTGTTTACAGAGAAAAACGTTCTTAAAAAAATGTAAAATTGAAATTTAGGGCACTTTTAAGCATTTTTATTTATTACATTTTAGCAAATATAATACTTTCGACTAAACCTGAATAAATTTCATGTTTTTAACTAAATATATACGCTACTAACAGTTAAAAATATTATTTTTTTCTGAACTTAAGAACCTGAAAAAGTAACTGCTATTTTTACAGTATCATTGATGAAATTACGGTCTGTTGGGTAGTGTCCTTTTTTAAAGCAGTTGTTCTCAATATGTTAAGTTTTATTTATATAAAACTCTGACAACCCCATCTTTGTTTTAAGTAATGATTTAAAATATGTGTAGCCAGCATAGACGTCTAAAGTTTTTTTTATTTATTAGTACATGTATTGCAATAGGATTAAATATTTAATTTTAATTTAAATTTATTTTTTTCCATTTTTTATTAAATATAATTTAACGTTAGTTATTATGTGTTATATTTTAACATCTTATAAAATAATAATATATTTTGTTTGGCACAGTAGTTTTTGCAAATTAAAGCATAATAATTTTATTTAAAAAAAATCGTTTTATTGTCTGTATTTTTTTATTTTTTTAATATAATTATTACAAATCCAAGCAATATACCCAGACTTGTAAGTTATATTTTACATCAGGTAACTCTCTGAATAAGCAAGATGGAGAAGACTTTCTAGTCCTTCAGCTGATCAGAGAGGATGAAATAAAACGGTGATCACTAACTGATTTGTGATAATTTATTAGACTAGTAATTCATTTATATTCAATTTACATTCTAACTATTTCCTAAATCTACACGTTCTGACATTGGGGATATATATATTTATTTTCCCTAATGTTTCCTCGGCTTCCTCGTTTTGTATTATATTTTAAATTCAATTCAATTCGTTTATTCATCTTTAGAATGTATACAAATACACATAAATAAGTCAAAAGTCAGCAATGATATTGGAAAATGGAGACAAAAAATTATAATATGGTTAAACACAACTGTATGTATTATATTTTACCGATTATTAATAATAAATTACATTTTTCGTATTGTTGCTTAACATAGTGGGTTCGAACAGATTTTAATAGGCAGGCTCGGTAGATACTACTAAGAACGCCTCTCCTTAAAATATTAAGTTATATTTAAACATCATACAATTCAATACAAATGGGGTTGTGAGGCAACATAGTACCTTTCAAGTCACTGCGACCAATGAGATCTATTGTGAATCCCCTTCATAATTTAATCTACATATAACTTTAGTCTTCCCAAGAAGGCCAAAAGTATTTTTGGGGCTACTTGGGATATATCTGCAGATTTTGGATATACCTGTTCGATATAGTAGCTTTTTGCAAACAATGACTTTGCAAAAGCAGATAATGTGTTCAGCCTTTTCTGGTGCTTCTGAGCATATACAGCAGGTGTCAATTTTTAAGCGTTATCTTAGAGGGCAATGACTGGTTTTTATTTCCGGAATGCTGAGTTCACTTTTCTTGTTTTTCAGGTTCATATTTTATAAATATTTTGGCCTGTCTTAAGTTTTGGTCTTTACAATATCGAACTATGATTTTGGTTTCCCATTTTTTGTTAGACTTTACCAGGTCGCTTTTGTTAAAAGTTTAGGGCCAGTAAAGGACATGGCACAATTTATAGGGAGTTTTGGCCCTCGGTGAAATTCGCTAAATTTTTTATATGTTTTAGTTTATACTTTTTTAAAAGGAATTAGGAACGTTTCAAGCACTTTGTATGTACAGTTTTTTTTCTATAAGGAAAATAAAAAAATATTTTTGCCCTACACTCCTCATAAAAATATTTTTCTAGTAGGCATTGTTTCGTTTGATAACTTGTCAGTGAAGGATATTCTGACGTATTTTTGAAGTTTTTTAGACTAAATTGTCAGTTTTATTGGGAAAAAGTAATGAAATACATATTGAAATTGGACAGAATAATTAAATAAGATGAAGAAAAGTGCAACAGAAATACTTCTTAAGGACTAAATTAGTGAAATACGTGAAATAAGTTATTTGCTAACCTGGTAAAAAGTACTAAAACGTATATAAAATTGAACTAAAGAATGAAATAAGAAGAAAAGCAGAATATAAATACGTTTTAAGGGAATCGTTTGTAAAATAATAAGCGATTTTAATGCCGAAAGTGTATCCCTTATTTTTTGTACGGCAAAAAAAAACAATTATTTCCAAAATTCTACATAGAAGAAATTGAATATGTGTTTTTGTAATATAATGTACTGGAACCCATGTTAAAACTCCAGAACTTAATAAAATAATAAAATAAGAAGTAAAACAGAACAGAAAAACTAAGTTGAAAGTGAAATACTGTGTTTCTGCATAGAATAAATTATCCAATATAACTACACTTCTGCTCAAAAATATCGGCCCACCTAAAAAAATCCACATTTTCAAATGCTAATAACTCCAAAACTATTCAATAGATTTATTTGACCTTTTTTTTATTTTAAAGCCTGAACTTTTAGCTCTTAATTACTGGAATAAAAATTATCAAAAATCTTTTTTTAAACCGGCTGCAATGAAAATTACACAGCTATGTTTTTTTACTGCTTATTTCGATATGCGCACGGTTTGCCACTGCATATTTTTTAACAATTTAATTAATTGATTTTATAGGCCAATTAAATGGGAGTAATTTCTTTTTTAACTTTTTAATTTTCCTTTTCTCGTTTAGGAGATATACGGTTTTTTCTGAAAATAAAATTTTTTGCAAATAACAAAAAAACTACACAGTGGATTTAATTGATTTATTTTTTAATTTGAAGCTTAAGTCCTTAACTTTTATTTATTTAATTTAAGTTTCTGGTGCAAACATGTTTAAACTGGGTTTACATTGCTTAAATAGTCATGTTTTTTTTACCCAATCTTTTTTGATGCAATTTAACCACAAACTCAAATGTTTCCATAAGTTTTAAAACTTATTCTAAAAGCCACACTTATTGTGACTGATTCCTTCTTTTATTTTTTATCATAAGTCTTCTCATTTAGGAGAAATTAAAGTTTTTCGTAAAAAGTGACTTTTTAATCAGTGGGCTAGTGCCACCCCTGTAAAACTGTATATGACGGAAAAGCGTCGATAGAATATAAAGATCTATTGCACTTCTATAACTTTAGCTTAAATAAATACATTTAATTAACACGTTTTCTGCGTTAGCAACTTTTTGGTTCCCAGCTCAGACTGCGTTTTGAGGCATATATGTCGAACGAACTTTGCACAGACTGTTTAAATCTCTAATGGTACTCCAAAAACAAGTTCTAACGTCTTTTTAAGGACTTTTTGCTTTTTATTTTTTTTAAAACAAAATATTTTATCAAATAAAATAACAATAAACAAATTTTAAATTTTATTAAAATTATTTAATAACAATTATAAACACAAAAAAACGTATTAGACGTGTATGTTTTTTTACAACAATGCTGTTTTTCGTTATTATTAGTTACATTACATTATGGTCAATAAAACATTCAATTTA
Organism: Brachypterus glaber; assembly: GCA_958510825.1. Classification (NCBI taxonomy): domain Eukaryota; kingdom Metazoa; phylum Arthropoda; class Insecta; order Coleoptera; family Kateretidae; genus Brachypterus; species Brachypterus glaber. Next base: position 27,437,566 of record OY294048.1, on the reverse strand, counting down.
ATTTAACAAAACACTAAAACTAACCAACATTACACGGTTGAGGCTAGGTTATCAATGTGTATACACTATAGTTAAAATTTATCTACATAAATATTATAGACGTTATAGTCATATTTCCCAATGTTTTTCATACAGAATTAGGTTTTAGAAATGGTTTGAGGCAGCTGTATATCCCATGCCTGGCAGCATTTACTCCTATTCTTTTCATAGAGAGAATTAAGTTTCTTATAGTATTCTGAGGTATATTTTCCCATTCTTCCTCGACTGCTATAATTAGTTCTGGAATTGTCGCTGGCGCTGGGTTCCTTGATCGAATTCTTCTTTTTAACTCATCCCAGAGATGTTCGATTGGGTTAAGATCGGGGCTATTAGCTGGCCACTCTAAGACGTCGATACCGACATCTCTTAAGTATCGTCTGACATTTGCTGCAGTATGCGGCTTTGCATTGTCTTGCATGTAAATAAAGTCATCGCCTATAAATCCGGCGTAAGGTACGACGTGCTCTTCCAAAATTTCTTCGACATACCTTTCAGCTGTAAGACTTCGCCTTTGCCGTCCACGTTCTTCCCTTATAATAAAAACGGGTTCAGTTTTACCTCCCCATATCATGCACGATCCACCACCATAACTAATTTTTTCTGCAATGCAGGCCTGTGCATAACGTTCTCCAGGACGTCGGTAGACACGCTGTCTTGCATCATTCCCAAATAGACATATCCTGGTTTCATCAGAAAACATAACCTTTGCCCATTGGTTTCTGTCCCATTTTAAATGTCTTCTTGCAAACTGCAGCCTGGCACGACGATGGTTAGCAGTGAGTTTAGGTCCAGTTGCGGCCTTATAAGAGCAAAGGTTTCTTTCAAAAAGCCTTCGACCAATAGTGGACCTACTTACTGCTACACCTCTTGTTTCTTGAAGCCGTGATCTCAAATTAACTGAATTTAGACGACGATTCCGCAGGGAATTAAGCTCGATAAATCGGTCATCCCGAGCGGACGTGCACCTATGTCTGCCAGCTCCTTGGCGTCGACTAAAGGAACCGGTCTCCTCAAAACGTTGGAATACTCTTCTTACCGCTGCTCTCGTAATATTTAACTGTTGAGCAACATAACGCTGACTGTGCCCTTCTTGTAGCAGAGCTACAGCTTGGGCAGCTACTTCCGGACTTGTTTCCATTTAAATAATACAATTAAATAAAATTTTAACGAGTTAAAAAAGTATTGTCACATAAGTGACAAGTCTTGTCAATCATAAAAAAGTTAGTTACAGGGGTGGCACTAGCCCACCACTTAAAAAGTCCTTATTTACCAAAAAAACATAATTTCTCCTAAATGAGAAGACTTATGATAAAAAAATAAAAGACGGAATCAGTCACAATAAGTGTGGCTATTAGAATAAGTTTTAAAACTTATGGAAAGATTTGAGTTTGTGTTTAAATTGCAACAAAAAAGATCGAGTAAAAAAAACATGACTATTTAAGCAATGTAAACTCAGTTTAAACATGTTTCCAACAGAAACCTAAATTAAATAAATAAAAGTTTACGATTTAAGCTTCAAATTAAAAAAAAAATCAATTAAATCCATTGCGTAGTTTTTTTGTTACTTGCAAAAATGTAAATTTTTAGAAAAAACCTTATATCTCCTAAACGAGAAAAGGAAAATTAAAAAATTTAAAAAGAGATTACTTCCATTTAATTAGGCTATAAAATCAATTAATTAAATTGTAAAAAAATATGCAGTGGCGAACCATGCGCATATCGAAAGGTGCAGTAAAAAAACATAGCTGTGCACTTTTCATTGCTGCCGGTATAAAAAAAGATGTTTGTTAATTTTTATTCCAGTAAGTAAGAGCTAAAAGTTCAAGCTTCAAAATAAAAAAAAGATCGAATAAATCCATTAAATAGTTTTGGAGATATTTGCATTCAAAAATGTGTATTTTTTTAGGTGGGCCGATATTTTTGAGCAGAAGTGTATCATACCGAGGGCTTCATAACAGGGCTGTATCAACCGTGTTAACATGTAGCAGATATGCCCCTCTGCTATGAAGCCCTCGATATGATTTAAAATATGAACACTAAAAAAAAGGATCCATGAATCAAGAAAATGCATCTTTCGATTATATTTTAAGCCAAATTCTCTTATTTTTGGACTAGCATTTCTTATGAACCTAATAACTGGCGCGGGTCTTTGAATGGAAATCCGCGCTCTTCATTTAAGATGTTAGCCATAAAATAAGAGAATATGGTGTTGTACTTATCAAAAGACATAATATAATTATAATTTTTTAACAAAACTTAGGTGTTTATCTTTTTAAAATATCAAATTACGCATTCCATATACTATTACACAGTAAATGGTATATAAATAGTACATTGATTTTCCCAAATAATTTAAAAAAAAAACAAAAAACAAAAAAAAAATCAAAAAACAAAAAAAAAATCAAAAAACAAAAAAAAAATTAAATAATAAGTATATAGTATCTTCCTTCAATAGTCACGTTTTATTCGATTTTTTAAGGAAAAAAAGTTTATAAAAATTAATAAGAGTTATTTTTTAATGAGATTAATACGCCTTTTTCTGCTGGAAATAGAAGAATCGCCACTTACATTGGATTTCGGCCATTTTGGAAATAATTTAGTGGAAATTTTGACTTTTAATGACATTTTAAAGAAACGTCGAAATTTATGTCTACCTTTCAAAAGGTAGACATCATTGGAGATGGAAATTGTCTTTTCAGATCTGTAAGTTATCACCTTTTTGGAAATGAAAACCAATTTCAAAAATTACGAAATGACTGTGTAAATTATATAAAAGAAAATTGGGAGAACATCAAAAACTATGTTTTAGATTTTAGTTCTAACAGGGATGAATACTGTTTAAACATGATCAAAAATGGATGCTACGGTACTTCTGTAGAATGTATGGCTCTTTCGGAGATTTATAGTTTAAATTTTAATATTTATATAGTAAATTCCAGATCAAAATTTAAAAATATTGTAACCCTTGATATGCCTCCCTTGGTTTGGTCTACTAAAAAATACCTAAATTCAATAAACCTACTTTTCTCTGGCAATCTTATGAATGGACATTTTGACCTTCTTCTAAATTATACAAAATTAAATGACCCTGGCGAAAAATTATCCTTTTGTAGTACCTGTAATAAACATTTCAAAAATATAAATGGCCTAAAAATTCATACAAAGAAAATTCATGGAAGTAATAAAAAAAGTCAGAGAAGTGATAACGAAGTATGTTCACCGAATAAATCTTATTTCAAAAATAAGAAAATAACATCAAATACCAGTAAATATTCAGAAAACAATGAATCAGATTTTGATGCTGTATCATTAGTAAAATACTTCTCCATGTTAAAATCATCAATGCCAATTTTAAGAAGAATCCCAAAGGGAGCCCGGCCAAACATTGCCGAAGAACTTACTCTTTTACTTAACAAATGTGTTTCCAATAATGACGTAAATTCATGGGTGGCACTTTTTTTATTCCCGTATGCTGTTTTAAGTATTCCATCAAGTAGAAAATCAAAACAAAAATCAAGCTTAACGTCCAAGGTTAAAGAAAATTTAAATATATGGAAGAGAAAGAAAATTTTACCATTGGAATCCCTTTTGGATAATTACAATAATTCTAAAACATCTAAGAAATTAAAGTCTAAGGAAAATCTACGCAATAATCCAAATTTTCTTGCTAAAAAGGTGGATTCGAAAATCTCTGAAGGAGATATTAAGGGAGCAATAAGAATTCTATGTTCAGAAGATACAATCGCTACAAAAAATAATGAAACATACAAGAGTTTACTGGAAAAGCATCCAAACCCGGAAAATGTCCTGAAGTTCCCAGATGCACCTGAAGAACAAAATACTATAGACGTTTCTGTCTCCGAAATTAAAAAAGCAATTTTTTCTTTTAAACCCGGTTCATCAGGAGGCCTCGATTCTTTAAGGCCGCAGCATCTGAAAGATTTAGTCTCTGAGAATCTGGCAACGTTTTCTTCAGATCTCCTTTTGTCGCTTGTATCGTTTTCAAATCTAGTTTTTAAAGGCTCAGTTCCTAATGCAATTTGTCGAATTTTTTATGGAGCCAACCTCTGTGCTTTTAATAAAAAAGATGGTGGCATAAGACCAATCGCTGTGGGCTTCTGCCTTCGGCGTTTGGTTGCCAAAGTTGCGTGTAATAGGATTTATACCCAGTTAGGCGATACTTTTCGGCCAAATCAACTTGGATTCGGAACTAAATGTGGCGCTGAAGCAGTTACGCATTCAGTCCGTCGATATCTAAATTATAATCATTTAACCGCCAAAGTTATCCTTAAACTTGACTTTATGAATGCCTTTAATTTGATTAACAGAGAGGTATTTCTTTTAGAAGTTAAGAAAAAAATCCCAATTTTGTTTAGTTTTATTGCTCAGTGTTACGAAACATCATCAATTCTTTCTTTCGGTGATCTTTTTATTCTTTCCCAAAGAGGTGTCCAGCAAGGGGATCCCCTTGGACCTGCTTTGTTTTGTTTGGCCATTCAATCCATAGTTAAGGAGATTAATTCGGAAATAAATTTATGGTATTTAGATGACGGAAATATTGCAGGTGATCCCGATATTGTTTTAAGCGATCTTGAAAAAATTATTAACATGAGTTCGGAATTGGGTTTAAAACTAAATTTGAAAAAATGTGAGCTTTCAATTATTTCGGAAGAATCAGAGCATTCTTCTATATATTCAAAATTCAATGCTTTAGCTCCAGAAATAATAAAAGTGCCCATTGACTCATTTAACTTACTGGGTTGTCCTTTTTCGCAAAATGAAATAAGCAAAACAATGAACTCCAAAATTACTTTTCTAAATCGACTTTCTAACAATTTGAAATCTATTAATCATCATACTGCCTACTATTTACTTAAACATTCTTTCTCTATTCCTCGCATTTCGTATCTGTTACGTTGCGCTCCCTGTTGGTTGGATCCTAACTCTCTTTTAGAATATGATTCTGTTTTAAAATCTACTATCAGTCATATTTCAAATTGTAAAATTGATACAAATTCATGGTTACAATGCACTCTTCCTGTTAAACTTGGCGGTCTAGGTATTAGAGATTCATTCACTCTTTGTTTTTCTGCTTTCTTAGGGTCTATTAATGATGTTTCTAGCCTTCTTCAAAAAATATTGCCGCAAAATATTTTAATTTCTTGTGATTCAGACTTTGAACTAGCTCTAAATTCTTGGCTTTTAATATGCAATTTAGAAAAATTGCCCGAAAAGATGCCAGAAAGACAGAAGGAGTTTGATTTTGCGCGTTGTCAGGTTCTCAGTGATGGTCTACTTTCGAATTGCCAAGATTCAAAAAACAAAGCGCGTCTTTTAGCTCTTCAAGCCCCTGAAAGCGGTGCACTTCCTTCTGCATCTCTTGGAAATCTCTTAGATGATTCCACCTTTCGCGTTTCCATTGCCTTGAGGCTTGGTCTGCCTGTGTGCGAGATGCACGTCTGTACTTGCGGCGAAAAAGTTGATAACTATGGCCTACATGGGCTTAGCTGCAATAAAAGTACAGGTCGTTATTCTAGACACAGGTTAATTAATGATATTATTAAAAGATCTTTAATAACAGCAGAATACCCTGCTGTTTTAGAACCACCAGGTCTGTGTAGAGGTGATGGAAGACGCGTGGATGGAATTACCTTAGTTCCCTGGAGAGCAGGAAAGGCTTTATTGTGGGATGCTACGTGCAGGCACACTTTAGCCGATTCGTATGTTGATCAAACATCTAAATCGGTGGGTGGGGCTGCACGTATTGCAGAAAATAATAAACACAATAAGAGCTGAAAGAACGCTTTGTTTTTACTGTTTTTGCAGTAGAAACGTTTGGTCCTTGGGGTGATGAAGCCAAAAACCTTATTAGTGAAATAAGTAATAAAATTCCTAATAAATCCGCGAAAAGCTTCATTACCCAAAGGATCAGCTTGGCAGTTCAAAGAGAAAATTCGGCTTGTGTGTTGGGGACCATTACTGATGAAGTGGGTTTGGAAGAAATCTTTTATATTTAGTTTTTATATTTAGTTTTTATTATTATTTTATTTTATTTTCCTTTGTTTAATTTTATATTTCTTTTTTAATTTAGTGTTTATTTATACTTAGTAATAATTTAATAAACGAATTAATTAAAAAAAAAAAAAAAAAAAATTAAAAAAATGTATTTATGAATGCCAGAATTTACATTCCTGCCCCGAATGGGAGGAAATGAAAACAAACAACAGATAGTTTTAGCAAGAAGGGATAATAATAATTTGCCTAATATGCAAATACAAAACAATGTAAGAATTTGCTTTAATTGCAATCAATCTATTATAGATGAAACTGCAGCAGTTGAGGCAGATCCTACTCGCCTCAGGTTAAATGCGAACTTGCAGCTACTGCAACGTCACATATTTGTTCGAGGAATATCTGCATTTCTGGTCCTCGGATAATATAGGGCTTATTGATAAAACGTAGCCCAGGTATTAATTCTTTATTAAGGAAGCCTCTATGGTCCAAATGTAATGGACAACATCTTACATTTTCAGGAATGTAAATTCTAGCGTGAATAAATACATTGGCTCTGCATTCTAAGGATAAGCGATGCACATTATTTTCAGCATTACAAACAAGGCATGCCCGACTTCCTCTCTGATTCACTACATTTAACCTGAGGCGAGTAGGATCTGCGTCAACTGCTGCAATTTCATCTATAATGGATTGATTGCAATTAAAGCAAATTCTTACATCGTTTTGTATTTGCATATTAGGCAAGTTATTATTATCCTTTCTTGCTAAAGCTATCTGCTGTTTGTTTTCATTTCCTCCCATTCGGGGCATCTGCTGTTGACCACCTTGACGGTTGCATACAAAGCAATTTACTTGAAAAAAGGCTCTAAAAGCCATGCTAAATTAATTTTATATTACTAATAATATATAAAAAAATTGACAGACATCAGTTTGACTTATACCAATCAAGCTTTTTTCTTAATCATTAAGCTAATTAAACTTATTTTTATGAGGAGTTTGGGGCAAAAATATTTTTTTATTTTCGTTATAGAAAAAAAACTATACATACAAAGTGCTTGAAACGTTCCTAATTCCTTTTTAAAAAGCATAAACTAAAACATATAAAAAATTTAGCGAATTTCACCGAGGGCCAAAATTCCCTATAAATTGTGCCATGTCCTTGAGTGCAGGCCCCTTCTCTAGCACGAGAGTCTGCTGCCTCATTGCCTTCAACACCCTCGTGTCCTAGCACCCTCATTTTGTTGAGAGTTTCGCATCATTCCCAAACAAGTACACATTTGGTATCATAGTGCCGTGGTTCCCTAGAACCGCCGCCGGATGGAGGAACTCAATGTTCTAAACCGTTTTATAACCACTGATTTACTTATTCCATAAAATGATTTAAAAAGTCAAACTTTGAAGGATTGCAATTTTCACACTACTCAACAAAATAAAATATAATCAAAATCAATCGATTTTTCTGAAGGTTCCCAAATTTAAAATGGTTAATAAATTAAGTTCTAATTAGCATTTTTATCAAGTTAAAGAAACAGATTTTCTTCATTTATACTTTAGAGTCATATATTTACTAAAATTAAATAAAAGTAAATGCTTAAAAGTACCCTAAATTTCAATTTTCCATTTTTTTATTTATGTTTTTCTCCGTAACAAAAATAGATAGCTTACTTTTGAAAAGATATTTGGAATCTGCGTCAAAAATACTAACTAAATACACTTGAACAGTTTTCATTTATCATTGGTGTAAAAGATGTACCTCTTCAAAGAAGAGTTACCATTATCTGCCAAAAGCGAATTTTCTGGATTTGGCTGTTGGTGGATATATTATCTCCAAACCGATTACTACAAGGATCCAACCTTAACTTTTGGTTCGAATTTTTTTTAACCCAAGCGAGCTCGGGGACAACTGTGTGTGGAAGACTGTTTTTTTTTTTTGTAAAAAGGTAAAATTAGGTGGATTTTGAGCTAACGATGCCAGGTATAAAAAAATATATTTTTTATAGATTTGGGTACGCTGAACACGATTCCGTTCTCAAAAGTGGAAGAAACGGTGTGGAAGACTGTTTTTTTTTTTTTTTTTTCGTAAAAAGGTTAAAATAGGTTAATTCTGAGCTAACGATGCTAGTAAAATTAGTATATACGTATAATTGATATTAATTAACGAGGGTGAATTTTGCTGTGGGGTCGAAATTCAAATATACCCCTCGTAGCGAACGTGTTAAAAATGGTATATTATTCTACCCGCGTATAATAGCTATTAGTTATTCGGGGGATTACGCCACTCGTGTACCGGCTCGTGTCGCAAAATTCACCCTCGTTGATTAATAGCAATTATTATACGCTATATACTATTTTTACTATCATCGTTAGTTCAGAATTGACCTATTTTAACCTTTTTACGAAAAAATAAACAGTCTTCCACACCGTTTATGTCACTTTTGAGAACGGAATCGTGTTCAGCGTACCCAAATCTAGGAAAACTATATTTTTTTACACCTTGCATCGTTAGCTCAAAATCGACCTTATTCCCAAAAAAAAAAAAAAAAAACAGTCTTCCACATCGTTTCTGTAATTTTAAAAGCCAGCATCGCGTTCAGCATGTCCAAATCTATAGGAATTGATATGTTTCATACGTTTGCACGGAGCGGCCAAAAACGGCCTATTTTTAACATTGTTCTATGTATACATTTAAGCAAAAAAGCTAGGCCCATAAGGAGGTTCTTGACAGTATCAAAAAGCTACAAGTGACAGTATTCAACAAAATACACCAACATGTAGTTTATGTTCTTAGATAAAACTTTGCTCAAAGAAGCACATGTCTACCTAACCACACAAAAAAGTTATAATTTTGTTTATTCTTTTACAGAACCTATCAATAAAAACATAATTTTGTTTATTCTTTTACAGAACCTATCAATAAAAACATAATTTTGTTTATTCTTTTACAGAACCTATGTTTTTATTGATTTTTTTTTCACTGTAAGTAAATTATAAAAAATAAAATCCATAAGTCAAAAAAATCAGAGACATTTTATTTTATTTTACATATTTTATTAAAAAACATAATATTGGCAACTTTCCTTACCTGATGTAAAAGAGAACTAAAGTTCCACTTTTCTACTCAAACAACGTTGTTTAAAAAATTCATGATCTGTCTTTGTAGGTTCTTTTCTTGTTCCAGTCATTTTAAAGAATGAAGTAATAGATTGTGTATTTGGAGGAGGAGATTTTTCCTCTTCTAAATCCTCCCATTCTACATGGTATGCTGTAGTTTCAAGGGATTTTACAGCTGTAGACCAACTAAATCTGACCAACTGAGGAAACCCAAAAACAGGATCACAGTAGTCTACCAAAAATTTTTTTGTCACAGGATCTAAAATAGTTATTTATGATATAAAGAAGAAAAACACTGATTTTAGGGCGATTACAAGGATTACCAGCTGAGCTCGGGAGCAAGGTTGTCAGTAGGGACACTAGATCTAGGTCTTAAGTTAGCAAGGCGACAGACAGTCTGTCGCCTTGCTAACTTAAGACCTAGATCTAGTGTCCCTAGTTGTCAGTCCCAATTGCCCTAAAAACAGTTTTCATGTATTTTTTATTCGATAATAATAAGAATAATAATCTTAATAAATTGGTGTTATGCTTCTGGTGTGTAGACGACTTACAGCGTTTTTAGGAGCCGCTAGACATAGCCAGATACTGGTCAAAAGAATTTAAAATTAAATTCTAATTTTAGATAAATACATGTATAATACCGTCAACCGGGTATATATCGAGAAGCAGGGGTTATATCGAATGACGTGCAGTTATTTTAACTTTTCCGTCATTGTTATTCAGCTGTTGATATCTTAGGGATGTTTACGTTATAAGGTTAAGATAGTATTTGGTGGAAAAGTGCTGGATATTTACCGCAAAAAAAACAAATCGTAAGTTTTATACAAAAATATTAGTTTACAGTTAAATTTTTTGCTTTTCTGATAACGCCAAATAGTCTTATCTGGTACTTCGTAATCATCACATTTAGAATATTGCTACAATGAGAAAAATTATAGATAATAACCTTATCAATATGCTTATCTGACTGAACCAATTTTCTCTATTCATTAAAGTAAAAAACAGGATTTAAGCAAAAAGTCAATTTTTCAGGGTTATATCGAACAATACCACGAAAGCACATTCACGGACTCCATAACGCCGCAAATATATTACCGCTAATATGAAGTTGGCTTTACAAGCAGTTATAGATGAAAAAATGTCGTTTGCCAGATCCAAATATTATTGAAGTAGAGTGTTTAAGGAATTTTAGGGAGCATAAAGATAAATTTATTTCAAATCCAAACTCATTTATTGCTCCTTCGTTATTTCTAACATGAACAAAAGTATACAAAAATATTTCCTAAACTAAGTACTATTAATTTATTATATTTATAAAAAAGTTGTGAAAAAGAAAAAAAGCCTAATTGGCTCTAAAATATTTGGACTAAATAAAATGATGGTTCTATTCGTTGCTTGCAAAAGCTAAAATTTTCATAGCTTCCCTCAAAAATTTTAAGATTAAAATGGATGTTCTAGGAATACTGTCGTTTAGTATTTTATCTACGTTCTTGCCCAGCACTTCGTCCAACCATGCCGATCGAATGCTTCTATATAGAGGAGGTATAAACAATAAGTAGCCTATTGCCTACTGTTTTATATAAGGAGCATACTGAGCAAAGTTCTGTCTGTTTAATGTTATAACTTACATTATTTAAATAAAGGTAAACGTTATTAATATTGGACGGTCTCAGCTGTGAGATGCATCGCTTTATTTACATATTTAGGTTATTATACAAGTTTGATTTCTTGAGAGTTACATTAAATGACGCTTTTGATACTAAAAATTTATAACCGGTACAATAGGTACTCAAAAGCACCTTTGAACTAACGTTTTTAGCTGAGTAAACCAATTGAATTTAATATTATTATTTGTGTTGTTACTAAGTAAATAAATTTATTAATTAGTGATATAAATATTATAGACATGATATGTATATTGTTATTATTATAATTATTATTTTTGAAACAAAACCCAACAGGTCAACCTCGTCCTCCGATAACCGAGGCGACGTGCGAGAAATTGCGGCAACTGCTCTCCACGTCCGTGGACAAACATTGTTTTGGAATTGTGGTCGAGGAGGACGATGTCTGGCTTATTGAACTGTATTTGCCTCAGGGTGGGGAATCCATAGTTCCCATATATATGCGGCATCTATCATTCTCCAATACAAAAGCTGGAGCATAGGGCAACACTGGTGTTTCGTCTAACCCATACGAGTGCCTGATAAAGTAATAAAGCACTCGTAAGGCTGCGTTATGACTGCGAATATATCCCGAGACCGCATATGTGGAACATACAGAAAGTAGAAGCACGATGGTTTCTAGCAAACCAAATGTGTTAAAAACACCATCTTGACAAGCAAGTATGAATCCCTCGGTCTCCCTCCTGACTTTAGAAAGGAATGTGTCAGTCTTTTGGATAAGCCAAGGTCTATAGTCTTAAAGAAGATATTCATGTGCAGAAGCATCGAAGCAGCTTTAATGTGGATTTTTAATTGAACGGGACCCAACACAGTGACAGAGTTTTGGTTTTCCCATTCAAAGTAAAATATGCGACCGAGTTCTTCAGCTGCTCTCGATGCTGCCCTGAAGATAAAGGCTCCAACTACCTCGTGGTCATAAGGAGCGAATATCCCCTGATAGGTTAGTCAGGGGATATTCGCTCCTTATGATCTTACACACAGTGATCCTCGGATATAATTAGGTTTTAAGAAAAGGCCATCAGAAACAAACAATGGATCTTTGTATGGGTATGTGTATGGACATCATTGATCCATTAACAGTTAAATCGCGTTTGCATATCTTTGGAAGATATTGGTAAAAACTCTTCAGGAGGAATCCCGATCAAGACCAACTACTTAAAAGACAAATTTAAATTTATTCTAGTAGTAATTTTCGCGTAGATTCGAACAATGATTAAAAAATTTACCTATCTTTTGCCGATTTTAAGAAAAACGCAATAAACCATGATTTTAGTATAATTTTTCGACTGGCATAAAAACTCTATTTCAGTGAATATTAAAACGTGACTGGTTTTAAATAACAGCTAGAATAGTTGAGTTTAAAAGTATAATAGCAGATATGAAGAATTTTAATCCTATTGACCCTAAAGAAAGTCTTTCCATAACAATGTTTTAACGTTACAGGATACTTTAAGGTGGCCAGTGTATAATATCTTCACTCAAAGTAAAAAAGGTCGTATGTTAAATTTTTCTTTATTTTATTTTGGTGCTAAATTGTGGCATTTTTACAAAACGCCGCAATTCAGTAAGGTCTCTGAATAGAGTGGACATTAAACTTTTCAGTGTGTAAAGTGTGAAGTTTAATGTCATTTTATTTATGTTTCTTACAATTTAGAACAACAAAGTAAAATTTAAAATACGACATTTTTCATTTTGAGTGATGATATGTTTTAAATTTTGACTTAATTGTCAATGTTTAATTAAAATTTTTACTGCATTAGTTCCAAAACAGTTATAAACTTTCTGTTTAAAATAAAATAAATATAAGTAAACTGTTTTTTTTAGGGATAGTAAAGATGTTAAACTTGTGTAAGAAAAGCTTAATTAATTTTTTAGGTGTTATGAATTTATTTCTTGCTTGAAGTAAAGTAAACTCCGCGCATTATCTATCTGAGTTGATGGTCATTTGTTTCTTGTTATTTGGTTGGCAGAATATATTTAGTTCCATATGTAAGGTTTTCATCTTGTTTAAAATTTATTGTCAATCAAGACATTATATTGACATTTATAAAAAAATCCAAATAATTTGCTTTAGCAAGAAGAAATAACAAGAAAAGTGCATAAAAAGAAAACTAAAGCATCAATCTATAAACATTTTGTTTACATGAGGTAATATAATGCAGTGCTCTATAAATTTTTGAAGTAAACACTATAACAGAATATTTTGGTTAAAATAATACTGGTCCGTAATTTTATTCAGGTAATGTTAAATTTAAGTTTATAATAGCACTTTATGAATAAAAACTTACTTTTATTATAATTTTGAACAAAGTTTTACTTTTTAAACAGATTTTGTTATTATTTGTAAGACGTAAAATGACAGTCAATTTAACCTAAATGTTAAAAATTATCAAAAGCACAATGGGCTACAAAAATATTATTAAAAGTCATTTTTAAACCACTAATCATAGCTTCCTTGATCCAATTTGTTACTCAGATAGATAATGCGCCGAGTATATATTTAGATCTTTAGTTTGAAGAAGTCAGGTTGACGTCTTGGCTTTAATTTCTTGATAAAAATTGTTAAATATAAAAACAAGCCACCCTATATTTTTTATCCAGTAAATACAGATAATAAGACAATTACCAGCTTTATTTTAAATAGATAAACTCAATAATAACCCCCGCGTGGCTTTTACTTTATTGAGTGGATAATTATTTATTTTACCCACTCAACTGTCACTTGTCAAATTATTTTCTTTTTGCCCTCTCGAAAATTAACCTGCGAGGCGGCAGCCAAGCCAAGGTTAATTTTCTCATGGGCAATATCTTACTTTACCCACTAGTACCATAAATAACTATTATCTTTGTATTTATTTACTTTTTTACTGGTTTTAAGATTAATTATTTAGTTTTATTGTGGAAAATAATACTTTAATTAACTTTTAATGTTTTTTTATTGTTTGGGGTCTGTTAACAAAAATAACAGTAACAATAGTATCTACGTAGGTGTCTGCTAAAAAAATCAACAGATAACTCTTGAGTATGTAATACATACTATGTATGCACTGAACAGAAGCTTACAGTTTGATGGGGGTCTAGCAGACTCCCATGTGAGTGCTCCAGGCTTAAATACTAAAAAAGTAAGAGCCGAAACTAATTTACTTAACCCCGTTTTACTGCCTTGGCCCCTAAAGATGGACTTCTGATCCAAACAACGGGTTTTTTTAGTTAAAAAATAACACTTTATAAAGACTGACACATGTATACTAGGGTGCCCAGTCAAAATTTAAAAATGGATTTTTTTAGGGTCCCACCCCCTATAATTGTTCATTTAGGTCAAAAACCAACCCTCAATTTTTTTTAGATTTTTAAAAAAATATTTAGAGGTGGCGCCCGGCGGTTTTTTGAGAGGAAACATGGGTCATTTTTTTTAGAAATTCATTGAAAAAGTACCAATTAACAGCCCATATTTATTTTTTTAAGAAAAAGAACAGGATGTCCAAAAAAAATCACAAATCCCATAAAATGTAAAAAAATCACTTTATTTCGATAAAAGTGATGATATAATAATATATAGAAATTGCTTTGAAAGGTGTTTATTTTTATAACTGGGTGTTGCGGATTTTTTTTTCCAGATTTTTAAAAATAAAAGTCCTACACTTTTTTTGAAATAAAAATATATGTGTTTCATTACATAATATAACATACTACAAATATTTTTAAAACATTTTTTATTTATTTGCTATAAAATAGTTATTTTATTGCAATTTAATACATTTTTTTAACTTTTATTGAGATATTTAATTATTTTTTGGATACCCTGTACTTTTTTTCAAAAAAGTAAATATAAACCCTGAATTCGGACATATTGAAGAAGAAAAAAAGAACTCTTTGGAAACAATTCTAAGTGTATTTTTTTCTAGCCTTTATTAACCTCATGTGTCAATTTTTAGCATTTTTACCCCATAAAAAAACCGTTTTATTTTTGTAGAGAGGCATAAAAATTGAAAATATTCCTTTATTAACCAGAAACACTTTTTTGTTCCATAAACGCCCAATATAAAAGTTTGTATGTCCTTAAAAAATAGAAACCCTTTACATGATTTTCTATTTAAAAAAGCGGCGGGCGGAACCTATGAGTATTTTTTAAAAAATCTAAAAAGAATCAGGGTTGTTTTTTCACCTAAAGGAACTATTTTTAGGGGTGGACCCAAACAATTCCGTAGGTCCTGGGCACCCTAATATATACCTTATTTGATAGCCCTTGAAATGTTGTTTTAATGGTATAAAAATCTCATTTTTTTTTTAATTTTGGACTTATCACTTTTTGACCCTACACACCTCAAATAATATGATTGTTATATCAAGATTATGTTTTTATATGCTTTAAGCTAAGCTCAGACCAGGATCATTAAAATAAAAGTTATTTAAAGCACATGTAAGTAAATTTTTTATCGAGTTTTAAAAGGGGCATAATATTATTTCCTGCATGTTCTTTTTTCCATAATAAAAAAGGGTAGAAGTTAATGGTTCCTCTTTTAACGTTTATAATTTCTTTTTATTGTTAATTTGATGTTACAACAATTTTAGCTTAAATTATTGGTTTGAAAATAAACAGGTTTATTGCTGTTTTCCTGAAAAAACCTGTGGAATTTTTTAAAACTACGCATTCCATTATATATATTTTTTTTAAATATCTTTTTTGAAAAACGAAAAATTATTGAAAAAAAAAATAAAAACAAGTTTTCAAAGAAACTATTTTTTTTATTTTTTTATTTTTTTTTATTAAATTTTCTTTTTGCGAAAAACAAAAAAAAATGAAAAAAAAATCTAAAAAAACTTTATTTTTTTTTAGAACTGATCCTTATAATAAAAGTAATATTTCCTGAAAAAAATACGTTAATCGGAATTTTCTTTCAGCATTTTTCGATTTTTTAAAAAGTTCAACCCCCCATAACTTTTTTGTTTTTGGGGGAATTACTTTTAAAAACAATAGGGATCTTCCCCTCATAGAACTTGATTTTTCCTGAAAATTTCAATACGATCGGATTCGTTCTTGAGTTATCGTGATCACAAAAATCAGACAGACGGACAGACAGACAGACCGACATTCGAAAAAAAAAGTTGCTTATTTTTTCATGAAACAAATTTATATCCAAGAATTTTTTGTCTAGGACGATTTTTGATTTTTTTTTAATTCGAAACTACCGTATATTATTCTAGCGCTGCAGCGCGCTGGCGCTATGGATATTATAATAAATAAGCCGATTTTTAATTTTTTCAGTGGTGTAAATTAAGTTTTTATAATGTAGGTTAACATAATTTGATAAGCTAAGTCACCTAGACTTAGTAAGTTAAATAATATTTGACATAAACATCAAAATTGACAAGTTTTAATTATCCAATTTAAACAAAAAAAGTGTCCCACTTTTTTCCTAAAAGTAGTGTATGTGTGAAATAAATACCAATTTGATAGCTTTTTCAATAAAACCAGTAAACAGTTGATCCATCTTAGATGGTCCTTGTATACAGGGTGTCCCAAAAGTAGACAATGAAACGAAAGGAGGAGGTCTTTTTCAATCAAAAGAACCATATACACGGTTCGCTCCTGGACGGAAAAATCAAAAGTCGAGTTCACAACGTTTGTTGATATATTCTATTTATTTACGATGTATATAACAATTTAAGACCATAAATAAAATAATCTATCGGTTATTTTTTTTATTGAGAATATGTTCAAAATGTTTGAAAAGACGATTTTTACCTTTATATTTTCAATATATAAAAGTAGGGATCGACCGATACCGATATCAGGTAGTATCGGCAATATCGGCAAAAATTCGCTATATCGGTTATCGGCCGATATGAAAGTCCATATCGGCATATCGGCAAAACAAAACTATAATATTTCAATAATTTTTAATTTTTATATTTTTAATAAAGAACGTTATATCGCACTATAAATACAAGACCACCATAATTCAAAAAAAAAACTTTGTTATGGTTTGTTTTGTACTTTTGAATGAACATATTCAAACATCATAAACTCCACTTCTGACTTTTCCATCCAGGAGAACCGTGTATGTTGGTATCCAATTGTTGATGGTTTAAAAGTTATTTATGTTTCGCACAAATACAAGGCTTTCCAAATTTTTAAAATAGCTACAAAGCATTTTTCTAAATATTTCCAGAAATGTCTATGAAGCTGAAGTTTGCAACGTTTCTTTGCAACAAAAATTCAAATAGTAGTAGTACTAGTACTTTATAAAACTCGCCGCAAGCGGCTTGTATTCTAAACCTGTACTCGTGCGCTAAAAACGTGTTATGGAATAAGTGCTTGAATACACTATTTGAATTTTCGATGCAAAAAAACGATACAAACTTCAGCTTCATAAATGTCTTATGTACTTAAAAGTGCACCCTTCCAATAAAATAATTTTAGGAAACGTTCAAGTATTATGTAACGCGAAAATGTACCAAAATTCATACACTTCATACCTCGCTTCTCGCGTTATTCAAGGCCCTAATAGGGGGTGTGTTAGGGGGGGTAGCCAAAATATGAAATCTCTATAATCTATAATAACGCGAGAACCGTGGTATGAAGTGTATGAATTTTGGTACAATTTGCGTTACATAATACTTAAACGTTCCCTTAACAATTAAAAATTTCACACCCCCACAGTAAGGGGGCTTATGTCTCGCCCTAGTTGAATTACTCTAAAATAAAAAAAAATGAAAAAATAGTAGTTTGTTAAATTGTTAGAAACACTAGAAAATGCGCCGCAGGCAATTTTGTTAAGCTAAAACACTGTAAATTGAAAGATTAGAAAGTCTTTTTGATTTGTGTTTTATTAATATAAATTATTTTTGTATATATTTTTTAGTATTTTTATTAAATATAAAATACAATACATAAATACAAATCCTAATTTCCCACTGCACATTTAAATTTCCCACTGCACATTTTGTGTCCAACTGCATGTTAAAATAATTCCTATTCTGGGCACTATTAAATTTTGTTCACAGAAAAATGTTAGAAGATTTTTAAATGGCACTGACAGAAAGAAAGATACCACAGAAAGTTGACTATATTTCTCTAAGAAAAAAACGGCAGACTAACATCTCTACTCTAAATTTCTCTACTCCCTAACATCCCTACTCCATAACATCCCTACTCCACAACAACTCTACTCAGTAACATCTCTACTCCATAACATCTCTACTCCGTAACAAATCTACTCCACAATATATGCACTTTATTAGCCACTTAATAATAAATGAGCAGTTCAAAGAACAAAGAATCTTCTTCTTCTAGATATTATAGGTACTATGTAAGTATTTAAGGGGATGAACCATATAAATGTAAATTTCTGGTTTTTTGAATAAATGATTAAAAAAAAATATATATATTTTATTTTTTTCCTAGAAAACGTTTATCTTTAAATGTAAATCTAGAACAATCATAAATGAATTATTCTAAAAGCCACAAGGACTGCGTACTCTTAATATGTAAGTAATTAATAAATTAAATTCATATTTGACAGTGACTTAGCATGACAAATATTCATTTGAGTTAAGACAAGTGGCTAATCGAGTGCATACAGTGTGGAGTAGAGTTGTTACGGAGTAGAGATGTTATGGAGTAGAGATGTTACGGAGTAGAGTTGTTGTGGAGTAGGGATGTTATGAAGTAGGGATGTTAGGGAGTAGAGAAATTTAGAGTAGAGATGTTAGATCAAAATTTAAAAAAATGCGCATAATGTTTTACAACTTATGATTAAAATAGTTCAACATAGGTCTTGTTTAATCATTTTAACAAAAAAGCTTCATATTTGAGTGTTTTTTTTTAATAATAAAATAACTTTTTTCAAAAATTTAATATTTGAGTACATTTTAATATAAATATAACAAGAGCATTAAACATTTCTGGAAACATTTAGAAAAATGCTTTGTACCTATTTTTGCTTTCACATTTTAAAATTTTAATAATTGGGAAAGTGTTGTATTCGTGCAAAAAAAACATAAATAACATTTAAACCATCAACAATTGGATAACAACATAGGTTATTATACATGGATTTTTATGAATAGGCCAGTGCGCTTTCAACTTTACGATCATGCAAGTAAGAGGCACAATAGTAATTTATCGACATATATATGGTTATTTTAATTAGAAATTACCTCCTCCACCACCCCCTTTCATTTGATCGTCGACTTTTGGGACACCCTGTATTAATATAAATCATCATTTGTCTTACCTCCTGGATATCCACTACCAAAGTCCTTACAGGTAAGGTCTATGCCTTCCTGAAAATCCCATACTTGCAGAGCATGATCACGAGTAACTTTTGCACAAATACTAGCAGCTGACACAATTGGATATGTAGAATCAGCTTTTTTAGCTACAGTTATTATCAGCTTTGGAAAAATTGACTTTAAATATGTTTGGTAGGTCTCTGGCTTACCTACAGTATCTACATAAACATGAGCAATGTTAACACCTTGTTTCACAGCTTCTCTGATTAAACCTATTGCTGAATCCATTGACACTTGATTTAAAGAGTATTTTGATCTACTTAGCATACTGTTACAAATTGAAGAAGGTGCTATTACTTCTACACCCCAACCAATCTTATCTGAGTTCTGACAAATTTTGTCAAAAATACTATCTCGTTTTTCTTCATTTAGAGCTTTGGAATCTGCACATTCTAAGTCTAATAATAGGTTAGACTCATTTATAGGAGAGAATGATGTTCCGTATACCATCGGACCTAAATTTAGATAAGTAATCAAATAAAAATTTCAGTTATGAAGAAAAAACAAAATTCTAACCTAAAACTGGACCTCTTCCCGCTTCGTCAATTCCAAGAACACATGGATATTCCTTGCACACATCGGGTATTTTAGAAAAGTAAAATACATTTTTAGAATTATCATGTTCACCTAAATAATTATTTAAAGTTAACAATGAAGTTATTTCTTCATATTTCTTCACTTCCATTTCGACAGCCATATTTTTACTTGGCGCCAAACAAAATTGTCAGGGATGGTTAAATCGAAATTAACCATATATTTTTTCAGAGATGGGTAAAACTAAGAAAAAGCAAAAATGTCATTATTAGAGCTCGGATAAAGGTAAAAATTAGAAATTTAACCCTTTCGCTCCTGCAGGGACATATATGTCCCACAGGTGTTTAAAAATACCTTTCGCTCCTGTAGGGACATATAGAGGGTGTTCTAGAACTCGAGTACAGAAATTTTAAAGGTAATTCTACATACAAAAATAAAAAAAAAGTTCCTACCCAGCCACGCCTCGTCAATTGACGTGAAATACACGTGAATTTCTGGTCAAACTCGTCCTCGTCAACAAGTGACGTAATTTTCACGTTTTAAATCGACGAATTTCTTATTCTATAATTATTTGATTGTACGTTAAATATTAGGGGAAGTCGGGGTTAACTGGGCAGTTTTTTTTCATATCGAGTTTTTAAAAAAGCTGTAAACAATTTTCAATTATTATCTATAGCAAAAGGTAGATTATTACTATAGTTAGAACATATTAACACTTCAGACAAATATTATTTATATAAAAAAAGTTATTAACGATAAAGCAGTTAACCCCGCTGGACCAGTTAACCCCATAGGCCAGGGTTAACTGGACAGTGGTGAGTGACTCAGGGTTAACTGATCCACTAACAAAAATATATTGTATTGTAATTATTGTGAATAAAATCAAATGAAATTTAATTCTAACATAAAAATAGACAACATAATATGTTAAATATTAGATATATCTCAGGATTAATTGGTCCGGGGTAACTGGACGGCCCAATTAACCCCGAACTAATTAATATTGACATAAGTGATTTTGACCATGTCCAGTTAACCCCGAACCAGTTAACCCTGAGTGACACCACTGAATGAAATCATAAAATTTTAATACTTAAAAATATATTAGAAGGCGGCAATTATGCAGAATAATTAACAAAATATTCAGTATATTAGGTAAAATATTAGTCTAGATCCTCCTATTAATAATAAAGTATTAATTAAAAAATAAAAGTTAAGGTAAATACCTACTTTTCATCGAAAAAAAATGAACTTTCTTTACTACAACTTACAAGTGGGCAACACGTTCCGCCATAATACTTTAAACAATACTACTAACTAAATATCACTAGAATTTGCACTAATGCGCCAATACTAATAAACAAACTTGATAAAATCCAGGTGAACCAGTTAACCCTGTAGTCCAGTTAACCCTGACTTCCCCTACTATGAAATAATTTATTATAAGCATTAATCGGAATAAATTCAGTTATGACTCATCAACGTTGAAAATAAACACATAACATAGGCTTACGGAATAATTTTGCCGAATTATGAGGGAAATTTTTATAAAGGTCACTAAATCGAAACATTTGACGACTAATTTGTTACACACAACAATATTGAATATACATTGTTGGCGCCCCCTAGAACAATGGCCTCTTTGTCTATCTTATTTTGCTGACTTAAGCAGTATTCATTTAATATAAATAGAGCTCCGCCTAGATTACCCTCAGAGCTGTATTAGACATGAGTTAGATCGCACGTATCTTAAATTAGAGTTATCTCAAATCTATCTCAAAGTTATAATCTTACAAGTATTAAATAAATATTATTATAAATAATAAACAAGTGTCTAAATCAAGAACATCTAGAACATTTAAACCTTATAGTGAAGAAACTGTGATTATAAATACAAAATAACTGTGAAGTTATAAAATAAGTTTCGGAACCTCTTAATAAAAGGTTGCCCTGGTGTCAGAAGTAAATTAACTTTTTTTTTATGTTGTGTTGATCAAGGAATCCAAAAACATTTTGGATATTCAAATACGTTTGAATATTTTGGGTGATTGTGGTAACGAGAAGTGGTAATCCAGTTCCAAACCAGTTCCAATCACTGTGAGTTTCAACTCTTAACAAAAGTACCTACCTGCATCTTCATCCTGATTCGTTCTGTAGTATACTGGAGTACTGGAGTACGTCCTTGGAGTACAAGCTAGTACAGGAAGAGATATCCTTTGTACAGGAACTACAAGACGTAAGTCATTTTTCAAGTTTTTTCACTTTATAATATAAATGTTCATCCTATCCTATATCCTATATAAATAAAACTTGATATAAATCATAAATCTTATATATCTCAAAAAATAAATATGTTTTGAGTCTATCTCAAAAATAAAAATATTTTTGAGTCGTCTTAAATCAATATAAAAAGAAATAAGTAAGAATTAAAATACGATAACTCATAAAACAAATAAAATACAATTATTATACAACTCTCCTTTGAATAATAAAAAAAAAAAAATTGTTCAAAGTTATATATTTCAAGTTCAAAAATGTCTAACTCAAATCCAATAACATCAAGCCAAGAACCAAATCAAAATCAAAATGAAAATGATATGATAAGCGACGATAATTCAATCATTGTAAATAATGATCTTCCATTAACTGTACTTTTTAAGTTTATAAAACCATTTACGGGTGATAGGCTCGAACTTAACACATTTATACAAAATACGAACAGTGCTTTCTCTTTAGCATCCCCAAATCAGAAAGATAGTTTATTGTTATTTGTTGTTGCACAGTTATCAAGCAACGTCGTAAATGAGTTGGAATTAACTGATATCGACTCATGGTACGA
Organism: Brachypterus glaber; assembly: GCA_958510825.1. Classification (NCBI taxonomy): domain Eukaryota; kingdom Metazoa; phylum Arthropoda; class Insecta; order Coleoptera; family Kateretidae; genus Brachypterus; species Brachypterus glaber. The sequence continues at coordinate 27,415,045 of OY294048.1, read as the reverse complement.
ACTTAAACAAAAATTAAAACAATATTATAGTCAAACAAAGCATCTTGTACAAGCACACGAAGAATTAGAAACAGTCAGGCAATTTTCAAACGAATCTATAACTGATTATTTTAAAAGAATTGAAAAAATAAAAAATGAATGTATTCAATCTGAAATAAATAATTGTGAAGATTTTCAGGATTTACCTGGATTAAAACGATCTATTCAGCGCACTGCTTTACGTAGGTTTATAATTCATTGTAAACCAGAAATCAGTCAAATGTTACGAGCTAGAGAACTTAATTCACTTAATGATGCCTATAATCTTGCTCTGCAAGAAGAAAAAATAATCAATTATACAAAACAAAAAACTAATATAAATATGTATTGCAAATATTGTAAAAATAATTCACATAACTCGCAAAATTGTCGCAAAAGAGGTCCCTATAGAGGTCCACCTATCAATACAAATCAAAATAGGTATACAAATCCTAATTTTTCAAATAATAATTTTTACAATAACCCTTCTACGTCAAATAATTATAATAATTCTTATCAAAAATTTTGCAATTATTGCAAAAAGCCAGGACATTTAATTTTTGAATGTAGAAAAAGACAATTTAAAAATACTCAATTTTCTAATCCAAGAGTAAATCATTTAAACTGCCAGAGGTCCACTGTGTCGAATGTCCCTCAGGATACGGACCACAAAAAAGAGGCATTCCCATCTCAAAACCAGAAATAAATGAATGTGTAAATATTTCGCATAATATAAACCTTCAACCTAATTTAAATTTAAATACAATTACGTTTAATATGACTAATGCCTTAAATAAACATATAACATTCTTAATTGATACAGGTTCTACTACGACTATTGTAAAATCAACGGCCTTAGTACCTCATTTGACCCCCTTAGATAAGAATGATCTCATTGAAATAAAAGGTATAACAAACGATAACTCCATACAATCCTTCGGGTCAGCAAATTTAGAATTTATCATAAATGATATAACTATTCCTCACAAAAGTCATGTCGTCAGTGGTGGCGAATTAAATACAAATTTTGACGGTATTTTGGGTACTGATTTTCTTAAAAAACATAATGTCTTACTTGATCTTTGTAATAATAATATAATTATTGATAATAAAAAAATAAAACTTAATAAAGAAATTTCACCGAAAGAAATAATATTGGAAAAATCACAAACATCAGAAAATAAAATAAAAATTCCGCCTTATTGTGAATTTATTGCTGAAATAAATATTTCACAGAACAATTTAAAATATGGTCTCATTGAGAAAAAAACAAATTCATCCTAATGTTTTTATTCCCGATATTTTAATTAATAATGATAATCATAAAGCAATCATACCTATCTTAAATATGAATGAAAATGAAGTTTTAATTGAAAAACCTACTTTAGATTTAGTAGATTTAAATAAATTTGAAGAAATTAATTATTTTAATTCAAAAATAAATAATAATCAAACTAATAGAAATAAAATAATAAAAGAAAAAATTCATACTGATCACTTAACTTCCGATGAAAATCAAGCCATTCTAAATATTTGTGAAGAATTTTCAGATTTATTTCACTTACCTGGTGAATATTTAACTTCTACAAAAACTCTAAAACATTCTATTCATACAAAATATGACGCTCCTATAACTTGTAAAACTTACAGGTATCCGAAAGTACATGAAAAAGAAGTAAATTCTCAAATAAATCAAATGCTTGAACAGAATATTATCAGACATTCTAAATCACCTTATTCTAGCAATCTATGGATTGTTCCTAAAAAACTAGATTCCTCAGGTAAAAGAAAATGGCGACTTGTAATAGATTATCGGAAATTGAATGATATTACTATAGGCGATTCTTTTCCTTTGCCTAATATTGAAAATATCTTAGATCAACTCGGAAATGCTGTATATTTCACAGTTCTAGACTTATCTTCTGCTTTCCATCAAATTGAAGTGGAAGAATCAGATAAGTGCAAAACCGCTTTTTCTACTCCATCAGGACATTACGAATTTAATAGAATGCCTTATGGATTAAAAACCTCCCCCGCGAGTTTTGTTAGTAACATGTCGATAGTATTATCCGGCTTAATTGGCGAAAAATGCTTTTGTTATTTAGACGATATTATAGTTTATGGCAAAGACCTTGCTGATCATATTAATAAACTTAGGTCAGTATTTCAAAGATTAAGGGAACACAATTTAAAATTGCAACCCGATAAATGTGAATTTTTACATAGGGAAATTAAATTCTTAGGACACATTATTTCAGATAAAGGTGTAAGACCAAATCCAGAAAAGGTCGAAGCTATTACAAATATTGCTATTCCTAAAACTCAAAAAGACGTAAAGTCTTTCCTCGGATTAGTTGGCTACTATAGAAAATTTATTCCTGATTTTCAAAAATCGCTAAACCTTTAAACACATTATTAAAAAAAGATTCTCAATTTGTCTGGACAGATAAATGTAACTTATCCTTTCAAAAATTAAAAAATACTTTAACAAGGGAACCTATATTACAATATCCTAATTTTAATAAAAAATTTAGTCTTACTTGCGATTCTTCAAATGACCAAATATCAGGCATATTATCGCAGGAAACTCAAGGAAAGGACTTACCAATTTCCTATTTTTCAAAAACCCTTAACAAGGCGCAACAAAATTATTCTACTACTGAAAAAGAATTGTTTGCAATCGTAGAGTCTTGTAAACATTTTAGACCTTATCTTTTTGGGAAAAAATTCGATATATATTGCGATCATAAACCATTAATTAATAAAGTTAAATAACTGCAAAGACCCTTCTAGTAAACTCTTAAGTTGGCGCTTAAAATTAATTGATTACGAATATGAAATAAAATATAAAGCGGGAAAAGATAATATTAATTCTGATGCACTTAGTCGTTTAAAATTAGAAAAAACTGATTCAAATAATCAAGTTTCTATTGATAAAATTATAAATAATAATTTAAATGTTGAAAATGACAATGTCATAATAATTCACGATAACATTTTTAACCCTTTAAATACAAGATCATTAGCTCACTGTGTATCAAAAGATTTTTACATGAATAAAGGTATCGCACTGGATTTTAAAAACAAATTTAAGTCTGTCGATGTACTCAAAAATCAAAATAAAAAAGTAGGTGAAGTAGCTTTTATAAATGAACTTGGTAGAAAAATATATTACTTAATTATAAAAGAAAATTATTTTGATAAACCTACTTATAAAACTGTTTCTCAGTCTTTAGAATATTTAAAATCGTTATTAATAAAATTCAAAGAAACTGAAGTTTCTATGCCACAAATCGCTTGTGGATTAGATAAACTCGAATGGAATATTATTTTCAATTTAATTAAATTTATTTTTAAAGATTCAAAAATAAAAGTATATATTTTTATAAAAGAACAACATAATGTTAACTATATTCAACCAGAAGAAGATTTAACATTTGATAACTTTAAAAATTTTCATCAAAGAGAAATTAGAATTCCTAAACCAACTATAGTAAATACTCCCTTAAACAGGATAAAAAACTTTGTAATTCCTTTATCCTGTGACTTATCAAACAATAATAAATACATTGATTATATTTACAAACACAATTTAACTATTCCTAATGCGAAAATAAAATAAATAAATTTAAAACGATTACCTCAACAATCTCTTTATTTAGCTTTTATTAAGGAATTTATAGATGAATCCGCACTTTATGAAATTCTATTTGACACACTTTATAATCTTAGACTTTTATTGCAACATAATGAAACTAAATATTTTACTATACCAGATATTTCAGAAAATAATGATATTATTAAACAAGATACATTTTATACTTTATTATATTTTCTATTTAGGGACTTTAAGTATGAAATTCTTTCCGATGAACGTATTACTTTAACAGACCCAGATCTAATTAAAATTATTTTACAAGAAAATCATGATTTGCCATCTGCAGGTCATCAAGGTTTTGAACGAACCTATGAAAAAATTAAACAATATTATTTTTGGGATAATATGAAAAAAGAAATTAAAGACTATATTAAAAATTGTCAAACATGTCAAAAATCTAAAACAGACTTTAAACATAATAAAAGCCCCATGTTAATAACTACCACAGCTTCTAAATTTAATGAAAAAATTGCAATGGATGTAATCGGACCTTTACCAGAAACTCAAAATAATAACAGATTTATTCTAACAATTCAAGACGATTTAACTAAATTCATCCAAGCATTTGCTATGCAAAATCATGAAGCAACAACTATTGCTATATATTTAATAAAATATTGTTCACAATTCGGTTTTCCTAATGTACTCTTATCAGATCAAGGTCGCGAATTTACCTCAAATATTATAAAGGAACTTAATAAACTTTTAACAATAAAACATAAGTTTACAACTCCTTATCATCCTGAAAGTAATGGAGCACTAGAACGTACCCATTTAACATTAAAAGAATATTTTAAATGCTATGTTAATAAAGACCAAAACAATTGGGACGAATTTTTAAATTTAGCAATTTTCAGTTATAACTCAAGTATACATAAGTCCACTCAAAAAACCCCATACGAATTAGTCTTTGGACAACGTGCAAGAATTCCTAGCCATATAAATTCTCTAAAATTTAAACCTAATTATTCAGATCTAGCTAATGATATAACTAATAAATTAAGAATTTTACGAGAAACTGCAAGAGATAATCAAATAAAAGCAAAACAAAGTTCAAAAAATTACTTCGATAAATCTCATAATAGAGAATATAAATTCTACGCAGATCAGTTAGTATTATTATACGAAAGCTTATCTAAAATTAAAAAGAAAAAGCTTACTCCGAATTATAAAGGTCCCTATAAGATAGTACAAGTACATGATAATAATACTGCGACTCTATCTATAAATAATAAACTTAAAACGCATCATTTCAATAAATTAAAACCGTATATTGTTTCAGACAATAACATTGAAGAAAACAATGAAAATGTTGAATCAAAATCAGAAATTGACCTTCGTAGAATTCCTAGTAATTTTCCTTCTGACTTTACCGAATCAAGGCCTAGCACGTCTCAGCAATAAATATGAAATTATTCCATTACAAACAAAGGCTGGTCTATTATACCATAATCTTGGTAAAACGCATATATCAAATGACAACTTCGCACTTTTAACTTATTATAATCTTTCTCACATTGATTATCAAATAAACCAAATTTATAACTATTATACCTTATCACTAGATCTATGCAATTTGGAACAAGCCGATCGCATAAATTTAGACTGTAAAAATCAATTAAGATATATAAATACTAAATTTTTATCTTTTAAAGAATCTTATAAAATAATCTCTTATGAACTTAATGTTCTTACACGCAGAAAACGTGGTATCTTAAATGTAGTCGGTGACGCATTTAAATGGCTTTTTGGCACACCAGATGCTGATGATGCTCAATTTTATACGGACTCTATTAATCAAATTATAAATAATCAAAAACAAACTAAAGTTTTAATGCAACAGCAAGTTTCAATAATATCTCAAACAATATCTAATTTTAATAATTCAGTTATACGCATGAATGAAAATATTTTAACTTTAAATAATAATCTTGAAATATTTAATAAATTTACTAAAGAAGTACAAGACTTTAAACAACAGTTGGATTTTGAAATTGAAATATCTAATCATTTAATTTTACTTATTGAAATGACTGACGAAATTCAAACTCTTTTAGAAAACTATGTTAATGACGTTTCGTTAATTCAAAATGGCATTATAAACTATAGAATTTTATCACCAGAAACATTATATCGAGAGTTACAAAAAATATCTACAAAATATACATTACCTATTCCATTATCTTTAGAAAATATTTATCATTATTATAAAATAATAACATTAAGATCATTTATAAAAAGTAAATTATTGGTAATATCTTTTGAAATACCAGTTGTTTTAGCAAATGAATATGATTTGTATCAAATATTTTCTCTTCCAAACCCACATAAAGACGATGCTTCCTTATTCTCATATATTGAGCCTTCTAAACCTTATATCCTTTTATCCTCTTCTCGGACATTTTATATTATGATCGAAAATCTTGAACGATGCACTCAATACATTCCTTCAAAATGAATATGCAAAAATCTACCAACTTTAAAGAAAACTACAGCAGACGAATGTGAAGTTCAACTCCTTATGAAAACAACAATCAAAATCCCAAAAACTTGTCAAACAAGAAATCTTGTAGCAGAAATGGAAATTTGGCACCAGTTGCAACAAAATCAATGGTTCTATGTAACTTCCAAACCAACCCAATTATCAATTCTTTGTGACAAAGATGACAGCATTCAAGAAGTCATAAAAAACGCAGGACTTTTAAAATTAAAGTCGAATTGTAAAGCATTCACAAATCAAGTTTCCTTACAAACACAAATGGTTATGGAAACATATAATCTAACCAACGAAATCCCACTCACAGATATAACTGAAGATGACTGCTGCCGAAAATTAAGAAAAAATCTTACACTTAACGAAATCCATTTGGATCCAATAAAATTAAATAATTTGGATCTTCATGAATTAAAATATGCCCAACAAAAACTTAACCAGTTTGATGAGCAACTTCAAGAACAACTCAATTAACCTTTTATTGTCAAACAAACATTTTGGTATACTTCAACCCTTTCAATAATCACTGGCTTGGCAATATTATATATTTTATACAAACTTCTAAAACAATTTGGATTCACAAACATTATAGGAAAATGTTTAAGAAAAACTTCTTCATGTGGCCCATGCGTACAAATCTACAACCAATGTCATAAAGAGCCCATTCAGCATCCAACATTAATCCATTATGACGCAGAACTTCAACGATTGAACTACCCCATTCCGTTAGAGTATACAACTAAAACCCAGAACGATGAGCCCCAAGATTCCACTTCTTCAGTTAGACGTTCCAGTCGACTTCAGAAGAAAAAGAAAATAAATCAAAACTGAAATATATTATTTTATACTTTACTTATACTTTATACTATTTTAATAATTTTATATATTTACATTAATTTAATCAAATATTTTAGTTTTAAGTTCAAATATCTTATATATCTTACATATCTCAAATTTTTAAATTAAGTATCTTAAGTTATCTTAAAATCAAATATCTTAAGTTAATTTTATATTTTAACATTTTTGAGATTTTTGTTCTCACTTTTTTCAAAAGCTCAACAAAAATCTATAACAGCCCCGAGGTGTTGGCGCCCCCTAGAACAATGGCCTCTTTGTCTATCTTATTTTGCTGACTTAAGCAGTATTCATTTAATATAAATAGAGCTCCGCCTAGATTACCCTCAGAGCTGTATTAGACATGAGTTAGATCGCACGTATCTTAAATTAGAGTTATCTCAAATCTATCTCAAAGTTATAATCTTACAAGTATTAAATAAATATTATTATAAATAATAAACAAGTGTCTAAATCAAGAACATCTAGAACATTTAAACCTTATAGTGAAGAAACTGTGACTATAAATACAAAATAACTGTGAAGTTATAAAATAAGTTTCGGAACCTCTTAATAAAAGGTTGCCCTGGTGTCAGAAGTAAATTAACCTTTTTTTTATGTTGTGTTGATCAAGGAATACAACAACATATTAACTATAAATATGTAAATATATCGGTGTTTTTCGAAGAAAATAAAAATGTAAATATTTAAAACCTCGCGTCAACGATAGAATCGACGCGGCGCCTATGCGAGCACTGTAAATTCGCCGATGAGTGATCATAAGACAATGGAGCTCTCTACAACTAGAATTATGAAACAAAAGACGTCTACCCTATCTCTATCTCATTTGTGCTACACTGTCCAGCCAACCAAATAAATACTGTATTTGTTTTTCATACAAAAAATACTGTATTTATTTGGTGGGCCGGAAAGTGTAACACTAAGCGGCACGAAAGAACATAGCTAATGTGAATCTGTAAAATAAGATAATTCTACTAAAATTTAGATGGCGCCAGTAATTTCTTTAATAAAACTAATATAGTTACTTTTTGCCCGGCCAAGTAAATATTGTATTTGTTCAACAAAGAACAAATACAGAATTTGTTTGGTTGGGTGGAAGTGGGAGTGTATGTATGTCTTCTATCCTTTTTGGGTAGAACTTTTGTCCCTGTCTAATCTAACGGGAGAAATCGCCATTGAATTAATTTTTAGAAAAAATTAAGAATTGGACAAATGTCCATATGATTGATGCGTCACCAAAATTGACGTCAAAATCACGTCAAATTTATACCGCATTTATACCGTACGTCAAATTTATACCCTATTAATACGTCAAATTTGACGATTTTTTAAATTAATATTATATAATATAAAGTATAATAATAATTTATGATTCATAATTAGAGATCGGATTTTACCGAGTCGTGACGTCAAAATCTATAGCCGGGTACAAAAAATTAATAATAAATTTGTAAAAATGTTTTATAAGCTATCAAACTACTACATTTACAAAGAAAAGTATATAAATATTATGAAAATCCCCTAGCGTTGAAAATTAAAAAAAAAAAACATTACAGATCCGAAAATTATGATTTAGTTGGACTTTTAAATACCCTAATGAAACAAACTAGTAGAAACGAGTTACAACTCGTAAAACCTTTACAAGTTTTTATTAGGCTTTAACAAGTAAATGTAATAATAAAAATTCTACGAGTTTGAGCGAGTAAATTCATTTGACGCGTTTCTAGTATTTTGAATATATTTTTCACTATTTTATACTTTTTTTTACAATTATTTGCTAGTTTTCTACGAGGAAATTTATTTACTTGTTTTAGCGAGTATTAATACTCTTCGCAGTGTAATAGTATAATTGCTTGGCATTGTTAAGGATACTCTTCGCAGTGTAATAGTAAAATTGCTTGTTATTTTTAAGGATTCTCTTAGCAGTGTAATAGTAAAATTGCTTCGTATTTTTAAGGATATTCTTCGCAGTGTAATAGTTTAATTGCTTCGTATTTTTAAGGATACTCGTCGCAGAGTAATAGAATAATTGCTGCGCATTTTTAAGGATACTCTTCGCAGTGCAATAGTATAATTGCTTCGCATTGTTAAGGATACTCTTCGCAGTATAATAGTATAATTGCTTCGCATTTTTAAGGATACTCGTCCCAGTGTAATAGTATAATTGCTTCGCATTTTTCAGGATACTCTTCGGAGTGTAATAGTATAATTGCTTCGCATTTTTAAGCATACTATTCGCAGTGTAATAGTAAAATTGCTTTGTATTTTTAAGGATACTCTTCGCAGTGTAATAGTATAATTGCTTCGCATTTTTAAGGATACCCTTCGCGGTGTAATAGAATCGCATTTTTTAGGATACTCTTTGCAGTGTAATAGATTAATTGCTTCGCATTTTTCAGGATACTCTTCGGAGTGTAATAGTATAATTGCTTCGCATTTTTAAGCATACTATTTGCAGTGTAATAGTAAAATTGCTTTGTATTTTTAAGGATACTCTTCGCAGTGTAATAGTATAATTGCTTGGCATTGTTAAGGATACTCTTCGCAGTGTAATAGTAAAATTGCTTGTTATTTTTAAGGATTCTCTTCGCAGTGTAATAGTTTAATTGCTTCGCATTTTTTAGGATACTCTTAGCAGTTTAATAGTTTAATTGCTTCGCATTTTTAAGGATACTCTTCGCAGTGTAATAGTAAAATTCTTCGCATTTTTTATGATACTCTTCGCAGTGTATTAGTATAATTGCTTCGCATTTATAAGGATACTCTTCGCAGTGTAATGTAACATTGCTTAGTATTTTTAAGGATACTCTTCGCAGTGTAATAGTATAATTCTTCGCATTTTTTAGGATACTCTTCGCAGTGTAATAGTATAATTGCATCGCATTTTTAAGGATACTCTTCGCAGTGTAATAGTATAACTGCTTCGCATTGTTAAGGATACATTTCGCAGTGTAATAGTATAATTGCTTCGCATTGTTAAGGATACTATTCGCAGTGTAATAGTATAATTGCTTCGCATTTTTAAGGATACTCCTAGCAGTGTAATAGTATAATTGCTTCGCATTTTTAGGGATACTCTTCGCAGTGTAATAGTATATTTCTTCGCATTTTTTAAGATACTCTTCGCAGTGTAATGGTATAATTGCATCGCATTTTTAAGGATACTCTTCGCAGTGTAATAGTATAATTGTTTGGCATTGTTAAGGATACGTTTCGCAGTGTAATAAAAAAATTTCTTCGTATTTATAAGGATACTCTTTGCAGTGTAATAGTTTAATTGCTTCGCATTTTTTAGGATACTCTTCGTAGTGTAATAGTACAATTGCTTCGCATTTTTAAGGATACTCTTCGCAGTGTAATAAAAAATGCTTCGTATTTTTAAGGATACTCTTTGCAGTGTAATGGTTTAATTGCTTCGCATTTTTAAGGATACTCTTCGCAGTGTAATAGTAAAAATGCTTGTTATTTTTAAGGATTCTCTTCGCAGTGTAATAGTAAAATTGCTTCGTATTTTTAAGGATACTCGTCGCAGAGTAATAGAATAATTGCTGCGCATTTTTAAGGATACTCTTCGCAGCGTAATAGTATAATTGCTTCGCATTGTTAAGGATACTCTTCGCAGTATAATAGTATAATTGCTTCGCATTTTTAAGGATACTCGTCCTAGTGTAATAGTATAATTGCTTCGCATTTTTCAGGATACTCTTCGGAGTGTAATAGTATAATTGCTTCGCATTTTTAAGCATACTATTCGCAGTGTAATAGTAAAATTGCTTTGTATTTTTAAGGATAATCTTCGCAGTGTAATAGTATAATTGCTTCGCATTTTTAAGGATACCCTTCGCGGTGTAATAGCATCGCATTTTTTAGGATACTCTTTGCAGTGTAATAGTATAATTGCTTCGCATTTTTAAGCATACTATTTGCAGTTTAATAGTAAAATTGCTTTGTATTTTTAAGGATACTCTTCGCAGTGTAATAGTATAATTGCTTGGCATTATTAAGGATATTCTTCGCAGTGTTATAGTAAAATTGCTTGTTATTTTTAAGGATTCTCTTCGAAGTGTAATAGTTTAATTGCTTCGCATTTTTAAGGATACTCTTCGCAGTGTAATAGTAAAATTCTTCGAATTTTTTATGATACTCTTCGCAGTGTATTAGTATAATTGCTTCGCATTTTTAAGGATACTCTTCGCAGTGTAATAGTAACATTGCTTAGTATTTTTAAGGATATTCTTCGCAGTGTAATAGTATCATTCTTCGCATTTTTTAGGATACTCTTCGCAGTGTAATAGTATAATTCTTCGCATTTTTAAGGATACTCTTCGCAGTGTAATAGTATAACTGCTTCGCATTGTTAAGGATACTCTTCGCAGTGTAATAGTATAATTGCTTCGCATTGTTAAGGATACTCTTCGCAGTGTAATAGTAAAATTGCTTGTTATTTTTAAGGATTCTCTTCGCAGTATAATAGTATAATTGCTTCGCATTGTTAAGGATACTATTCGCAGTGTAATAGTATAATTGCTTCGCATTTTTAAGGATACTCCTCGCAGTGTAATAGTATAATTGCTTCGCATTGTTAAGGATACTATTCGCAGTGTAATAGTATAATTGCTTCGCATTTTTAGGGATACTCTTCGCAGTGTAATAGTATATTTCTTCGAATTTTTTAGAATACTCTTCGCAGTGTAATAGAATAATTGCATCGCATTATTAAGGATACTCTTCGCAGTGTAATAAAAAAATTGCTTCGTATTTTTAAGGATACTCTTTGCAGTGTAATAGTTTAATTGCTTCGCATTTTTGAGGATACTCTTCGCAGTGAAATAGTATAATTGCTTCGCATTTTTAAGGATACTCTTCGCAGTGTAATAGTATAATTGCGTATTTTTAAGGATACTCTTTGCTGTGTAATAGTATAACTGCTTCGCATTGTTAAGGATACTCTTCGCAGTGTTATAGTATAATTGCTTCGCATTATTAAGGATACTCTTCGCAGTGTAATTATATAATTGCTTCGCATTGTTAGGGATACTCTTCGCAGTGTAATACTATAATTGCTTCGCATTTTTTAGGATACTCTTCGCAGTGTAATAATTTAATTTCTTCGCATTTTTTAGGATACTCTTCTCAGTGTAATAGTAAAATTGCTTTGTATTTTAAGGATACTCTTCACAGTGTAATAGTATAACTGCTTCGCATTGTTAAGGATACTCTTCGCAGTGTAATTATAATTGCTTCGCATTTTTAAGGATACTCTTCGCAGTGTAATACTATAATTGCTTCGCATTTTTTAGGATACTTTTCGCAGTGTAATAGTATAATTGCTTCGCATTTTTAAGGATACTCTTCGTAGTGTAATTGTAAAATTGCTTCGTATTTTTAAGGATACTCTTTGCAGTGTAATAGTTTAATTGCTTCGCATTTTTTAGGATACTCTTCTCAGTGTAATAGTAAAATTGCTTTGTATTTTAAGGATACTCTTCACAGTGTAATAGTATAACTGCTTCGCATTGTTAAGGATACTCTTCGCAGTGTAATAGTATAATTGCTTCGCATTGTTAAGGATACTATTCGCAGTGCAATAGTATAATTGCTTCGCGTTTTTAAGGATACTCTTCGCAGTGTAGTAATAATAGTAATAGTATAATTCTTCGCATTTTTTAGGATACTCTTCGCAGTGTAACAGTATAATTGCTTCGCATTTTTAAGGATACTCTTCGTAGTGTAATAGTATAATTGCTTCGCATTGTTAAGGATACTCTTTGCAGTGTAATAGTATGATTGCTTCGCAATGTTAAGGATACTCTTCGCAGTGTAATGATATAATTGCTTCGCATTGTTAAGGATACTCTTCGCAGTGTAATAGTAAAATTGCTTCGCATTGTTAAGGATACTATTCGCAGTGTAATAGTATATTTGCTTCGCATTTTTAATGATACTCTTCGCAGTGTAATAGTATAATTCTTCGCATTTTTTAGGATACTCTTTGCAGTGTAACAGTATAATTGCTTCGCATTTTTAAGGATACTCTTCGCAGTGTAATAGTAAAATTGCTTCGTATTTTTAAGGATACTCTTCGCAGTGTAATAGTATAATTGCTTCGCATTTTTTAGGATACTCTTCGTAGTGTAATAGTTTAATTGCTTCGCATTTAGGATACTCTTCGCAGTGTAATAGTAAAATTGCTTGGTATTTTTAAGGATAGTCTTCGCAGTGTAATAGTATAATTGCTTCGCATTGTTAAGGATACTCTTCGCAGTGTAATAGTACAATCGCTTCTCATTTTTAAGGATACTTTTCGCAGTGTAATAGTAAAATTGCTTCGTATTTTTAAGGATACTCCTCGCAGTGTAATAGTTTAATTGCTTCGCATTTTTAAGGATACGCATACCTGTATGCCAAAGCGTTCTTAAGTTATCGTGCCCACAGACGAACGACCGATCGACCGACAATTTTTTTTTTGCTCGAAATTGATTTATTTCAACCTAAAACGTCACAAAACGCAAAAATACGGGAAAAAAATTCTTGAATATAAGGCTTTACGAAATTTTCAGAATGGGAAAGCAAAACTACGTATTTTTACTCGCTGAAAACTCGTTAAATACTGGTAATTACTAGTAAATTTTTATTGGAATTTTCTCATAAAACAGTCGTAGAAACTTGTAAAAACTACGGTTTTTTACTCGCTGAAAACTCGTTAATCCTTGTAGAAAAATACTCGTTCAATACTGGTAAATTTTCATGGGAATTTCCTCATAAAATACTCGTAGAAAATTTAGGATTTTTTGAAAATATTTTTACGAGTTTAAGCGAGTTTCTACTAGTTTTTTAACTCGCTAAAACTCGTAAAATATTTTTACGAGTTTGAGCGAGTTTTCTACTAGTTTGTTTCGCTAGGGTAATCCCAATTTTATTTAATAGTATTGTAACATGGTGGCTGGGTATAACTATTATCAAGCCAGGCCAATCCTTTTCTATTCGCAATAAAAGCTCACGTGACTCGTCACGTGACGTTTATATGAAAAATGTTTTTAAAAATTTCTTCGAAATTATGATTTTTACTCAAATCTTTTTTTTTTCATATTATAAATAAAATATAATTAAAATACAAAATTACACAACTAAAACATATAGTGTTTGTAGAAAAAGCAAACTACCGACGAAATCTTTTTGTGTTTTATTCAATTTGTGACTGGTAGGTGAAATCTATTTGACCTCGTTATAAACATGTACTTTGCAGAGATCTAAAAGCTCTAAACTTGTTTCCGTATGCGTGCGACGAAAAAAGTGAGATGTAAGATCAAGCGTGTACCATATACGTTATTTTATTGGTTAGAATCACGCGCATGCGGAAACAAGGTTTTTATTGCAAGTAAGAATATATCCACAGGCTCGCATAATAACATAGTACATAACAATTCGATGCCGTGATTGGCTTGATGTGCCGCCATGTATCTTGTAAACCAATCACGGCATCGCATTCTTATGTTTTATGTTCTTATGCAATCTTCTGGATATGCCTTAAATTCAGTCATTTTGTTTGACTTATCTTAGCAATGCTAATTAATTTCTTTTTTCGCTCCAACTTTTTCTTTTTTAATATACATACCTATTCCCTGATAGCACAAAAGCCTTCTAAGAAGATTCTTAAAATAAATAGCCGGAAGGACAGCATGCTTCTTAGAAGCATGTCTATTTTGCTCAGAATATTCTAAGAACGATTAAAGAAATGCAGAGGATACCGTTTTAATCGTGCTGGGAGTTCCTAAGAAGCTTCTTATAAGCCTCTGCATCAAATAAGAATGTTTTAAGAAGCATGTTAAGAATGTTCTTAGAAGTAGGTACATGTGCTTTTAAGAATATTTTTAGCATGTTTCTTAAAATATTCTTATTTGATGCATTTAAATAATTTGAATAGTGCGCATGAGCAAACAAAGTAGGTTCAGATTTCTACGTTAATGCAGTTTTTCTCTTTCTTTCAAATATATTTTATGATACTCGATCCTTTTTATGGAGTGATATCATAATTTGGACATGGCGAAAAATTTTACGTCTTTGTGATAAACCTAATAATTATAAAGTATATAAAAATCTTTAGATATAGCATCCATCAGGTAAAATTCATATGCGATATGCAGTTTTACTGTGAAAGCAAACTTTCTACCAGACATAAAAATCATGCGCCACACAAAAATCCAATGTTAAGAGAAAAAAATAGCAAATAATTATCATTTCAAAAAATAATAATTTTATTTTTTTGTCTAAAACTATATAAAATCACTTTATGTCTAAACATTTCTACTACTTAAGGGTAAAACTTATATTATTAACAGCACTTTTAAGAATATTTTTAATTCTAACCTAATAAAATTAAAATATTATAAACGCCCTATTATTATTCTAAAAACATTCCCATTAGAATATTTTAAGAATGTGTATTTGGGAATATTCTTAGCAAAATACTCTAATCATGCTTAGCATGTGCACTATAGCATTATTCTAAAAATATTCCCATTAGAATATTTTAAGAATATGTTTTGGGAATATCCTTAGCAAAATACTCTAATCATGCTAAGAATGTTTAGAGTAGAAGCACTTATGCTACTATAGCAGTGCACCTTTTAAGAACATGCTTAGCATGTTTACAGCATTATGCTAAGAACCTTTCCAAGGGAACGATTAAAAAACATTCTTAGGATGAAGTGTGTTATCAGGGTTGGGCCTAATCTAATATTCATTTGTCACCGTTCATTTAATTAGTTAAATCCCTTAATAAAATGTTCGTAAAACCATTACTTACTACGGTTAAATCGTGGATTAAAGATTATCTAGAACTAGAGTTCGACGGCAATATTTTACACTGCACATTTTGTAAAATGACTTAACTTGGGAAAAAAACTAATATTTTAAGACATGTGAATACAAAAACCCATTGAGGAGATGAGGAGCAAGGACAATTTAATATTTAAAGTAAGTAAAAAAATACAAAATTAATTTTAATCACAAGTTATAAACGTCACGTGACCTTTTATTGCGAATAAAAAACGATTGGCCAGGCAGATTTTTTTTAACTTGGTAAAAGTAATACCCAGCCACCATGCCACAATACTATAAAATTAAATTTGGATTATTAAAGAGCCCAACTAAATCGTAATTTTCAGAATTGGTATTTTTTTTAATTTTCTTTTACTTAAATAAAACGTTAGGGGATTTTCATAATATTTATATAATTTTCTTTGGTAATGTAGTAGTTTGACAATATATTAAAAATTTTTATAAAATTAATATGAATTTGTTAATTTATTGTAGCCGGCTATGTATTTTGACGTCACGACTCCCTAAAATCCGATTTCTATTCATAATAAATATAATCGAAGCACGTATATCTTGCAAGCACGTTCTATTAAAGTTAAAAAGACGTTTGTGGATTTTTTAACATGGATTTTAAACAAATGGCCTAAGTCGACAAGTAGACAAATAGAGAAATAGATATAAATGTAGGAAAAAAAAAGTTAATATAATAAAGAATATGAGCAAAAAAGAAAATATATATATATATATATATATATATATATATATATATATATATATATATATATATATATAAAAAACCTGTAGTATATAATCAAAAAGGTGATAATAATAATAATAATAATACTGATATAATAGGTTAATTAGCCAAATCTTCAAGTGTTTCTTTAATAGTATACTCGGGATATCTAAATGAGGTTGTTCCTTGTCTATCAACCATCATCGGGTTAATAAGCTCTAGGTTGTGCGGTTTCTTGGCGAAGGTGGCCGATAGTTCTAGCATTCTTAAGTGTATAGGTACGACTTTGGTCCTTTCATAGAGGTAAAAATTGGAAGGGTTAACCCATTACATAATTATGTTAACCCATTACATAATTTTGTAATGGGTTGTTGGGATTGCGGATTTTTGTTAAGGCTCGAAGGGCAGAAGTTTCGGCCTATTTTAGGTTGTTTATGGTTGGATTTCTCGCATTTAGAAGGATGGGATGGGAGTATTCGAGGAGGGGACGACAGGTTGCTTTGTATATCTTAGTGGCTGTTTTTGTATCAATTCCCTCATTCTTGTAGGTAAGGTTTCTAAATATTTTGGCTCTGACAATCGTTTTGGTCTTGGTGGTTTTGGTGTGTTGTTTAAGATTAATTTTGTTGTCGATTTGCACTCCTAGGTATTTTGCGCAGTCCCGAGGGTAATTCATACATCGCAGAATGATACTGAGGGAGAGTTTTCTGTAATTCTGTGGTGGAAATAAATAAGTTGGGATTTGTTGGGGGTTTGGTTGTAGTCGCCATTTGGTGAACCATTTTTCGATGACCTTTATCAGCTGTTACAGTGTTCTGCTAGAGTCTTAAGACTATCCAATATCCAATTGGATATTTTTTCCGTGGGTGATTAATGCCGTGTCATCCGCATATTGGAGAATATAACATGTGCCATTAGAGTCTTCGATTATATCACAACAATAAATGTTGTAAAGCAAAGGTGATAACGGTGAGCCCTGAGGTAAAAACTCTTCAGGCGGGGTTTCCTCAATCTTTATTATGAGTATTATATTCTCAAGAAAATTTTTTATCACAAACAATTGGTAGTCAGGAATATTCAATGTGTAAAGTTTGAACAGAAGTCCTTTGTGCCAAACTGAGTCGAAGCCTTGATTTATATCTAGGAATAATGCATCCGTTTTTGTTTCTGCTCAGCTTCGCAGACTGGATGTTTGAGCAAGGAATCGTCAATGGATGGATGGTTGAACATTTTTCCCTGAAGCCAAACTGGGAATTTAGGTATTTTATTCCTGACTACATCTGTGAGCAAATCTCTAACGATTTTCTCAAAAAGTTTTCCTAATACTGGGAGCAGGGTAATGGGTCGGTAGTTGTTGGGAAATCTGTTGTCACTGTTGGGTTTGTGAATAACTACAATTTCCCCTGTTTTCCATTCTTTTGGGAAGTATCCGTGGTTTATGCAGTATTCAAATAGTTTTTTAATGTACAAGTGGATTTGTTTGTCAAGCTGTTTGATTATTGACCACGGAACTTTATCGTGGCCAGGTCTAGTGTTTTTTTCTGTGTACGAAGAGCCCGAAAATATGGTTCTTCGCTGATATTACGATTGCTTATTGGGAAAGCAGCTTCGAAAAAGTAATTGTACCAGTTATTAACAGTGTCATAGTGGTTTTGGTCGTGGAAGTTGTTATCTTGTGGGGTAAATGCTTTTTCAAAGTGATTTCTGAATATTCTTTGTCCGAGTTTTCGTCATACAGCACATTATTTTCCATGATAGTTGGTATAGGTTTTTGGTTTTTATACTTGGAAAGCTTGTTTATTTTTTGGAGATTTTACTACTTTTCTACAAGGAAATTTATTTACTCGTCCCAGCGAGTAATATTAGATTTTATTTTTACGAGTATTTACTAGTTTCCTACGAGGAAATTTATTTACTTGTTTCAGAGAGTATTGATACACTTTCATTTTACGAGTTTTTACTAGTTTTCTACGAGGAAATTTTTTTACTTGTCCCATCGAGTAATATTAGATTTTATTTTTACGAGTATTTAATAGTTTTCTACAAGGAAATTTATTTATATAAGAAGTATTTTTGATGTCCGTAATAAATTATGAAAGAAAATATTAGTGGCATATCGGACAGAAGAGAAAATTAGAAAAAAAGTCAGGTCTCAGTCTGGATTCGAACCAGAGTCCCCACGGTTTCCGGCCTGGTACTCTACCAACTGAGCTACCGAGACTCCCGTTCGAAAATTAACTAATTGGACATGCCTTCTTTTCTATTCTTTTCAAATTTGTTAGTTGTTAATTAAAGGAAAGATGGTTAATTTTGTATGAAGGGTGAAGGGGTAAAAGGGCTCTTAAGAAATTGTATATTGAGTTTATTCCCACTAACAAAAGTAACCATCTTTCCTTTAATTAACAACTAATAAATTTGAGAAGAATAGAAAAGAAGGCATGTCCAATTAGTTAGTTTTCGAACGGGAGTCTCGGTAGATCAGTTGGTAAAAAGTCCGATATGCCACTAATATTTTCTTTCAGAAATTTATTTACTTGTTTCAGGAGTATTAATACACTTTCATTTTACGAGTTTTTACTAGTTTTCTACGAGGAATACGTAAATTATTTTTTTTTAACGAAAAAAATTAAATTTTACAACAAAAAGTCTTAAAAAAAATAAACTAAGAAAAAAATTTAAAAATTAATATTTATATGGTCAATTAGAGAATTGTATTTGCTTTAAAATGATGTATCACACGACCTCCCTTTCCATTAAAAAAAACTGTTTTTGAGATTTAGGTATTTTTAGGGTTTGTATTGGTATATTAAACCAAACCTAAAAATACCAAAATCTCGAAAACAAAAAAAATTCTCGTATAGAACCTTGTAACTCTGACCTTACGATATACCAATTTTCACAAAAACTACTCCCCACCCCTTAGGGGCTGGAATTGGAAAAAATTTATTATCAGTTTTAAACTAAATTAGTCGTCCCCAAAAACAACCATATTAACCAATTTTGACGAAAATATTTAAAAATATTTACCCCCTCACCCCCGTGACCACCGTGGCCACGCGTGGGGTGAGGTTAGAATTTTTTTATTATCATGTTCAATTTCAGCAAAAAAAGTCTACATTTTCTGAACTACAATTTCTAACATTTTCCTGAACATATAAAGAACTTTCACTTTCGGGTTTAGACCGTGTTAATGGATTTTCACTTTCCGACGTTTCGTCTCTTACTACTAGAGACATCTTCAGGGATTAATCTGAACATTTTTGTCACTAAAATTTCCACTACTTCCTTGAAATTTTCTGTCACTAAAAGTTTCAATATTTTCTTGAAATTTTCTGTCTCGTCATCAAAATTTTCATTATTTTGCAAATTGTCATTTTTCATCACTATCTGAATTGTCAACATTTAAATTACTAGAAGTTTATAGTTTTTGTAATTATAATAAATTTTTACAAAATATTCGTTATCTTCATCCATATCGTTTCGATCTTTTTTATCAACCTGTTTATTTTTATTTTTTGTTGAAATTTTTTATTATGAATTTTAATAAACTTTTTCTAACAATAACTGAACCGTATACTCCTTTAATTTTATATGACCTTATACCAATTTTCGAAACAATTTTACCTTCGTGCCACTTCTCCCCTATTTTATATTGAAATAAAATATCAATATTTTTATCTAAATCGGGTAACGTTTTACAACCTTTATTATTATACTATTCTGTGTGATATTTTTTAATTTCTGTGATATATTTTACAATTAAACATTTAATAAAAATGCAAGAAAGTTCCATTGCTGCAGGCGAAAACTCTTATGAATTTGAAGATAATTCTATTTTAAAACAGTTTTACAAATTTTAAATTTTATTTACAATTCTATAGAAAGCCTTAATTTTTTTTACGGATTTAACAGTTTATGCTTAGTAATGTAATTTTTTATAAAAAATGTAAGGCAAACATTTTTATGAATATGTATCCTTAGAAATCTATGTTGAGTTTAAAATAGTTTTACAAAATTCGACTACCACGTTGTTGGAAGGCCCTAGCGCCGAGCGCCTACAGCTACAATTTCCAATTACAATTTTAAATGTTATTAATATCTGTCCTAGCGCCAGGGGCGAAAATTTTTGCCATTTGATGTATTTCAATTTTTAAACAGTTTTACAGAATTCCAATATTTTTAATTTAAGAATTATTCTTTGTAAAATAAATGAAACATGTTTGGGAATGCTGTTTCCAGACTTATTTGCTTATAAATGTCCAAATTCTAGGTTTTTATTGAAAAATAGCCAAATTCCAGTGCTTTTTCCAGGTTTTTTTTGAGGAAATTAAAATTTCAGGTTTTCCAGATCGGTGGGAACCCTAAACCTATAGAGCCATCTACAATACCTTAGCTTCGCCATTTGTATTTGAAAAAAAATAAAAAAAGTCTTCATTTACATCAATTTATTTCACTATTTTTGGGGTGCGTGAAATATAACAAGTTTATATCATCACTTTTCACACTAATATCTTATTCGCGCTCAAGTTATGTGTCAAACAATTTCTAAAAGTCCATTTGTTGTCACAATAAATAATATATTGTTATTTTATCTAACAAATATATTTCGTGAATAGGAAAGAGTAAAGTTTATAACAATATTAAGGTAAAATTCCCAATAGTTGACAGTCTAAGAAAAATTCTATAATGTTTTTTAATTAAAATTTTATCTAATAATTTTTTTTTATATTTTATTGAATACATGTGTTTAGTTAGATGTTTTCTTTTTATATTAGTAACAAAATGTTTGAATATGATAAGACAAACAAATATTTTTAATTTTTTTGTAGACCCTGTAGAAATTGTTAAGTTGACAGGGGTAATAAAGTATAGTTGACATATAACATCGCTAATAGTCGACATAACATATTTTTCTTTTATTTTAAAAGAAATATTACTTTAAAAGCATAATGCTTTAAAAATGTAACTTTTTACTGTTTTTATTAAAAAGAATGCCAGTAAAGTTATATTTTTATTTAAATTCATCAAGTTTTACAAAACGATATCAAAGCACCAATAGTTGACAGTATTTTAACCAATAGCTATTTACGTCAACTATAGTTGACGTAAAATTTCCTGTAAACTTTAAAGCTCTAAATCTGATTTTATCTCTAAATGCTATGCGACTAGAGGTTAACCAGAATTGTACAATAACTTACAAAACTGAAGTGAAGTTCTTAGCAAAATACGAAAAATAAGAGATGAGCATTTTAGTTAAAATACTTTGATATATTTTATTTTTTTGTTGGAATTATAAAAAAAAAACATTCATTTTATCTTAAAACACCCATCCACATTTAGATCTTTATTAAATGTGCAGGTGTCCACAGATCAGGGAAAACAGAGAAATCAGGGAAAAGTCAGGTAATTTGGTCAACTGTAAAAAATCAGGGAAACTGAAAAAAGCTGATAAACTATTACTAAAACAAGTTTTTATTCATAGAGTTCTACCATTCCATCGATCAGTTTTACAGAAAAAAAGTTGAAAAAAATGAAAAATCATAACTCATAAAAAAAAGGATGTTTAAATTTTTTACGACTATTGGCTTCAAAAACTTTTTTTTGTCTCAACGTTTATGATCTGTACTAAAATCAGGGAAAATTTTTAATTTTTATCAGGGAGTTCAGAGAAGAATCAGGAAAGCATCATGAAAAAATCAGGGAAGAATCAGGAAAAAATGAGCGAATCTTAATTTGAAAAAACCTGTGGTCACCCTGAGGTGTATAATACAGTATTTTAAACGATCCCCAAGAGCCGTAAAATTAGCTGTCAACTATTGAAATTTGTTGATTTTTTAATCTAGTGATTGACACCCCCTATGTAAAAAGCTAAAACTCTTATTGAGTTATAAATAATCAGAAAAAGTTTTATTTGAAACCATAAAAGCCTGTAATTAAGATTAGCATGCATAAATACGTATTATTCACTAAATACTGAAAATTAAAAACACCCAATTTCTTAGCACTTGCCTTAAGAAACTGTAAAAAAAATAGCGAACAACACTCCACTAAAAAATTGTCTGCCATATTAAAACGCAACTCATCACTTGATCTTCAGTTGTAAATTCTAAGACTAGATGGTACTAGGTGCCCATTTATTATTTATTTCGCCTTAATAAATGTAATGTAATCTTATTTTAGGTTGTTTTATTTAAAACTGTCAACTGTTGGGGTAGTGTCAACTATTGGGTGTTTTACCTTATGTTATTAAACTCCCTAAATTTTTAATAAAACATTTAGATATTTTTATCATTTTAAGTTGGAAACACTTAGTTACTAAAAATTAATAAAGCTGTTGGAAATGGGTTTAATGGTTAAAATTGTTATTATTGGTTGTTAAGAGATTTTGTCAATAGAATTATAAAAAAGTCAAAATAGTCAAAGTTTATTTAATAGATTTCTTGTAATTGCGTAACAGAATTAAAAAGAAATAAAATTTTTAGTCCTTACGAGACCGTATACAGTCCGCAGAGAATATAGAGAAAATTTACGACCAAGGAGTTCAGCAGCTAAAAGGCACCTGGACCTTTGTCTGGCCGTCAAGATTTGGCAGGAGTAATTTGACTGCTGAAAATTTAGAAAATCTTGATCGAAATTCTACTATAATGGAGGAGAATTTTATTCATTTGGAGATCCAATGAAGATTTGTTGAGTCATTCTAGAGAGTTACATAGAAATAGTGTGGAAACTAATAGTATGGTACGAACGAACAAATGAAGATTTTTTGAGGCGTTCTAGAGAGTTAAATAGAAATAGTGTGGGTAAGCAAACCATTTTAATTATAGTCAATAACACAGAAACAAGTAATAAGTCTGAAGATCACCAGTCATATAGACAATCTACAGAAGATTACCAATCTACGAGTTCTTCAAGAAGAAGCTTACAGAAAAGTTTAGATCAAGCAAAAGTTACAGCAGAAATAGAAAAAAGTTAAACAGAGAAAAAGAAAAAGCAATGCAAGAGAAAATTAAAAAAGCAAAGGAACTGAAGTCACTTTTAAGTGAATGTGGAGAAAGTTCTATGGTTATAAAGGATCCTCGTGATGTTTCACCACCACTTAAGAAAAAGGTAAAATCTTGGCTAGATTTTAATGATGCTTTAGTCGATAATAACAAATGTATAAATAAAACAAGTGAATTACACAGCCCCACAAAAAAAAAAGTCCGGATCTCTAGACCAGATGTGTATCCTTATGTATTTTGGCCCGCTGAATCCGAATCCGAGGTCAGAAAAAGCCCTACACCCCAGGAATTGGCCCCAGAGGCCGAAAATGGCCGCTGAAAGTTGTGAAACGGGAATTCCGGCATGACGGATGCTCAGGGCAGGTTGAGATTGCATTCTCAAGGCAAAGTCAAATTAGTGGGTAACCGAGCTTAGATCCGACAGGCATCGCGGCCCCTGAGGCCGGAAAATGGGCCCCTGGGGGCCGAAAAATCGAGATTTTCACGTCGGGATAGCAGCACTTCGATTTTCTTGTAACTTCAAACTGCAGCAACGTAAAGAGGCTGGAACCTCTTCCAGGCCCATTGAAATTCACACCCAGGGTCCGAAAAACGGGCCCTCAGGGCGGGAAAATCAAGATTTCCACGTCGTCATCACGGCACTCAAATTTCTATGGACTCTAAAACTCACGGAAACACTGGCAATGTAGCAACATTTCGAGGCCCATTGTAATTCATGCCCGGGCCCAGAAAATGGACCCTTAGGACCAGAAAATCAAAATTTCATGCCGGCATCACGGCGCTCGGGTTTCTACGGACTTTTAAACTTGAGAAACACCCAAGATGGTGGAACGGTTCAAAGCCCATCGGAAGTCATGCCCAGGGTCCGGAAAATGGGAGCTCGGTGGCCGCAAACCGATATCCCTACGTCTGAATCACGGTACTCGAATTTCCATGAACTTTTAAACTCCAGAAACGCAAACGACAGTGGGACAGGTTCCAGCCTCTTTACGTAGCTGCAGTTTGAAGTTTCAAGAAAATCCAAGTACTACGATCCCGACGTGAAAATCTCGATTTTTCGGGCCCCAAGGGCCCATTTTCCGGCCTCAGGGGCCGCGATGCCTGTCGGATCTAACCACCGTTAGCCACTAATTCGACTTTGCCTTGAGAATGCAATCTCAACCTGCCCTGAGCATCCGTCATGCCGGAATTCCCGTTTCACACCTTTCAGCGGCCATTTTCGGCCTCTGGGGCCAATTCCTGGGGTGTAGGGCTTTTTCTGACCTCGGATTCGGATTCAGCGGGCAAAAATACATAAGGATACACATGTCTGGTCTAGAGATCCAGACTTTTTTTTTTGTGGGGCTGTGTTATCGTTTGAAACACCAACTTTAGAGCATAATTTAGAAAAGTTGTTACTTAGACAGACTATTGATTTTGATTTGCCCTTGTTTTCGGTAAACTTTACCCACTAGTACCATAAATAACTATTGTCAATAGAATTATAAAAAAGACAAAATAGTCAAAGTTTATTTAATAGATTTGGAGATCCAATGAAGATTTCTTGAGTTACATAGAAATAGTGTGGAAACTAATAGTATGGTACGAACAAATGAAGATTTGTTGAGGCATTCTGAAGAGTTAAATAGAAATAGTGTGGGTAAGCAAACCAATTTAATTATAGTCAATAATACAGAAACAAGTAATAAGTCTGAATGTGGTCATATAGACAATCTACAGAAGATTACCAATCTACGAGTTCTTCAAGAAGAAGCTTACAGAAAAGGTTAGATCAAGCAAAAGTTACAGCAGAAATAGAAAAAAGTTAAACAGAGAAAAAGGAAAAGCAATGCAAGAGAAAATTAAAAAAGCAAAGGAAATTTTCGAACTGGAGTCACTATTAAATGAATGTGGAGAAAGTTCTATGGTTATAAAGGATCCTCGTGATGTTTCACCACCACTTAAGAAAAAGGTAAAATCTTGGCTAGATTTAAATGATGCTTTAGTCGATAATAACAAATGTATAAATAAAACAAGTGAATTATCGTTTGAAACACCAACTTTAGAGCATAATTTAGAAAAGTTGTTACTTAGACAAACTATTGATTTTGATTTGCCCTTGTTTTCGGTAAATGTTAAGGATTGCTATCCTGGCCATGGCCGAACTTGTTAAATTGTTTTATCTATACAACGAAACAACTTAGTATTTCTAATGCTGAAAACATTAGAAGATTAAATAAATGTATAACAGGAGATACGAAAAAAGCAGTACAAGGTTTTTTAATGTGTGGCAGCGCAAATTCTGATAAAATAAAGCCTCTTAAATGACGCCAAGAACTTACCACAAATGAGAATTATTGATAAAAACAACATTGTAAATTTTTCATAATTGGTTACTAATTTAGTTCTAACCTTAGAGTCACTCGATATGAATAATTACCTAAACTGAAGAAGAATTAGTTCAAAAATTACATATTAACATGTAGTTTTATTGGGGTAAAAAAGTAGCTGATGGTAGAGAAATGATGTCTCTTAAACATTTTCAAGAATGGATATAGAGAAAGTCAAAGGCTGCGAGCTATACTACAGGAGCAGTAGAAGTAAGTAAACCAAAAACTTTTGATAAATATATATATATATATAAGAGACCTTTGGTAGTTTCTGAAATAAAAAATAAAAATGAGAAACCATGTCCTTTATGCAAAGAAAGTTATAGCTTTGATAGTTGCAAAACCTTTCTTGCCATATCTATTGAAGAAAGTCCAAACGAAAATAGTTAAAGAAAAGAACATGTTTTCATGTTTAAAAGTTTAACATAGAATAAGTATGTGTGGGTCAAAACAGGTTTGTGGTATAAATAATTCCTCTAAAGTTTACCATAAACTTCTGCACTTAAAAAGCAATACTAGAAACAAAAAGTGTAGAAAGAGATATCTCACCTCAAATAAAACCATTGCCTCTAAAGATAAACAATTTGTCAACTGCATAGATAAGGTTTTAATAAATATGAAGTTTTACTTAAAATTGTACCAGTGATAATAAAAGTTGGGAAAAAAGAAGTAGAAATCAATTGTTTACTAGATGAAGGTTCCACTATTTCTCTATTAGATGAACTGGTAAATAGTCTCGATCTATCAGGTGTGAATTTACCTTTAGATAAATGTCATTAAAGATAACCGATAACTAGAAGCAAGTTGCAAATCGGGTGACGCTGATGTACAACCAATACTCATCTAGAGTTTGTCCAACTCGCCACTTGAAACCGAATAGAAAGTTAGTTCATTCAACAGGTTCCATTTCTCGCTCAAGTACACCTTTCTCAAACCCTCAAATACACACAGTCTGATACTAGCGTGGAGAAAATGCCACTTATTTATTATTAAAAGAAGTTTAGACAGTTTGTGAAACCAGCCTTTAAATTTACACATTAATATGTACATGTTAGATAAAATAAATACGATTCTATTTAACATTCATTTCCTTTTGGTTTTCTAATATAAATTTATAAAAGTTGTTCTTTTTTTTCTATTTTATATTATTTGCGTTCTTAATAAGTAGTATGTTTTGTTACGTAATGTTCAAAATATTAAAGTTGCAACGATTAGCATGAAATGTAAATAAACTGTACACAAATCTACAAAAAAAAGACAGAATGTTTTATACAAATGTTTCAAACAACTTATTTTGATATTTTACAGACAAATTACAGACATAATTTGTGTTAGTTTGGTTTAAGTTTACCTAGTAAAGAACGCTCAAAATATCTTAACCTAAAACCAAACCTTTCTAATCACATGCAATATTTTTAATAGCCATTTAATAAAATTTGTTTAAGTAATTTTCATGAATAAATAAGGTTAATCTGGTAAAATAACACTCTCAAATTATTAAACCTAAAAAACACACATTTCTTAACAATAAAAACTCTAAAATAACATTTCTTTTCCGCAACGGAAAAACTGTCAAACTTTGGCGCGCTTTTGGAACAAAGAAAGCAGTTATAAAAACCATATCACAAACACTACGTCAAAAATTACCATTTGATCTAATCTCTGCAGGAATTCTATTATTAGATTTCCCTATATAAAACAAGGCCTCCTAGTAAAAGATGTTGTCTATTTCATGTACCCAAAGCCTTTCAGAAAAATATATCATTTCGGAATGCATCTGACGCAAACTGCGTAATTAGGTGAGATTTAATTTAAAACAATTTACAAAATGCTAAAAATGTGTGTACCTCATTACAGGTAGATTGTGATATGATATTTACATCGACAAATAAACAAAACCTTATATTTAACTATAATTAACAAAGAGATGTACCCAGTGTACCTAGTGTTCTGTGGATGTACCCAGACAATATTCACAGACGCACACCCTCACCCAATCCGGGAGGCGAACTACTGACTCCATGCACGAACCGCACACGGTGTGCGGCACACCCGAAAGAGGCCTCTTATTATTACCGGCGACGCTTCGTACCCGACGACGGACGAAAACCTCTGAACCTTGTTGCCGTATTGATATTTTTCAAAAATAACCCGGGATTTTAGACCAGGGTCACCTCAGTTTATTTAATGGATTTTTTGTAATTGCGAAACAGGATTAAAAGGAAATAACAATAGCTGTTGTATACTTTTAGGACGTTTTTAAAACCGATATTTCAGCTTTTGTGAAACCCTCACAGCAACCATATACAGGGTGTCCCGAAAACTTACCGACAAACTTTAAGGGGTGGCAGAGGACATCAAATCAAACAATTTTTGTTTAGTAAACATATGTCCACAAATGAGCCGTTTGGACTGTAGAGCAAAAAAAAAATTTGGTATTATTTTACAAAAAATGTTTAGGATATTAATTAAATCACTTTTTGCTGATTTATACTGTTTTATTGACAAATAATCGATGGTTTACAATAATTGTTCAAAATGTTGACCATTTTTTGAAAATTCACAATCACAAATTTTCAGGACACTCTGTATGGGGTTATAAATCTGTATGGGGCTAGGAAACATTATTTTATACTTTTTAGTCCTATTTATTTTATACTTTTTAGTCCATTTTAAAAACGTGTTATATTAAATATTTGTTTTTATTTAAATAATTATTTTTGCTCTACAGCCCAAACGGCTCATTTGCGGACATATGTTTACTAAACAAAAAATGTTTGATTTGATGTCCTCTACCACCCCCTAAAGTTTGTCGGTATGTTTTCGGGACACCCTGTATAGAGTCTCCTAAATTGGCCAAATACTATCGCTACAACCACTGCACATCTCGTTTATAGAAAGCTGTTACAGCCAAGCTGGCTTTAATTTAGCTATGGAGACGTAGTAAGAGACACTTTATAGCTACTTGTGTTACCTGGGATAATACATTCGTAAATTTAAATCGCAGTTACTATCAATAGGTTCCCTCACCCATAAATTGTACCTAAGGCACGTTTTTGAACCATAAAGACTTCTTCAATGTGATTTGGGTGTCCACTCCAAAGTAAAATTTTATATTTTACCACTAAAAAAAATTGTCATAGTATTGTTTTTAGCAAGTCAATATTTTAGTACGTATAGACGTACTAAAATATACCCGTAAGTTAATATGTTACATATTGCCTGCACTTCATTGTTCCAAGTTAAATCTTTTTCCACAACACCCAGGAATCTGGTACTGTTTGGGACGTCGCGACGTCTCTCGACGCATCGACACTTAGTTTTTACACAAATAAAAAAATGTGTTTAATTTTCCAACATATTTTATTATTTACGCTATAAAGTTTTCAATTGACATTTATATATCATATAATTTATATAATTAACTTTAAATTTAACAATATACATAATTAAGTTTCATACATGGAAATATGCTATAAAATTTTGATATTGTTATAACTATAATGTATACATTATCTACAGTGTGTTTTTGAAATATATTAATAGGGTCAATTATTTTAAGGAGTGATTCTACATTAAAAAATAAATAAAAAAACCTACAAACATATGTCTAAAAACCGTAAGAGATTTAGTGTCCTTAAAGTTACGCCCATTGAATAAGGAAACGAAAAACTCAGAAACCAGGTTTTGCATGTAATGTAAACCTTTTAAAAGATCTATCATCCCAGGTTATTTCTTGTAACTATTAACAGGTGCTTGTAAAACGGAAAAGCCTTATCAGTTTTCTGTCCTAAACTTTTCTGTGTAAAATTTTGTAATTTTATTCTAAAATGTGATTTCTCAGGAAAAAATACATAAAAAAAGATACTCTTGTAGTAATAGGATTCACCGTTTAAAAAAAAAAAAATGTATTTGAAGGAAAAATTTCACGCTTTGAGGAAAAAAAAATAAACACTAGAATTTAATTTGAATCACCCTGCATAATTACATTTAGGTTTATAACATTGTAGCAGTAAAATCCAAAAAATAAAATTAAATATTCTTGAATTAAGAAAAATAACGAAGAAAGCCCTAGCGCCGCAGGCGAAGTTTTTACAAAATCGATGGTCTATTTTAATTTTAAACCAGTAATTTAATTTACAATTAATTAAATATTAAATTTACAAAAATACAAGGAACTCTAGCGCCGCAGGCGAATTTTTTTACGAATTTTACGCTTAAGTTCTACAAATTTTGCTATTATTTTATCCTGGGGGGGGGGGGGGTAATTATCCCCATTACCCCCCGTGGATCCGCCCCTGATAAAATACACAATGTGTAAGTAGGATAAAATTATCTGACTAGTTTCTTAAGTTTCAGTGAGATTATGGTATTTTTGAGGCTGTAGTTAAAAAATACATTTAATTAATATTGTACTGTATTTTTATTTGACGTTCTAAATGAATAATTATGTTGATGTTCAGGTAAACAAAAGATATCACTTTTTTAAGAATAGTGCGTAGTTGTCACGTTTACTATAACACAAAATTGTTAACAAAAGTTTATTTTGATTAATATTAACAAATAAACTTGGTAAACAGTTTTTCATCATTTCTTTTCATCATTTTGCACTTTTTTTACACAAAAACATATTTTCATTTAGCCCAAAACTCACCTTTAAAACGATATCTTTAACTTAAAACTATGCTATTAAAACAGAGCACCTTTTTTATGTATTTTTATCTGAGAAATCATATTCTTATAAAAACACTTAACTACAAAACTGCTTGAAAATAACATTACTATAGCTCAAAGGGTTCCTAAGTTATTAAATAAAAACCGATATTTTGACACCACTTTTAACGAGGCGTAGCTCCCTTGTGACTCGTTTTTGGACATATGTTTATAGAAACTTTTTTAATATTTTTTGAGGTAGAATTACCCTATAAAATTATTGACCCTATTATAGAAACACCCTGTGTTTGAAAATCTAATCTAATTTTCATGTTTTCATTCTTTACTTGGAATGATTTAAGCGCCGTCCAGAGGTGCGCATTACCATTATTATAACCATAATTATAACGGTTCGTAATAAGTGAAAAAATTTTTGTTGACAGCACTCTCTTCCAATTTTGGTAGTTTTTGATACGTAACCTATGGACCTTTAAAATAAAATTATTATTAAAATCTTTTATCAGTCAATATTTTTTTATTAGCATTTTTGTGAAAAATTTAAAATAATTTAAATTTTCACTATAGTAAACTTATAAAATTCCCACATCGTAAATTGTAATGCTATATATTTATAATTATCGTCAACTGTAGCTATAACATCCCTTTATATAACCTCGCTTTACATTTTAAAATATTTTGTACAGGGACAGTTTTGATTTTTTTTAAAGAGAAAAACATGATTTTTTTCAAAACCTCAGGCTTAATATCAGATAAGTTTTTTCACTGTTTTTACGATAGTGAAAAATTAAATTAAAATTAAAAAATAATTATGTCTAAGTTTTTTATTTAAGAATTTTATTTATAAAAAATTAGCTATAATTGTTTCGACACCAGAATTTAGGGTCATCTTCAAGCTAAAACAGTCAAATAATTAAAAACAAACAACACGAACTACATTATAAACATTTTTGTTTTTAATTTTTTGACTATTTTAGCCTGAAGATGACCCTAAATTCAAGGGTCGAAATAATTGTAGCTAATTTCTTATAAATAAAATGCTTCAATAAAAAACTTTAGAGTAGACATAATAACTTTAAATTTTGATTTATCAAAACGCCAATATGAGAATGTATCTCGATCACAGTTATTTAAAAATTAAATTACTTTAAAATTTTCACAAAATTTCAAATAATATAATATATATTGACTGATACAAGGTTTGGTCAATATTTTTTTATTAGCATTTTTGTGAAAAATTTAAAATAATTTAAATTTTAACTATAGTAAACTTATAAAATTCCCACATCGTAAATTGTAATGCTATATATTTATAATTATCGTCAACTGTAGCTATAACATCCCTTTATATAACCTCGCTTTATATTTTAAAATATTTTGTACAGGGACAGTTTTGATTTTTTTTAAAGAGAAAAACATGATTTTTTTCAAAACCTCAGGCTTAATATCAGATAAGTTTTTTCACTGTTTTTACGATAGTAAAAAATTAAATTAAAATTAAAAATTTATTATGTCTACTCCAAAGTTTTTTATTTAAGAATTTTATTTATAAAAAATTAGCTACAATTGTTTCGACCCTTGATTTTAGGGTCATCTTCAGGCTAAAATAGTCAAAAAATTAAAAACAAACAACACGGACTACATTATAAACATATGTTTGAAGATGACCCTAAATTCAAGGGTCGAAACAATTGTAGCTAATTTTTTATAAATAAAATGCTTCAATAAAAACTTTAGAGTAGACATAATAACTTTAAATTTTGATTTATCAAAAGTCCAATATAAGAATGGATCTCGATCACAGTTATTTAAAAATTAAATTACTTTAAAATTTTCACAAAATTTCAAATAATATAATATATATATATTGACTGATACAAGGTTTTAATAATAATTTTATTTTAAAGGTCTATAGGTTACTTATCAGAAACTACTAAGACTGGAAGGAGGCGTGTCAACGAAAAAAATTTCACTTATAACGAACCATGTGGTATTATGTTGTGTATTATAACATACAACAATGCTTTGATCGGCTTGATGTGCCGTCACGTGTCTTCTGCGCAGGCTTATAACGTATGTTTATGGTTATGGGAGCCTGTAGACGGCGCCTTATAATAGAACAAGCATAAGTTATAATACTCTGGAAATACCTTTATAAACACTATTACACAGCCACACAAAATTTAAAAAACGTCAAGAACTCTTTTGAAGGCCATTGTGTTCCTATGTATTTTGAGGCGCTGAATCCGAATATGAGATCAAAATAGTACCTCATCAGATTAGTTTTCTAGATAACCTTAAAAAACTTAATTTTTAAGTAAAAAAAATAAGTTTTTTTGAGGTTATCTCCAAAACTAATTGTATGAGGTGCTATTTTGACCCTAAATTCGGATTCAGCGCCTTAAAATATAGGAATAGGAATACAATGGTCTCCATAAAAGTTTTTGACTTTTTTTTTCTTTCCACCGAAAAAAAAGGTCAAGAACTTTTTCGGATATCATTGTATTTTGAGGCGCTGAATCCGAATTAGAGATCAAAATGCAATTAGTCTTAGAGATAACCTCAAAAAGCTAATTTTTGAGTATAACGAGTTTAAAGTTTTTTGAGGTTATCTCCAAAGCTAATCAGATGAGGTGATATTTTGACCTCAGATTCGGATTTAGCGCCTCAAAATACATAGGAGTACAATGGTCTCCAAAAGAGTTCTTAACCTTCTTTTTATTTTTTAATCGATTGATTCTACAAGCGACACTTTTTGTTCATGTTTTACCGGCAAAAAGTTGAACTTTGTGGCCCTAGGACCAAAAGGTTTTTTTCGCCCGCTAACTAAAACTTGTTATTGTTAAGCTTTTTAAAAGAAGATGCTTTACCTTTACTGTAATATTTATAAAGAAATATGACATTTTGGTCACTTTTGGTCTTGAATTAACCGTTCTTTTTGACCAGATACAGTTATTATAATCATTTCATTCAAAATAAAAAAATTTCCATAACATAACCTCAAAATATATTTCAACTGATTAATCTGTATTCACCCACTAAAATAAATTAAAAACACAGAATTTCAATTGTAAAATCACTTTCAATATTTATAATATTCATAGAACGGTTTCACAAGTATTATTTTCACAACAGACACATTTTAACAGAAATTAATCACCATATAGCTTTTTTAATTTAAAAATAAAACCTCAAGCAAAAGAAACGATTCAATTGTTTTTTTTTAGCGATTTGTTTGGACAGCAATTTGTCATGGATAACTAGATAAAATTAAGTATATTTTAATAATTTTTTATAATTAGTAACAATCGAATAAAAAATATTGTATAATACACGGGCAAAAAGTTAAATTTTTCGATTAAGTAGGTTTTTAGAAG
The DNA here is from genome assembly GCA_958510825.1 of Brachypterus glaber. Classification (NCBI taxonomy): domain Eukaryota; kingdom Metazoa; phylum Arthropoda; class Insecta; order Coleoptera; family Kateretidae; genus Brachypterus; species Brachypterus glaber. Next base: position 27,381,046 of record OY294048.1, on the reverse strand, counting down.
CCGAGGGCCGGCCGATAGGGCCGGCCCGAGGGTAATAAACCTACGAAATCGAAATTTGTATTATAAATAACTATTGTGTGGCTGTGTTATTTTTCCTGAAGACTTAATTTATAATTACTTTTGCTATTTGATGTATCACTGTGGATTCGAAATTTGAATTTTTTTACAATTTCTACATTTTATATAAAATAATTAAATTTTTTATAAAGCATTTTTCGAGACTAAACTGCAATTATACCATTATTTAACTGATTACAGTTAAATAAAAATTATAAATATTTTGAATATAGTTTTATTACTTTTCCTATGACCTAGTTAGTAGTTAGTGCTTATTTTCCACCCGTTAGCATGACAGCGGTCGGAAAGTGACAGTCAGCTGATTTTACATATCTGCCGTCAGGAAACAATAGAACGTCAAACACAAAACGTCAAATTAATAAAATTAATTTTAAGACAATTTTGAGTTTTTTGGATGTTTAGTTGTTAGGTCGTAGAAAAAATAGTATACTCACCTCGACGCAAACCTATTTCAGTACACTTCGAGTGCTTTTTTTACTCGGCTCCGCCTTGTTAAAGAAGCACTCTCGTGCACTGAAAACTAGGTTTGCGTACTCGGTGCGTAATACCGGGTGTTTCAGGAAGGTGGTTCACCCCCCTAAACTTTTTTACTTTTTTAGGTAGGATCTTGAAATTTGCAGAAGATATATTATGTATAATTTAAGATTTTTTGATATAGCTAGAAATTGGTTGGCACTTCCGGTTTAGCCGGAAATTAATCAAACTTTCGATTTTTAAATAGAACACCCTGTATATTTTTACATATTTTGATCATTGAGGTAGAGTGGGGAGAGTGTCAGAGTCGTTTAAATTTCTTTTGCTGATTTTGATTCGCGGATCTATCTATATCTCTCTAAAATTCCATTCTAACGGTCTTGCGCACTTCGAAATACACAAAGATAGCCACTCGGTCAGACATAATTCCTGTTTCCCCACTCTAATTCATTGTAAAACACATGTGAACTAAATTTTAGGTTAGTTTAAAAACCAAAGTCGAAGTAACTGCGCAAACTCAAATTTGCAAAACAAAGCTCCCTTGTCGGCACAGTTTGTCCACGCGCAGCCTGGTCGAATGGCACTCTCCCCTCTCTACCTCAAAGATTTTTATTCAGAAATCAATTCTGAGAACAAGCATGTGTCACTTGTCAAATTTTGACAGGTCATGTCATTTTTAAATTAAATCTTCATTTAAAATCTTTCTTCCAAATAAACTATTCATGTGTGGTATCAAAATGTTCGCAAGAAAATTCTCTTTCATTTTAACCTAATGAGCTACCCTCTTTCCATTTGAAAAAAATGACATGGACCAAAGTATGATTTTCGAAAAAGCCCACCATATTTAGAGTTTTGGGAAAATATCAAAATAGTATTTTTCTGAAGATACGAGACCAACAATTAAGCAAATAAGCTAATTTAATTTAATTTTAGATATAAAATATTAATTTAAATAAAAAAATTACATGACCTGTCAAAAATTAACAAGTGACACATTTGGTTGTTCTCAGAATTGATTTTTAAATCAAAACATGTAAAAATATACGGGGCATTCCATTTAAAAATCGAAAGTTTGATTCATTTCCGGTGAAACCGGAAGTGCCAAAAAATGTCTAACCATGTCAAAAAATCCTAAATTATACATAATATAGCGAATTTCACGATCCTACATAAAAAAGTAAAAAAGTTAAGAGGCATGAACCACCTTCCTGAAACACCCGGTATACTATGGATTACTGATAAACATTTTTTTGCCCTAGGGCGAATTCAATTTTATTTTTGCTATAGCACGGAAAAGTTACACCTTTATTTAATAAAGGTTTGGACTTTTTACTTTATCATTTAAATATTAATTTTTTAAAGGAAGCAAATGTAGATTAAGATTAAGCATTAAACAAATAAGTTAAAAGTTAGCTATTATAATATTATGAATAATAAGATAAATCACAGTTAAAAATTATACATACTACTGTGATATAAACCCCTAGTTGTAAATTATTAATCTAATGACTGATGATTCAATTTTAACTATATATTAATAATTATAGTATAATATACAGAGTGTACCAAAAAAGGTGGGCTGGCTATACTGCCGTTCTATGAAACACCCCCGTATCTCCATTTTTAGCATACCAGCGTTTTCAAAATATTACACCGAGTTGACGTGAAAACGTTCTATGCGTCAAATGGAGATACGGAGGTCTTTCATAGGACGGCAGTATACATAGCCATATTGTAGTCACTTAAAAAATGAAAAATGTTCGTATACACATATTGTCTAAAATGCATCGTCTCTGAGTTATGGCCACTTTAAGTTTTTAGTTGAGATACTATTTTAATACACTCTTGGTATAGTAACACATCTTTATCAAGTAGGCCAAGATTATTTTTCCCCTTGATGTCATGTTGACAATGCATTGATGTCCATTGAGGGCACTTCTAACTTGTTCTTTAAGTTCACAAGCTTATTTGTTATAATTTTCATTTGTTTTTCATTTCAAAATACAGTATTTTAAGACAATAAATCAGATATTTAACTGTCAACATGACATCAAGGGGAAAAATAATCTTGGCCTACTTGATAAAGATGTGTTACTATACCAAGAGTGTATTAAAGTAGTATCTCAACTAAAAACTTAAAGTGGCCATAACTCAGAGACGAAGCATTTTAGAAAATATATGAACTTTTTTCATTGTTTCAGTGTGTACAATATGGTTATAACCAGCCCACCTTTTTTGGTACACCCTGTATTTTAAGTAAATATAATAATTATTATAATTATTCTAGTATAATATAATGCAGTATAATTATTATAATAATGGTGTTATTATTTTAAAGAGATTATCTTAAATAGATGCGTGCTTGAAAACCTTGGAACATAATTTACGTAGGGTCACTCCATTCTCGATCAAGAAACTTATTCCTGCAGTGACTAATCTTTGCAAGGGTGGATCCAGGTTATAAGCAATTAGACCAGGGCTAGATTTCCCATTAGGCAATAATAGGCATTTGCGTAGGGCAGCAAATTTTTAGTTGATGACTCTATTTTAATCATCGGGTAAGTGACTAAAGTTTGCTCCTTTATATTTCAAAAAAAAAATCTGGATTTGGCTGTTGGTGGATATATTATCAACAAACCGATTACTACAAGGATCAAAGCTTAGTTTTTGGTTCGAATTTTTTTTAACCAAAGAGTAATCGGGGACAACTGTGAAGTGTAGCATAAATCTATAAGATTTTATAATAATCCCAAACCGTTCGCATTATCCATTATCTTGATCCGTTCAGGAGTTAACCCCTGGGACGCTCTGCATAACCCAGATATCACTTGAAATTTCCTGGATCCGCCGGTGATTACACAGCCACACAAAAAAAAGCCAAATACCCTTTTCGAAACCATTTTATTCCTATGTATTTTAAGGCGCTGAACCCGAATTTGAAGTCAAAACAGCACCTCATACGATTAGTTTTGGAGATATACTCGTTATACTCGAAAATAACGTTTTTGGGGTTAAGGTTTTTTGAGGTTATCTCGAAAACTAATCGTATGAGGTGCTATTTTGATCTCAAATTCGGATTCAGCAACTCAAAATACACAGGAATACAATGGTTTCGAAAAGGGTATTTTATTTGACCTTTTTTTTGTGTGGCTGTGTTATAATCAATAACACAGGCCCACAAAAAGTCCAAACCCATTTTTATTTATTTTGGGATGCTGAGAACCAATCTGTCATAAAAAGGCACTTCATGGGCTCATTTTTCTGCTACACTGAATAAACTGTCTAAAATGGTAAAAATCTAATATTATTTCGGTGTAGCAAAAAAATGAGTCCATCAAATGCCTTTATTATAACAGATTCGTGTTCAGCATCCCAAAATAAATAAAAATAGGTGGGCCTCGACCCCAGCACAGACAACTTTTTTTCTGGGCCTGTGTAATTATTGAAATCTACGTAGTCAGAGAGCTGGTGAAAAGTTAATTTCTCACGGTTGAAGTTCGCATGTTTTAAAGTATATTCCAATTAAGCTATGACCTAATCACCAGGATCTGGATCCGATTCCTTTGGGTGTTAGAAGATCCAAAAAGTAAATAAAATGGGGTACCCTAAAACCCTATTTTTACCCGATAACACACGGTGTGCTTTAAAACTTTTAAATAAAAAATCAAGCACCACCTTTTTTTATTGGTGAATGTTGTAGTCTAGAGCTTACCGAGTAAAACATGGCCAGAGTTAAAATAATCCTTAGAGCACTTTTTAAGAAAATATTTTCAATTGTTTTTATATATTTTTCAGTGTACGATAAATTTTTATTGGGGATATCCAAAGAATGTATTTTTCTAAGCTAATTTACTCAATATACCGGGTGGGACAAAATACTGGTACACCCTATAACTTTTTTGTTTGTTAACTTATCAAATTGAAATTTGGAGGATGCAAATAATTGAACAAACTGCATTTTTTGACATTATAAAAAATATTCTGTCACTTCCGGTTTCGCCGGAAATTACCTCAACCCTGTATATTTTTACATATTTTGATTTAAAATTGAATTCTGAGTAGAACCATGTACAATTTGGCAATTTTTGACAGAACATGTAATGTTTAATTTAATTTTAAATTTAGTTAGCTTTGGAATATGAAAAATTATTCTTGGATTAGTAATTTTCTTAGGAAAAATATAAAATAACGTTTAATTTAATTATTAACCAATTTGGAGCTCTTTAAAACTAGCCAAATCACTTTTTTTAGTAAAAAAAATTGAAAATCGATTTTCTCAAAAAGTTCTCTAGGATTATTTTAGATTTGGCCATGTTTTACTTAATAAGCTTTAGACTACAAAATCCTCTAATAAAAAAGCTGGTGCTTGATTTTTTATTTAATTTTTTTTTGTGAACAACAGAAGGAGGGTTTTTTTAACGTGTCTGTATGTACTTTTGCTTTTCCACTGTAGAGCCTAAACAACCGACCGATTTTAACGATCGAGGCGTCAACAGATTTATCTTGACCACGCGAGTGACACAGGCTATATAAAATTCTATGTGGGTCGTCCGTCGTTACGTACGTTATATTCGTAGACCTTAATTTATGCATCAGAAAATTAATCAATAGTTCACTCAGGTATTTCAGGTTATAATTTTGAGCTCCTGTTGGAAGTTTGAGATCTAAGTTTTTAGTCCAACTTGGATTACCACTCCTGTGGTTAAAATACCTTTGAATTAAGGTCCCATGTACGAGTATAATCCTTACAGGCACTTTTTTACATCTTTTAGTTTACGTATAAATTTAATAATCAATTAGGCAATAAAAATAATGCAGCTTATGTGCGCGTTTCGTATGTTACAACATTTGGAAGTACACTTATGCAATTAAGTAAATGATAATGAAAATCTGCTTATCTGATTTGATTTTTTTTTTTAATTATGTTTACATCATTTGTGAAAGATTTACTTTTTAATAAGCATATGGGATAATAAAAAAAAATATGATTTTCAGAAATTATTACGTACGTCATTTAGAGGATCTAAACAATTTTGGATATTTTACAATTTTGTTTTTGGTCTATAACCTTACCCAGTATCTAAATAAATATATAATAATATTTAATTTTTTGTGCTGTGGTAGCAGTTGGAGCGGAATGCCCCATGTTTCGATAATATTGATAATACTCCAGAAGTCAGGTAGTTTTACCTAGATATAATTCAGGGAGTTTTGATTTTGGGTTTATTTTGTAGGGCCGAAAACAAAAAAAAACTAATTTCGCGACATTGAATCCAATTTCTAACGTATTAACGTATTTTTTAGCACCCAAAGAAACCGGATATAGGACCTGGCGGTTTGGAAACTCTTAATCACACACGGCGAGCTTGGACTAACTTTTAATTAGGAATGTAATCAATCTTAGTTTCTTTTAGGAACAAAAAAATCCTCGAGACGCTTTTTAGTTTCATTTGCTTTTATATTCTTTTAGTGTATGTTTAATTTTTATTACAGATATCGAAATAGTTGATTTTTTTTAAGCAAATTTGTAGAATATCTTTGTTTTTATTTTTATTTGTTTCTAAGATATTTAAAATCAAAATTGACAAAACTCTTTTTTTATCAAGTCTGCCATTGTAACCTGTTGAGATATTTAAAAATTTTAAAATAATTTAAAATTAGCTTAACATCATCTACAAACTTTATGTTAGAATGTAATTACCAAAAAATGGCTCTAACTTAGTACCAACGCCAACTAAATTTAATTAAATATCTCAAAAGGTTACAATGGCAGACTTGATTAAAACATGAGTTTTTTCAATTTTGATTTTAAATATCTTAGAAAAAAAAATGAAAATAAAAACAATGATATTCTACAAAATTTCTTTAAAAAAATCAACTCACTGAAAAAATACATAAAAACAAATGAAAATCGAAAGTGAAAGCGTCCCGATGTTTTTTTTCGGTTTGTTCCTAAAATAATCAGGGGATGTCCCAAAATCATTTTCTAAAAAAAAAAAACTAAGAGTGATGACATTCCTGATTAAAAGTTAGTCCAAGCTCGCACAATCATAGATGCCGACTCCAGGGGAGCCGGGGGGCCATGGCCCCCTTGAACTCATAACAGGGGGAGGGCAGCCCACCCTTGGAATGCTGTCTATACTTTTAAATATGATAAAATTTTACAATTTTTAATAATATATTAAAGGACAAGTTACATAAGATACTATTTTGGCGCACGCGTCCATGTTTGGAAAACAAGCTGCTAAGCGGGGAGTTTTCTAACGGACGGGTGCGCTAAATATCTTATGGAAAAAGTTACTTATACTATTTTATCTATTTGCGCGTTTTATTTTGTTTACAAAGTACTTTAATTTTGAATAATTTCAATATGACTGATTTGGGGAATTTAATGTATTGGTAACAATGATACTGACAATTTAAAATATTTCATTTGTTTTTTTATTACAAGTTTATAATAGTTACAAACTTTTCGAGTGTTAAATGTATTTTTATAGTTAATTTGAATAAAAATGGACGAGGAAGAGTTAACATTTAGTCAGTGTATAAAGGTGTCTCAAATGCTTTCATCCTGCCACCTTCACTTCTAGTATTTGGGAATAGCCTGTGAGTAACTTAAACTAAATTACACAAAATCAAACACAGCCCAAAATCACACACAAAACACATATTTATTAATATAAGAAATTTAGATGTTTTTTAGATTATTAGATGAATACAGTATTTTTAGAAAATAACAAATTTCACTTGTTTTTGTTACCAACTTATGAATAAAAAAAATCCCCAAAAGTGTTTTTTAATTGATAAATAAGTTACTAAAACTGTTTTACAATTAAGATTATTGTAACACGCAAACCAAAACTACAAAAACGTCAATATGAAACGCAATAAATTAATAAAAATTTGTAAATTTTATGTAATTTTTTTTTATTTAAAAAATTTTTAGCCCCCCCTGGAAATTTGAAAAGTCGGCGCCTATGATCGCTAGGTTTGGACTTTGAGACATATTTAAAATATAGCCGGAAGAAAATAACATAATATTATTATTATTATTATTATTATTATTATTATTATTATTATTATTATGTTATTTTCACCAGTTGTAATTTGAGGAAAAAAAATGAATTAAGAAGTACCAGGGGCGATCTCTACATCAACAGGTGTACAAAAAGTCACCTTTTTCGCTGAATTCTAGCCGGCAAGTCTCGCCAGATCGCTGAGGAAACCTTCGGGGGTCAATATGTTGGAAGATCCAATAATGACTTCCCAGTTTTTAACGGCGTTGGTCACCTCGTAGGCACATCGTATTTCCGAGAAGGAAATACCTCCGACGACAAACACGATCAGACGTGGTACATTTTTGATAGATTGCGTACCTTTGTCTTTATGCCACTGACCATATGAACGAGCACTGAAATAAAGTTCATCATTGATTAATTTCACAGCCCCACAAAATTAAAAAAAAGTCCGGAGTTCTAATGAAGACTATGGTATTCCTAAGCACTTTTTGAGGCTGAAACCGAATCTGATATTAAATAAAAATCTTGGACCCTCAAATTCTTGAAATGTAGCGCACAATGGTTTTTTTGTATACTGTATATTGCTAAATAAAATTAATTTATGACATTACTCACAGATTTTAATTATCAACCCTAGTTATTTTTTTACAGGCCCACAAATCCAAACTTCTGCACTTTTTTCGTGTTTTCCGAAATATTTTAATTAAAATTTTTATATAAATAATACAGATACATCCAAAAATTTATATATGTTATACTACTACATACATATGCTTTATAAGATGTAGATTTTTTTATCTCCAGGGGTGGAGAGTCTGGGAGGGGTTAACGTTGCACATGTCAATTGAGATATACCATAAAATTTTCTGGTAGCCTTAGCCAGAATGTTTTTCTCAATTTTTTTTTAACGATTTAAAGAATATTGATAATAAAATATCTCCCTCATCCCTAATTTGTTTCATAATCAAACGCAAAGAGGTAAAATTTTATCACCAGATTTATGATAAAATTTTGCCACTGTGCGTGTGATTTTTTAGCAAAATAGGGATCAGGGGGTCTTTTATTGTCAAAGTTGTTTAAAAAAATTGGAGAAAACGTTCTGGCTAAGGGTGCCAGATAATTTTATGATATATTTATTTTGGCATGTGCAACATTAAACCCCCCCAGACTCTTCCCCTGGAGATAAAAATATATATATCTACATTTTTTATAAAACATATGTATGTACTAGTTTACATATATAAATTTTTGGCTGTATCTGTATTATTAATATAAAACTTTTAATGAAATATGTCGGAAAAACACGAAAAAAGTGCAAAGTTTGGATTTGTGTGCCTATAAAAAAATAACTAGGGTAGATAATTAAAATCTGCAAGTTATGGCATGAATCATTTTTATTTAGGAATATTTACATAAAAAGTATTTTTTGAAATTCCACGGAACCTTTTTTTTTGGGCTTGGATGCATACAAAAAAAAAAACATTGTGCGCTATATCACAAGATTTTCAAGGTCTACGATTTTTTTAAATATCAGATTCGGTTTCAGCTTCAAAAAATGCATAGGAATACCATAATCTTTATTATAACTCCGGACTTTTTTTTATTGTGTGGGGCTGTGTTTTTGTATTAATTTTGGATAACACTATAATGCTCTCATAAATAGAACAGCGGTAACTACAAATGAGAGTATTTTAACAAACTGTCCTGCAGCAAATTAGTGAACTAATTTCATTTGTAGTTACAGGGTGACAGAGTAAAATTCAGTTTTTAAACGTTCCTGTTATAAATACTATAAAAGTTACAGATGGCGTACAACTGTCAATACGTAGCTAATACATTCGGATTTATTTATTATTATTATTATTATTATTATTATTATTATTATTATTAACCCAGACAGCACATAATAACTATTAGATATCCAGGAGATATACTTTCTGAATATAAAGTATATCCTGGATAGCCATTAGATATCCCATGGATTTACAAATGTCCGCCTATATCCAGGATATTCACTTGGACATATATTTTGTAGCCTGCCTAAAGTATATCCACTAGATAGCCATCATGGATATCCTGGATATTCATGATGGATTTCTTATGGATATCCAGTGGATATACTTTAGGGAGGTTGATACATCTAAAAATGTGAAAAAAAAGTTTCTATAAAGGTTGGTCCGGAAATGACCTCTAAGGAAGCTACGACCCTTCGAAGATGGACTTTTGGATATTAAATGGGGAGCAAAAAAAACACGAATACAATTTTAATACTATAGGGTGATTCTTCATTTAAAACTAAGCAAGAAAGTATTCTTCACCAAAACACCTAAATTTAATATTAAAGGAGTAATAACATTTTAATAACTTCCTCCTTTTTTAAGTCGGTTAAAAAGTAACTTTTTTGGTGGCACAAAATGTAGAGGAAGTAACATTGCATTTTTTTGAAAACGGTTGCTCTTACAGTGTTACACTATAAGACATTTTTTATGTATTTTTACTCAACTCAACAACTCTTACATAAGAAATTTCTCGGTAGCGGGGCGTTTTTTTTTTTGGGACCAACCCTTAACTTTAGGCCCTCCGACGACGGTATTGTCAAAAAAATTAGTCGGACAAGGTTACCACTTGATTTTAAATATTTTTATTAAACGATCCTAAAAAAAACATTTACACCTCAATGTCATGAAAATAGTTTTTTTATACTACTTTATCTATTTTATTTTGTTTACAAAGTACTTTAGTTTTAAATAATTTCAATATGACTGAATTGGGGAATTTAATGTGTTTATATTGGTAATGAAGTGTCATCATTTGACAATTTTCATTTGTTTTTTTAATTATTACAAATTTATAATAGTTACAAACTTTTCAAGTTTTAAGTGTATTTTTTAACTATTTTGAAAAAAAAATGAGCGAGGAAGAGTTAACATTCACGCTGTTCTAGAAGAACTTTTAAATGACATGACAACTTCCATTTTTTTTTTCTTTTTGGAATTTGTTATATGAGCTCTAATTAAAAAAATAATACCAACATTTTAAAAATCGTTAGAGCCGTTTTTGAAAAAAATGTGTTTTTTAAAAAATATCTCTGATATTTCACGCTAACATACTCGGTTTGCCCTCGATATCTCGGATTTTGACCAAACTTGGCATAGTGGTACCACTATGGTACCTGAGCACTCTGTCTAATTTTTTTTCAAAACGGTCCATCCGTTCACGATACCGGGTTCTTGACAAGTTATATCTCCGTTATTTGAAAAGGTAAATTTTTTGTAAAAAATAGCGTTAAATGGGAGCCAAAAAAGATTTTATTGACTTATTCAATTCCCCCCTCCATTGCTTACTCACTCCCTTGTAACCACCCCAACCTCTGATTTTCAAATAACACCTCCCACCCCCATTTTTATCTAAGAATATAAAATTACATTTCATTTTGAATTAAACCATGTATTATAAATAGTATCTTATTCTTTTAAGGGGCTTCCAATAACAATTATTATTTAGTAATAATAATGTCCCACCAGGTTTTAGATGGGCTATATCTCCGTTATTTAAAAATATAAAAAAGTTAAAAAAAAATTAAATAAAATTGGAGTCAAAGTAGAATTTACTGACATGCAAAACTACCCCTTATTAACCCACCCTCTTGGAACCACCTCCAACTAGTTTTTTAAATAGCACTTCCCTATTTTACTAAAGAATATAAAAGCACATTTCATTTTAATTTAACCAGAAAATTTTCCAAAAACTTACGTTAAATTGTACCCAAAAGAAAATTGATTATTATATTCAAAACCAACTCATAACAATCCAATCTCCTGGAACTACCCGCAATTTTGTTTTAAATACTACCCTTCTATGAATAAATAATAATTGGTATTTAGAGCCCCTTAAAATCTAAGATACCACTTATAATAAATGGTTGAATTCAGAATAAAGTGCACTTTCATAGTCTTTAATAAGAATTAGGGGGTGCAATTTGAAAAACAGAAGTTGGGGGTAGTTTTAAGGGAGTGGGTAAGCAAGGGGCGTTTTTGAATAAGTCAGTAAAATCTTATTTGGCTTTGATTTAATGCTATTTTTTGCAAATTTTAATACCTTTTCAAATAACAAAGATAAGCTATTTCAAGAACCTAGTGGGACACCCAGTTTAGTGAACGGATGGACTGTTTTGAAAAAAAATTGGATGGAGTGCTTAGGTACCATAGCGGTACCACTATGCCAAGTTTGGTCAAAATCCGAGACATCGAGGGCAAACCGAGTATGTTAGCGTGAAATATCAGATAAATTTTCAAAAAAACACATTTTTTTCAAAAAGTCCAAACGATTTTTAAAATTTTGGTCTAATTTTTTTAGTTAGAGCTCATATAACAAATTCCAAAAAGAAAAAAAGTTGTCATGTCATTTAAAAGTTCTTCTAGAACAGCGTGCATTTACTCCAGTGTATAAA
>OY294048.1:27269025-27364025 GCA_958510825.1 Brachypterus glaber | reverse complement strand
ATCTAGAGTGCCTTAAATTAGCTTATTCGCTTAATTATTAGTCTAGTATCTTCAAAAAAATCCTTTTGATTTTTTCCCACAACTCTAAATTTGGTGAGCTTTTAAAAGTTCGAAAATCATACTTCGGTCTATAAGTAATTTTTTTCAAATGCAAAGAGGGTGGCTCATTAGGTTAAAATGAAAGAGAATTTTCTTGCAAACATTTTGATACCCCACATGAATAGTTTATCTGGAAGAACTTGCCATTAAAACACAAAAGATTTAATATGAAGATTTAACTAAAAAATTAGATGACCTGCCAAAAATTGACAAGTGACACATGCTTGTTCTTAGAATCGATTTTTGAATCGAAACATGTAAAAATATACAAAGTATTTCATTTAAAAATTGAAAGTTCGGTTTATTTCCGGCGAAACCGAAAGTGCCAAAAATTGTCTAACTGTGTCAAAAAATCTTAAACTATACCTAATATAGCTCCTGCAAATTTCACGATCCTAAGTAAAAAAGTAAAAAAGTTAAGGGGGGTATAGCAATTTTCATTTTTTTTTTAATATTGTATTTTCCCATTTGCCCCCCTTGCCCCACCCCAATGTTTACCAAAAATAATTGATTTATATTGACATAAAACACAAAAACGCGCAAGATAAAATTGAAAATTTTTGCACGAATACAAAATAATTTAAAAAAAAACAAAATGAGAAAGCAATAAGAAACTTTTAAAATGTCTGTCTGTCTGTCCAATGCCACGTTTTTTGTGGACACGATAGATAGCTCAAGAAAGAATAATCCGATTGACTTTTTTTTGAAAGGAAAAATCAAGTTCTATGACGGGAAGATCCCTATTGTTTTTGAAAGTAATCCCTTTAAAACCAAAATAGTTATGGGGGGTTAAAAAAAAATTATTATTTAAAAAAAAATTGTGTTTTGCAAAATGAAAATATAAAAAAAATACTGAAAATTTTGCATTATGAAAATGAGCTACTCATATGCAACACTAAAAAAATATTTTCTTTCTTGAATGTTTTTTTAAATTTTAAAATGTTTATTTAAGAATAATAATAAGAATTCATACGAAAAACATATAGATAGCAGCAAATATTAGTTGCAAAACATGTTCAGCTGCACTGTTTCAACGAAAACATTTTTTTTTCGTAACTTCAACGCCTTATTTGCTTCTTTTATGTTTTAAATAAAAGTAAATCAGGGTAAAATTTTACTTCTGTATTATGCCCAAATGCTTATTGTAGAATGTATGCAACATGACAAAAAATAAATAAAAAATAAATTTTCAAGTTAGATTTTATAAAATATTTTATGGTAATCTAGAGGTAAAAAAAACTTCATATTTTATGTTTTTACACAATTTGGTTAAATGGTTATATACTTTTTCCGGCCGGAAAACTCAATTTTCGGAACATCGAAAATCGATTTTTTGGGAAAATCATCGCCATTTTCGTAATTTTTTTTGCGAACCCCTTCGTTCACGAACTAGCTATTTTAATTAAAAACAACAACTAAAAATGTCATATTGATCGGTAAATCGGTTTCGAGAAATCGTAGTCACCTCAAACGATAGAAAAAAAAGGCGTTTCCACAATTTTCCGAATTTTTCAATAATTTTTTTTTTCACAAACACATCAAAACATATACTAGGTGTTTAATATTTTATAAGTCGTGCGAATAAAGTTACATACCTGAAAAAAAAAACAATAAAAACCCTTAATTTTCCCGAGCCAGAAGGTATATAACCCCTTAAATTTTGCATTAAAGGGTTAAAATGGATAGGGGTCTTTCGCAAAAAATAACTTCGCGACCGAAACATCGCAAACCAAAACTTCGCAAAACCAAAACTTCGCCTGGACATTACTTCGCATACCAAAATTGCAAAACTAGACACACACACAAATATTGCATATTATGAATTAGGTATTTCGTGGCATGTTGGACAATATAGAACATTAAAGGGAAAACTCTGAACAGCACTGTTTCAACCTTATTTGGTTTGGACTTTTATCATCAGCACAGTATATTCCCAAAGGCCTAATGTTCGTTTCGGTTGAATATTATTTTTTTTTATTATGTAGGTACCTAATAGATAAAATAACAACCAAATTTTTAATATTTCAAATATTCATTTGATTTTCCAGCACAATATTATAAAAGTAAAAAAAAGAACCTACCCAATAAGGTACAATGTATAATATGTATTATAAAGGGAAAAACTAAAATTAATTCAATCTAACGAACTAACTAAACTTAATAAAGTTGGTTAAATACCAAAAAAAGTCTAAAACAAATTGTGGCATATGCCCCTTCAATAAGTCAATTTATTATTTTTATTATATGTGAAGACGATTTTCTGTAAATGTATAGCACGATTTTTAAATTTTTTCTTCGGTAATATAACATTGCCACGCGCATGTTATCCATCCTAAAGTCAACAAACCAAACCAAATTGGTGTTTTTGGCACTTTTAACATAAGTGACCGACATTCGTGAAAGCAAAACAAACAGCGTACTAAATTAAATTCTATTGAATTTATAAGCCATTAAAAAAAACATACAAAGAAACAATTTTTTTTAATTGACCACGACAATTGGCATTCTACGAATTATGGCCCGCGAACTAACTATTTATGCGATATAATGATTCGCGAATTAATGTCAATACGAAGTTTTTTCTTACGAAATTAAAATTTGCGTTGTTTCGGTGGCGGTTATTTTTTGCGAACGAAAGACCGGCTCCCAGTTAAAATACATACATCATTAATAACATTGACACCAAGAAGTTGTAAATTGGCAATGGTCTGTTTATCCTTGATCTGCGCATGCGTGGCCAACTTCGACAAATTTTCCTCTGTAATTCCATTTTTGGTCATAGCATAGAGAGCAATTATTCTCATCTTATCATGGTCGTTCGTGATCTTGGGGTCCAAAAGGATCGGCACAATATTTCTCATATGATCCTTGATTTTTTCTCCCTCTGCATCCGTTCCCATGGCCAAGTCCTGCTCAACTTTGCAAAGTTTATCCACAAAGCCTTGGTAGGACTTCATGCAATCCTCTGCAAGATGCAGATGCGTGGCATACTTCGACAGTTCTTTTTGATATTGAGGCATCTTTTTAATCATCTGAGACAAATCTTTCATTGATTGTTTGTCACTTTGGGTCATGCGTTTGGAATCTGTGAATTTCTTTAAATTTTTTGTTACACTTTGAGATACAACAGCTATGTGCTGATGACGTAGTTCCACCCATAACTCATCGTTTTCATCCAGTAATACTTCTTTGGTTACTCCAGCTGATGCTTCATATCTAAAGTTAATAATACATAATATCAGTTTTTACTGTATTTACCGAAAAAACTATTTACATTGATAAACTACAAGGTGTCGCAAAAAAATGTTACCACAATTTGATTGTTTATAGTTTATTAAAGATCATATATCAATAATATATCATATTTGATTTTAATATTTGTTACAAACTACAATAACGTATTTTTTTTGTATTTAGTTCATATTTTCAAATTGATGACTATTCTGATCAGCGCTGGCATCGTGAAGCTATGGTACCACACACATTTAAAAATATTTCATTTGGAATTTCAGCACCCTTTTTATTTACCTTCAATACATCAACTAAGACCGTTTTGTACCATAATCTTTACTCTTATAAAAAAAAAAACAAGAAAAAATTAAGTGGTTTAAGGGTACTGTCAACGGTGTCAGTTACCTTAATTTATTGCAGCCCTAGGGCCTACCTTAATGAGAACCTGTCTAACATGGATAGGACACAGAGGTCCTGTAGAATACACACGGCGATCACCAGACCTTACACCACTGGATTTTTGTTAACAATAAAGTTTATGATGATGAATTAAAGGTAGCAATCGAAAGGGAATGTGCGGAAATTCCGAATTAAATGTTTTTAAATGTGTGCGATTCCATAGCTTCACGATGTCAACGCTGTATAGATCAGAATGGTCATCAATATGAACTTACAATACGTTAATGGAGCTTACGCTTATTTGGGGCTCTCCATGATTTAAAGTGTATTGTATCACATGAATAAATAAATAAAAAATCATTGAAAGCGAATTTTACGATATTAATTAAACAATTTATAGTAAATTAAAGTGTGGTAACATTTGTATCCAGTTTCTTTAACCACACACAAGAAACTAAATATAAAATTAAAAAAAAATCGGCAAAATAATATAAAATATCATCTGTGACAGATCCGCCATTTTAAATTTTAAAATGTTGATATAATTTACATAATCATTACCCCCAAATTAGTTAGTAGAGCATTTTGAAAAACTATTTTTGATTTTGGCCCACTGTGCCCCGGACATATTTTTTAAAATTTGTTAAAAAATAATATCATAAATCGATTTGGAATATCATTTTACTAGAGGCAAAAATCATTTAAATAGCCTGTATAGTTTAGCAGCTAGAAGATGATTTCTGGACAGACAGAGACAAAGAGAGACGGAGACACACAAAGACAGACAGAGGCGGACAGAGATAGACAGATACAAACAGAGGCAGACAAAGACAGACAGAGGTAAACAGA
Source organism: Brachypterus glaber (assembly GCA_958510825.1). NCBI lineage: Eukaryota > Metazoa > Arthropoda > Insecta > Coleoptera > Kateretidae > Brachypterus > Brachypterus glaber. The sequence continues at coordinate 27,359,447 of OY294048.1, read as the reverse complement.
GACAGACATAGGCAGACAAAGACAGACAGAGATGGACAGACAGACAGAGACAAACAGAGACAGACAGAGACAAAGACAGACATAGCTATTCTTTTCTATGTTTTCGCACCAATAGTAGGTAAAAAAAGGGAAAAAAATACACCATAACTTTTTTCCGACAAACGCCGATTTTTTTGCTAAAATGACTAACTATACTATCATATTTAATTGGTCCTTCAAATTTTAAAAATATATTTTTTTTTTAATTTTTTTATATAGAAAGAAAAAAGATATAATTGTGAAATTTTGTAGGTATGTTTATTTGTACATGGAAGATCGACTTTCGAATGTGTTCCTTTTGTTTAAAAAGAAAAATTATATTAATTTTTTGTATTTATGTATGATTCTATAAGTAAATGTATTTTTTTTAACAATAAACAATATTCTATTCTATTCAAAAAATACAAAAAAAAACTTTTTTATATTTTTAAAGTGCCATTTTTTGGCCATAAAAATGTTTTGAAAGTAACGTCAAAAAACGGTCGTCGATCCCGGCCGAAAAAATTTTTTTGGCCAAAAACAAAAAATAACAAAATGGCGAACGTTTATTTTGAAAAATGTTGAAGAACGTCCATCATTTTATTTGGCCAAAAATTTTCTTCTAGTTCGGGCTACTTTAATAGGGGAAAAATACTCGATCATTCATTTGTATTTCAGGTTATAATCCTTACAGGCACTTTTTTTGCTTAACGTACGTAACGTACGGTACCTGAAGGTTTTCACCAAATTTCAAACTGAATTTGGGAAAACTACCTGTACGTTAAAATATTCTTCTGTAGGGCAATATACTACAAAAAAAAATTGCAGTTGATCGTGGTTCATTTAGAGGTCGTTTAGGGGACCTTAACTTTCAATTTTAGGTATTTTACAAGTTTTTTTGGACTTTTTCACCACAACAGTTTTGGAAATGCTAGATGAATTTTAAACTATAACCTTACCCAATATCTAAATAAATATATAATAATAATATTTAATTTTTTATACTGTGGTAGCAGTTGAAGCGAAATGACCCAATACTGAATAATATCCCGTTTTTTTTTTCAGTCGATCCTAACGGCCGGAATCATGGCGACCACCGTTTTTTGATGTTCTTTCAAAAAAAAAAAAAAAAATGGCACTTAAAAATCTAAAAAAAATATATTTTATAAATACAAATAAACATACCTACAAAATTTTACAATCATACCTTTTTTCTTTCTATATAAAAAAATATGTTTTACAATTTGAAGGTAGAAAGACCCCTTTTATTTATTTATTTATTTTATTATTTTATTTATTTTAAGGGGTAAGTTTTAAAAAACTTACTTATAAACGTCATTTTCAATTGGAAGCAAGTCGTAAGCCATAGCTTGAAAAGTGAGTTCGTGAAGTAACGGAGATACACAATCAAATCCTCTGTCCAAAATCAGTAATTGTGATCTGGATTTTTCTGGTCCTTCTCCCATTGTTGGTTCGTCCGCTTTGTAAGCATCTAATTTTTGTTGTACTAATTGTGCTAATTCAACATTTCGATCCCAATCGCTAAAATGTAATAAAATATACAGGGTTATTCAGAAATAAGTTCAAGAAATTTAAGAGGTGATTCTACGTTAAAAAATATGAAAAAAAGTTCCTATAAAGGTTGGTCCGGAAATGAGCCCTAAGGGAGCTACGCCTCTCTTAAGTAGTTTTTATTTAATATTTCTGGAACCATAAACCATAGTAACGACTTTTTGCACATGCCTTAGCATTGATAAAGGTCGATAAAGGCTATCATTTTATGTAATTTTTATTTGGTAATTTTAACCAGGGACACCCTTGGTGGCCATTTCGTAAAAAAAAAAGTTTTTACCATTTTCAATTGGGCATATATGACAATGACTTACCATGACCATGATATTTTATTGAGTTTGCATATAGGTAGGAGTAAAGTTATTGGGAAGTAGAGACGTTACCGAGTAGGGTTGTTGTAGAGTAGACATGTTATGAGATAGGGATGTTAGGTAGTAGGAAAATTAAGAGTTGGAATGTAAGTCTGCCATATTATGTATATCTCCATTAGCGTGTGTCAAAAAATCCCCTATTTTGAAATCGAAGACGCTCTCTGGCTTAAAAAACGATGGCCACTCAAAATAAGCCAAATCGATTAATATTTAGAGGTTGAGCTACTTTGAAAAAAATCGGTACCTGTTTTTTTGGATAAAAAGTGATTGTAAATAAAATTGAGGAAATTTTGGAGGGTTCTTTGGTAATATTTAGAAACATTGCTGGTTAGGAGAAACTAATCCCTCACAATGAGCTACAAGCATTTATAAGATTCAACAAAAATGTACGCATGGTGAATAGCATATTTAGGTACTCTCAAGTGTTCAGATTAAACATTTGTTTACCGTTAAATCATACATTTTCCCTCCTGGATAAATCTTAACATTTCTTCAGGAGGGCTTGAGGACTACTAAATTAACCCTGCAAGATTTAAGTTAGTTGATTCTAATACTACTATTAACGCAGAATCAAAATACGCTTACAATTTTTATTCAATTTTCACCGTTTTCTAGAAAAATACAAATTAATAAATATAAAACTTAAACTTGGGTCACTTTAAAATACAATTTTTAAGTTAATTTTAACGGATGCATGTGCAAATATAGTTTAAAATGTTTACTTTGATAGTCTACTTTTAGATTCAAGAAGTAAATAAAACTTTTTTCAATACAATGTTCCTCATAAGCATTTAAAACATCCTTAATTTTTTATTTAAATATTAGTTGTGGACTATTGTGAAAATGTTGATGTTTTCATATAATTTTTGTCAATTTTGATATTTTTATTATAAAAGCGGTTCCAAATAAGTTTAATATGTATTTTTGATTTAAAATATAACAACAACAATTTGACCACGAAGACTGCAGAAAAAGGGTATATGCAGCAAGCGGACAAAATTTTTTTATGGGCAAAAGGAAATTAAGCCAATTTTTAATTAAGGATAAAATTTGTTACTTTAAAGAAACATTTAAATCAAAATTTTAGTTTGGAAAATCCTAAATTTCCAGTTTCGTTATGCAATTACTGTTTAAATAAAATTCAAAAATTAGAAATTAATGAAAGTGGCATCAAAACGCCTAATTATGAAAAACTTAATTAAAATAGTAATAAGTGACGAATGCAACTGCACAATTTGCCTTACAGCGCGAGCTGTTGGCAAAATAAAAAAAAAAGGTTGACATGGAAATTAACAATAATACAGGGTGGTCCAGTTTATATCATCAGGATTTTGCCATTCGAAAGTTTATCGAAAAATAAAGGTAGTTTGTCTAATAAAACATGGTCGAATTTTGCTTCCTTTTTGATGCACAGGGTGTTAAAGAAAATAAATTATTTTAAATAATTTGGTTTATTTCAATAATAAAAAAGGCCTTCAGAAATTGTGCATGGATTATTTGTTTTTGTATTCTCTATTAAATAGCGTTGTAATTATTTTATTTAGAACCTAGTGGCGTGCATACGGATTTCCCCAAAAATACTTTATTTAATAAGACGTACGCCACTGATTTTTTTTAGAACACCAAATGCAGATAGGATTTGTCATTCAATTTAGCAACTTTTTTGTCTCTTACAATTTTTCGATAACTCAACTCTAAACAAAAAAAAAAAAACATTACAAAGCCAATTACTGAATTCATAAATAAAAAACTCTCCACTGAGTTCAAAATAAAATTATTTTACGGGAGGTCGTAGAAACTTGAAATGTTGTATGGAGGGGTGCAATGAAAAATAAAAATCAACAAAACCGAAAAACAAGATGGCCGACCTGTAAAATTATTTAAAGTTATTTATTTTCTTTAACACCCTGTACATCAAAAAGGAAGCAAAATTCGACCATGTTTTATTGGACAAACTACCTTTATTTTTCGAAAAGCTTTCGACTAGTAAAATCCTGATGATATAAACTGGACCACCCTGTATATTTTTTTTATGAATACATTGCTTTCCCAAAATTTTAATTTATTTAAAAAATGGAAAGGAAAAATTATTAAGATTAAAAAAAAAATAACACGAGCCAACATTTAAGGTGTAACTTTCAAAACTCCCTATTATAAGCTTTTCTGCTTTAAAATTTAAAGAAAAAGGGTCAACTTACAATTTAATTCTATATTTACAAAAATTAACTCGTTTATTGGTTTCAAAAGTCACCCAACTCAAAGATTTACATTTATTAATTTGCATTTTTCTTGAAAACGGTAAATATTGAATAAATAACATAAGCATATTTTGATTTTGCGTTAATAAAGGTATAAGAATTAATTAAATTAAATCTTTCGGGAAATTGTTAGTAAGTTTTGAAGTCCTGCTGAAGTAATGTTATGATTATGCCCAAGAGGAAAAATGTATCTTTTAACGGTACAAAAAAATCCTATAAACATATGTCTAAAAACACGACGTAAAGGAGATACGCCCCTTCGAAAGAGGCTAAAAAAATCTTTTTTTATCTCTTTTAGTTTTCGAGAAAATCGCTGGGTAAATGGAGTTGGGACACTCGTTATTATTGTATATATACAGGGTATTTACGGTCTTTTGGAACAAATCATAAAATATGACAAAATGTTCCTATAAACATATGTCTAAAAATACGTTGTAAGGGAGATACGCCCCTTTGAAAGTGGCTAAAATATTCGGTTTTTATTTAATAACTCGGGAACGTTTTTAGATACAGTAACGAGGCTTTGCATGTAAACTAATCATAATAAGGCGCGTCTTCGTATGTTATTTTCATGTACTTATTTTAATCAGGGGCGTGCGAAACGGGGAGGTGTTAGGGAGCGTTCAAGTATTACGTAACGCAAAATTTGGCCATTTTTGACCCCCACCCCCCATGTAACGCGGCGTAACATTTTCGAGAATTAACCGTTTTCGAGAAAAATTAATTTGAAGGTGCAATTTCACGTTTCGAGAACTAAAAAATACTAAAATGTTGAAAACCGAAATTTCAATAATAGCCCAAGCAACGAAGGTTTTTTGTCTCAAAAAAATCCAAAAGTCTTGAAAATTGGTGTAGGTGTAGTCTAGACTTTCCAGATGAAGGCACCAAAAGTCCTCATCAACTGAAGTTGAACTCGCGCCGCTATCTTGATTTTAAGGTACAATTTTGCAGTTTTTTGCAAATAATTTCTAGTCATTTTTTTTTAAAATAAGTTGATACAAAAAAAAGAAATCTTATAAAATTTTCTACAAAATATTTGGTTAAAACTTTTTTCTCTTAGAAAATGACAAAATGGTTAAAACTTGTGCCAATACCTTGATTTTAAGGTACACTTTTGGACTTTTTTGCAAATATCTTCTTAATGGCTACCATTTTAAAAAAATAAATGCTTCTCTACAAAAATAGCGTACTTTTTCCCAGCTAACTTGATAAAGATATAAACTTAAATATTTGCTTAAACTAGATGTAGAATTTTCGTTTTATGTGATTTCTCGAGTATCAGGTAGACAATAAAATCCAAATCCAAAAGTTTACCTTAAAATCAAGATATCTCTACAATTTTGTCCATTTTCTCAAAAACTAAGATAGAAAAAACTTTTTACGACTTATTTTGTAGACAATTTTATAAGCCTTCTTTTTTATAATAACTTATTTTTTCAGTAAGTTGACCATATAGAAGATATTTGCAAAAACTCCAAACGTGAACCTTAAAATCAAGGTATCGGGCAATTTTTGACCATTTTCTGGTTTTCTCGAAAACTAAGCAAGTTAAAAAAAAATAAACAAGTATTTTGTAGAGAATATCATAAGCTTTATTTTTTCTCATAACTTTTTTTTTAATTGACTTTTTAGAAGTTATTTGCAAAAAACTGCAAAATGTAACTTTAAATCAAGATGGCGGAGCGAGCTCAACTTCAATTGATGAGGACTTTTGGTACCTTTATCAGAAAGGTCTAAACTACATTTCTACCGATTTTGAAAACTTTTGGATTTTTTGGGGCAAACGGCGATTTTTGTATTTCGTTGCTGGGACTATAATAATGGGTAAATGTACATCAAAAACTAAGAAGAAAACCTCATAATATGACTTTATAACTGTATAACTGTATATTATACAGTTACTACTGTATATTATACAGTTACTTCTAAAAATCAATCCTAAGGGAGTTATAGTATTCTAAAAGTGCACAATTTTTTAAAGGGCCATAGTAGCTTTAAGAGCGAGATTTCGACCACATATAGGTCGAATCTTTTTTCTTAGTTTTTGATGTAGAATCACCAGCATCATGCAAATTTCAATTTTAAATATTTGAAAATATAAAGTTAGGGGTAAGTTGAGGGGGAGGGGTTAAGGGGTGGTTTTTATTTTTAAATACTTTTTATAGATATGGGAATGTTCAAGTATTACGTAACGCAAATTTTGATAATTTTGGACTTTTTATTAAAAATGTCAAAACTCAAAAACTAAAATGTTGACAGTGGGTGCACCCACCGGGTGGTGATTAAACATTTAAAATTGAGAAGAAAAGGTTATATACCCACCCCCAGCCCAAAAATAATTTCTAAGGGTGTTAAGCCCTTCTACAAATGCCTTTAAAAATAGGAATGATTTTTGGACCAAGTTGTATAGAATCATTTTTTCTTGTATAGAATCTTTTTTTCTTAGCTTTTACTGTTAAACTACTCCACACTATTAAAACTTTTGTTCTAGATTTTATAATTTTTTATTTTAAGTGCTTAAAATTTTACTTTTAAATGCATTTATCTTTAAAACGGTTAATCCTATGATGGTACACTACATACTTTTTTATGTAATTTTACCTAATAAAATATTCCATTGAGAAAAATGCAAAAAAAATACACCAAAAAAAGTTCTAGACAAAAAATTGAAAATCCACCCGGTTTCGAATTAAAATTAAATTTTTTTTATGCAGGTAGGTTAGAAGGTATATACGCTTGTATACTAATTCACGGTGTATTTGAAATAGGGTCCGAAATTTTAAGGGGTTCCTATACTGCCCTACTAAGCTAGAAAGCATTAACTCCATTTGTGGCATAGCAACGTTTTCACGTTAACTCTGATATAATATTCTGAAAACGCTGCTATGATACAAATGGAGTTACTGCTTTCTAGCGCAGTAGGGCAGTATAAACATATGTCTAAAAATGCTACGTCCCTTTAAAAGTGCTAAACAATTCTGTTTTTATTTAATAACTCAGGAACCCTTTGAGATATAGCAACGAGGTTTTGCACGTTATTTTCATGTACTTTATTTAAGGGTGTGCAAAACGGGGGGCCTTATCAGTTCTTTGTCACAAACTTTTTCTGGGTAACTTTTTTGTAATTTTATTTTTGGAATATGATTGCTCAGGTCAAAATACATAAAAAAAGTACTCTTTTTTAATACTGTAGGATTAGCCGTTTTCGAGAAAAGTTAATTTGAATGTGAAATTTCGCGTTCGAGGACGAAAAATTAAATACTAAAGTGTTGAAAACCGAAACTTTAGTAATACTGGGTAAATGTACATCAAAAACTAAGAAAAAAACCTCATATCAATCCTAAGGGAACTATGTAGGGGCTTAGCTCCCTTACGACGCATTTTTAGACATGTTTATAATAACTTTTACTTTATGATGTAGAATGACCCCTTAAAATTTCGGACCCTATTTCAAATACACCTTGTATATAAGTTGGCAGGTTTTTTGTTTAAAACTATTTTTTATGCACTTTTTAAAATTTACAAAAATGAAATTTAATCGATTTGGCTCATTTTTGAGTGATTACCGTTTTCTACCAAGGAGCAACTCTTAAGCCAGAGAGCGTTTTCGATTTTGATATTCGGAATTTTTTGACACACGCCAATCTCCTTACCTTCTATATCTGACACTGGGGTACTCCCCCAGCGTAGCACATAATGTGGCAATTTGTTCTGCCATCCTTTCCATATTGGCATTTCTTGCAGGTACTACTGTAGGGTCATAACTGCATTGAAAAGTTTCAGGGCAGTCTAGTGAGAACACCTAAAAAATTGAGGTGTGAAAATTGACGTTTTTTTTTTCATTAATTTTTTAAATCATTTAGGGACAAGTAAAATAAAACCTCTTTGTTTTAGTTCTTTATGCCATCTACAGGGTGGCCCAGACTTATTCATTCAGGCAATACCTCATAGACGAATTGTTTATATAATTTTCAAATCTCTTTAAAACATTTATAAAAGAAACTACCCCCAAATTGAACAACCCACGTTACTACCCCCAACGTTAAAAAGTTGAATAGCACCCCAGGGCCGTAACTAGGGGGGCAGGGGGGCTAAGCCCCCCTGGCCCTATCGATGAGCCTTCCCTGGTATTTTTTGGGTCACCCTCCTTTGGGCGCCAATTTTTTTTTGCACGGGCGCCAAGTTTGGTAGAAACCGTCAGGGACAACGCTTTTTTTTACAGGTAATTTTTGGGGCACCAATTTTTTTTTGTAGTGCGCCAAGTCTTGGTTGAAACCGTCAGGTTTTTGAGGGTGCCACCCTGGGGGCTGAGTCCCCCTAGATTTTTACTGGTTACGGCCCTGTAGCACCCTGTATACATGTTTACATTTTTAGATGTAGTTTTTAATTCTATGTTTACACTTTTTTTAAATTTGAAATTGACCCACAAATAACCAATAAAAATGCATTTTTGTATAACAACAACTGAATAACACTTTATCTATCAAACTTAACAAAAATCTATATTTTTACGATAAGAGGTCATATTTAAAACACTTAACGCACGTAAGGGGTTGGGGGGGGGGGGTAGTGCTTAGATACGTTGCGAGTGGAAAGGGGGGACAAAAAAAATAGAACCGATTTGTTTTTCAACCAAAAAAAACAAGGTATAAGCGATAACGAAAAGCATATAATTAAAACCAAGGCGCCCCACTATTTTGCTCAGAACCCCCTGAAATCGTAACCGATTTTCAAAAAAATGGCATTACGTAATTCACACACCCACGATTTAATTTTTTCCTCAGATGAATTCAAAAAAGTTTACTTTTTTGGGCTCCTATAACCCATCTCTAATAAAAACCGGTATTTACTCGAAATCTACACGGTAGAAAGTTTTTTAAATTGAAAATTCGGTTTCAGCACTAAAAAATAATTGTTTTTACCACAATTTACCAATTTGAATTTAATAAAAAATTAAAGGCTATTTTTCTAATACGTTTTCCGCTGTTTATCCAAAAATTAAAAGCGTATTACTTACATTTGCACGGAATTAGATGAAGATGAAATTGAAAAAGTGGAAAGTCGAACAAGGCATTGGTTCTGCGTAAAGTGCACTGAATGGATGAAACTATACAAGGTAACTTTGGATACAGAACACTCAAATGAACTCCCAGAGAGTAAAGACGGCAAAAAGAAGGGAAAAAATAAACAAAATAAGAGCGAAAAAACAGAAACCACATCACAAAGCAATGGCATGTCAAATAGTCTACGAGAACTTCAAAAAGAGATTAGAGAAATGAGAACCAGTATTACCTTCTATGCAGAGAAATATGACGAACACAAAAAAATGATGGACGATCTTTTCAAATAAATAAAAGGACTTAAACGTGAAAATGAAGCACTACGTACTGAAATAAAAGTATTAAAAGGGGTTTCCCACAGCATACTTGAACAAAGTAAACGAGAAAACAATCTTGTAATTTCAGGAATTAAAAGCACAACAAATGAACTTAAAGACACACCTGATGAAGTGTTAAATAAGGCTGTACGTGTACTTAAACACATTGATCCTAAAATCAACTGTGCTGAACTTGAAATAAAATTAATTAATAATAAAAAAGAAAATACACCAATTGCAGTTACCTTCAAAACTACTGAACAAAAAAATGATTTCATAAAAAAAAGGAAGGACAAAGGAAAAATTGCATCAAATGAATGCAATTACACTGGTTCCGACCCAATCTTTATAAACGAGGACCTAAATAATTTTCAAAGGGACCTCTTCAAAAAAGCAAGGACTCTTAAAGGAAAGGGTTTCAAGTTTGTATGGACCAAGTATGGTAAAATTTTTGTGAGAAAAACTGAGGATAGCCAAATATTCCGAGTACATAATGAAGATGTCTTGAAGTAACTAGAATAAAACAGCTAAGAAGTAAGTAAATGGTAGGAAGCTACCGTTACATTCACAGCCCAAAGTACATATGTAAATGACAAGCGCTGGAAAACCAGTGTGCTGGAAGACATCAGCGACTCCAGACACTTTAATAATCCTAATAAAGATTTGCACCTAATGCATGTAAATATCCGTAGTATTAGACAAGATTTCGATAATTTTTCAGTATTTTTGGAAAATTTAAAAACAGATTTTGATGTAATAGTTATGTCTGAAACCAATAAGGTAACCAATTTAAATCAATTTAAACTAATAAATAAACTATAGCATATTTTATAACGAAAGCCAGTTAAATAAATGTGACGGGTCCATTATATATGTTAAATCTAATCTTGTAAATCAACTAAAAATAATAACTATAAACAATACTAAATTTTTGAGAATAACTCTCTCCAAAAATAATGTCAGTTTTGGCATTATTGCAAGTTACAGATTACCATCCCTTCTTCCTGAGCAATATAATAAAGATTTAAATGATCTTTTTCGGATTGGTTTTGAGAAATGTCAGGTGGAGATTTTTACTGGAGACATTAATATTAATATTCTGGAGTCGGGAAATGAAACCGTTAATGAATACATGCATGTTTTAGGTAAGAATGGTTATATAAGTGAAATTAACAGTCCCACAAGAATAGAGAACAATAGTAAAACATGCATTGATCATATTTTTGTCAAAAAAGACAAGAAGGTTTGTAATATGTAATGTAATATGTTATAAATACCATCCCTTATATTTTAAATTTTGATCTAACAGACCACCTTCCTATTATACTAAGTGTTGAAATATTTAATTCTAATAAACAACAGCCAAGGTCCCCACCTGACAAATTCACTAGCCGGTTTGATGAAGGAAAATTTAGAAATTTATTGGAACAAAAAGAGTGGGCGGATACTATGGCCTGCAATGAGCCTAATCAAATTGCGTTAAATATTATAGGCACATTAAAAAACTACCTAAAACAAGGTACTAACAAGGTTAAAATAAAAAATAGAAATTTTTTACTTAAACCCTGGATGACCCAGGGGTTATTAAGGTCAATTAGGGAGAGAGATAGGCTCAAAAAAATTTGGTCACGTGACCCTACAAATCAAATAGCGCAAGAAACATATAAAAACTATAGGTCTACATTAACAAAATTAACTAGTCAAACTAAAGTAAATTATTATAAAAGTTTATTTAATAAAAACTGCGGAGATTCCAAAAAAATGTGGAATGTTATAGATAAAATCACAAATAATGAAAGGGATAGGCACTCAATAAATATTATTAGGAATTCTGAGGGGGTGAAGTTCGAGATCCTAAAAATATAGCAACTGAATTTAACAGGCACTTTAGTAGTATATGGAAAAAACTTGCGCAGAAAATAACCAAGCCCTTAAATAATATGTTCCAAAACGAGATCTGTGAAAACCCAATGGTTCTTGAGCCCATGACGGAAGCTGAAATAGTACAGGAAATAAAAAAATTAAAAACGAATACTTCTGGGGGTGAGGACAGGGTGTCCGCAGATCTCATAAAAAAACATATAGACTTAATTATTCAACCACTTAAACACCTAATCAACAGCACCTTCAGTACCGGCACTTTCCCCACTATCTTTAAGAGCGCTGTTATTATACCCATTTACAAAGCCGGAGATAAACAAGATCCTAATAACTATAGATCGATTGCATTGACAAGTACACTTAGTAAATTTACGGAAAAGTGTATAAAAAATAGGTTAATGAAACATCTTGTAAAATATAAACTAATATCACAGTGTCAGTTTGGTTTTCAAACGGGGTGCAGTACTGAGGATGCTGTTGGTAAGGTGACAGAGTTTATTATAAGAAATAAAAATGATGGCCACAAAACGCTAGCAATATTCCTGGACCTGTCAAAGGCTTTTGACACCGTGGAACACCGAATACTGCTGGCCAAACTTCGCGACTTGGGAATTGATGGAATAATATATACGCTCTTTGAATCGTATTTAATGAATAGAGTCCAAGATGATACTGTTATATTGATCAGAGAGAGAACGTGGCAGGAAGCCTTTGACAGGTCTGAGAAAATAATGACAAAAATAAAACTATGGCTTGACTCAAACCTACTAACTTTGAATGCTGACAAATCCTATTTCCTTGCCTTTTCACTCACTGAGCAGTGCGTACCCATGTACACTATAAAAATACATGCCCCAGATTGCGACACTGAAACGTGCAACTGCACCTTAGCTATTAAACAAACGGACAGTATTAAGTATCTGGGTATATATATAAATAAGTGTATGAGATGGCAAGTGCATGTGGATTATCTAAACATCCTCCTCAGGAGAACTCTGTTTAAATTTTATTTATTGAGAGAGATTGTCCCCATAAAAATACTGAGGCAAGTCTACTGCGCTTACGTTCAGTCACTATTATCATATGGTATAATAGCATGGGGCGCTGCCTGCAATAATATATTATCTCCATTATTTGTCACTCAGAAATACATTATAAAAATCATGATGTTTAAAAACAAGTTGTATGGCTCCACAGAGTTGTTTAAAGAAGCTAACCTGTTAAATATAAGACAGCTTTATATAAAAAATATCATTAAATTTCATTATAAGAATACCAAAAACTTTACTCCTGTAAGGCATAACATCTTGACAAGATCTATAACAAAGAGACATTTATTGTTACCAAACACTTATTTTTCTGCATCGCAGAGACATTTCACATATGTAATCCCAAAAATAATAAATGAACTCCCAGAAAAATATAAAGACAAAACCTATAAACAAATAAAAAAAGAATTGGATATGTGGATCATCCAAAACTACGATATCATCTGTGACAAATTAAGTTGGTTTCGGACATAACTCGGTAATCGATCCTATTCGAAAAAATTAATTAATTAAAAAAAAAACAAAAAATAAAAAAAAAATAAAAAAAAAAAAAAAAACAAATAATAAATAAAAAATCTAACAAAAAAACATATCAAAAGTAAATGCATAATGTTATTATAATACTTAAGGAAAATCTAATGAAGAAAAATTAAATAAAAATTAAATTTTGATAGGAAATGAATAACAAAAATACTGAAAAATTACTAGAAATGATTTATTTTAATTGTTAAAATTAAATTTGATTTTATAATTTTATAAATTTTATAATTGTATAAATATTAGAGTGCACACACAAGTCCTATGGACTCATTTTGCACTATAAAATGTACACTCATATGTTGAATATTGTACAAATTAAATAAATAAATAAATAAATTTTTGCTATTTTTTAACTATCAAGGGATTGTTGTAACATTTATACCTTGTTGGATAGCTATTCAATTAATAAAAATTTTAAAACAGTTTGTATGCCTGTTAAATTGATATTTTTTTAAAAATACCCTATTAGAAATTCTCATGGATTACTTTTAAAAAATATTTTTTACAACTTTTAATTTGAAATTTTCTTATGATCAAAATGTTTGGATATTGTTCGTTTGGCAATCCAATATGAAAATTAAAAAAATGCAAAGTAGATTTTTTGGAAATTAACTCTTAAGACATTAAGGTCTACTCTATTAAGAAAAAATTTAAAGCTGAAATATCTCAAAATCTATTGAGTTTTGTATAATCCTTACCTTCTTTCCCATCACATCTCCAAAGGAATGTATCGAATTAGCGGTTACCCTGTATTTCTTTTTACTTTCCCCAAGGAAAGTATCGCGAAAAAAATTTCGAAAAATTTTTATTGTTTTTTTTAGGTTTCTGGACGTTTTATACCCAAAACATATGATTTCCGTAAAAAAAATTCTGTCTGTCTGTCGGTCTTTGTGTGTGTGTGTCCGGGAAATTTGTGACCACGATAACTCAATACCGATTCGGGCTAAAGACCTAAAATTTGGACCACAGGTTAATTATCCACAGTTCTAGGCTGGGATTGTTTTTGGTAAAAATCGGATTGGGGTAAGTGGGTAAAATGGGGTAAAAACAATTTTTTTCAAAACATTTTTTTTCAATTTATTTTTCGTTTTACGAAAAACGAAACGTTTTTTGAAAACAATTTTTTTTTTGTAAAACTTTTTTTTTTCTTTTTTGATTTAAATTAACCTAGGCATAGAGGGGAAAGTATTATTTTGTTGGCAGCAGTATTTTTACTTTCCCTAAGGAAAATCTTGCGTTATATGATTTCCGTAAAAAAAAATCCGTCTGTCGGTCTGTGTGTCCGGGAAATTTGTGACCACGATAACTCAAGAACGTTTCGGGTTAAAGACTTTAAATTTCGACCACAGGTTGATTATCTAAAGTTCTAGGCTGGGATTGTTTTTCGTACAAATCGGGTTGGGGTAGGGGGTAAAATGGGGTAAAAACAATTTTATCAAAAACATATATTTTCCAATTTATTTTTCGTTTTACGAAAAAAGAAAATTTTTATGATTTTTTTTTATTTTAATGAATCTAGCCCTATAGAGGAAAGTATTATTTTGTTGGCAGCAGTATTTATATTCTTATATATTATCTATTTATGTAAACTCTGACTTACCATAATATTACATATTATGTACCTTTTTACCTAAATGGCAAATAAATCTATCTATCTATAAACTTATTGAAATATAACCTGAATGAATAAGTCTGATCTAATTATAGTTTTTTTAAATTTATATTTTTAATTAATTTACAACAAAAAAGCGTCAACTACTATAAAAACTATTTTTTTTATTTATTAGCTCTAATAAAACTGCTGCTAATAGGTCGCAGGGGAGATAATAGCTATTTTTAACTTTTTAGTTGAATAACAAATTCTAAAAAAAGGTATATCTCTCTTATAAGAATGTTTCTATGTAGCCTTTTTTATGAAGAATGTACAGGGTTATCCAGAATTCCCGCCCCCGTCATTTTTCTCGAAAATGGTAAGGGATATTAAAAAAAATTCAGGAACCGTGTTTGATAGTCTAACCTATACTACAAGTTAAATATCATATGACGCTTTTATAATAACACTCGTTTACCATGAAAAAAATACAGAGGTCGCCACAGGACTAATGAGTATAATTATGAAAGCGTCATTCGGTATTTAACTTCTAGTACAGGTGAGACTATAAAACAAGGTTTATGTTTTTTTTTTTAATATTCCTTTTACGAGAAAAATGACGAGGGCGGGAATTCTGGATCATCCTGTACTAAACTTATTGTGTTAAAAAAATAGTTATTTTTTCATATAAATATATTAATATGGTTTTTGTCACATTTTTCATAAAAAAGCAATATAGAAGCATTCTTATAAAATTTAATTTAACTTATTTATAGAGGGTTGTATCGATTATTAAAGGACAAGAACCCACCTTAGATAAAAACGGCTATTATCTGTCCTGAAACTTAAAAAATATGTGCCCCTGTGTCATTAATTCTTCATTAACTGAAGGCATGTTGGATAAAAAAGGTGCAACTTAGCTTACTTTTGGAAAACCGCAAAAAAGTGTAATTCTCTTTGTACGAGACTTATAAATTTGAAACCTATGGCATCCAATTAAGCTTAATAGAAGTCATCAATGGTATAAAAGTTGCCAAAAAATAAAAAATAAATAGTTTGGACCTATCACTTTTTGATCCTAAATTTTGGATTTAGTCCCTAGGTGTTTTCCAAAAAGGAGAATCGGAGCGGCAAGTTTTTTTATAGACAGTATGATACGTATGCTTTATGATTTTTTTTCCATTTTGCTTGATTTTCTAATGATTTAAAAAAAAATAAATGAATACATAAATAAATAAATAATGAATAAATGTCGTTATCATATTTTATGAATCATAAAATAAAATATATATGTATTTCATTTCATTATTAGTTACTAAAAAAGGTAATATAGTTCAGATCCAATAAAACGTGCAGTGGCTCATTTGCGAAATCCTGGTAAAAGGCGTAGATCATATCAATTTTCAATCAATGTTTCTCAGGCCCCGATGAGATTCCCAACATATTACTTAAAAATTGTGTTTGTACCTTAGCTCTTCCCCTTTGTTTATTATTTAACAGTTCGTTAGTCCACGATGTCTTTCCAGATGTCTGCTGATGTTAAAAATTACAGAGGCGTGTGTAATCAGTCAAGCATACCGAAACTTTTTGATAGTTTAATATATACAGAGCGGTCCAAAAGTCACCCCCTCCTCTTAACTTTTGAACGAGTTTAGATATCGACTTCAAATTTAGAACTCTTAAATAAGACAACTTAAACTATCTTTAAGCTTATATTTGATACTTTTAGCTCTTAAAATGTGGGCAGGGGGGCATGGGGCGACATTTTTTTAAATGGAAAGGTGGGTCGTGTGATACATCATTTTAGAGCTTATAAAATTCTCCATTTAACTGTATATTTTTTATTTTTTTAAAACATTTTTTTTGGGGTTTAAAATAGGGTTGAAAATGGGTATTTTTGTCAAAATTTCTCTAAAAAATCCAAACAATTTTTTAAAAATGCCTAATTTCATAATGAAAAAAAGTAAATTAAACTTTTAAACTAATTTTAGTTGACATAAATAAAAATTAACAAAAAAAAAACTTAAAAATTAATTTTTTTAGCACAAAAAACTGAAAAATCAAAACCTTAAAAAACATGTTTAAAATTTTTTAAAATATATGGTTATATAGAGAATTTTAAAGGCTTTAAAATGATGTATCACACGACCCCCCTTTCCATTTAAAAAAATTTCCCCCCATGCCCCCCTGCTCACATTTTAAGAGATAAAAGTATCAAATATATGCTTAAAGATAGATAAAGTTTAAGAGTTCTAAATTTGAAATCGATATCTCAACTCGTTCAAAAGTTAAGAGGGGGGGGGGTGTGACTTTTGGACCGCACTGTATGAATAAGTACGCTGGTTATGTAGGTCTATTATTGTTGGTCAACAGCATGGTTTCTATACTGAGCGTTCTACATCTTCTAATCTTTTACTACTCTCGTATATTTTTACTGCTTTGGAAAATGAATAGCAACTTGATGTAATATACACCGATTTCTCTAAGGCCTTTCATCGAGCTATTCATTTATTTTTAATCTATAAATTAAGAAAGTTAGGGTTTAATGAGAGCTTCTTAAAATGGATTTTTGATTTTAAAACTAAAAAGTAAGCAAACTGTTAAGACTGGAAACTTTCTCACATGAAATATTAGTACTTTCGGGAGTATCACAAGGCTGTCATTTGACTCCACTTGTCTTTTGCCTATAAACGACATTATTCTTTACTTAACTCAATCGGAGGTCTTAATTTTTGCTGATGATATGAAATTTTTTAGATTTATTAAATCCAATTAAGATATTCAATCGCTTTAGTTGGATATTAATCCTAGGATTAGCCAATGTTCTTTCATTAAGTATAGGAAAATGTAATTTTATTAGTTTTTATAGAACGCGCAGTAGAATCCCTTCTACCGACACTTTGGGGGGTCAATTCTTGACTCTGAATCAATAAAAGATTTGGGTGTGGCATTTATAGAATTTACTAAACATATTGACATAATTACTGCTAAGGCCAATAAGTTATTAGGTTTTATTCTTAGAAATTGTTGAGAATTGTCAATTTATTTTATAATAACGGTATTTAAATCTATAGTTCGTTCAAACCTAGAATATGCCACGGTCATTTGGTCTCCGTATATTACGTTTACATCGATCAAATTGAAAGAGTTCAAAATAAATTTTAAAAGTTTTGTGCCTTCAAATTAAATAAAGATAGGCTAGAACATCAGTATGATGATGTGCGTGATGTTGCGGGACTAATGAGCCTAAAGTTGAGAAGATCCTTGCTTAATTTTGTTTGATTCAGAATGTAGTCAATGGAAGAATTGACTGCCCAGAACTTTTCAATTTGATCTCATTTGGTATTATTTTATTTTATTGGCTAAATTGATCTCTTTTTTATACTTTTTTATTGTTTAATTTTGTAAATATGAATCACATTTACTATAGAATTATTATTATTGAAAATTACTAGGTACATTGTTGCATTAAAATTAAATTTTTTGTTAATGTAATGGAAGAATCCCGTTTAGAATAAATAAAATAAAAATAAAAATTAGCGTTCGATTCGGGGATCTCTACAGGATAGTATGAGTTAGCTATTAGTCACTGCATACTTTATTGGTTTTATACTATAGGTTTAATTTAGCTTTGTAAGTAGATCTTCTGGTGGAAATTTGACGTATTGATAAAATATGTCTTAGAAAATAGGTTATTTTATAGCGCTTAAAATTTATATTTAATACACTAGTGATAAATATTAAGGGACCAAAAAAAATTCCATATTTTTAGCGATTTTTCAAATGGCTGTATCTTTGTGAAAAATAGACATATGGGAGTCCCGAGAAAAGCAATTTGAAACTTTTTGTAGTCTCTAGTTGGGAATCACGGAATGCAGTAGCGAAATCGCGTTGGAAATCAAAAGAGATTGTTTAGATAAATTTCCTGAAGTGAATAAAAAAAATTGAAAAACATTAAAAAAAAATTAAAAAAAGAACCTGGCACACATATAGGGGGGTTCCTGGGCCTCAGTCAAACTGCCTCAAATTTTGATATTTTGTAATTTCGGGGATAAACATTAAATTAGGAAAATTGCAGCCAAATTAAATGACCAGTTTCGGAGAAAAACGCTGTTAAAAATCTAATTTTATGACAGATTTTTTGACGTATATTAAGGTTATTTTTTACTTACGTATATATTAACTTAATTAGCCGTTTTAAGTTTATTATACTCTATTAATTAAAGAACAGGCAAGATAAATATTACATAAAAGGCTTTATAATCACTTACTTACATGTGGTTCTATAAATATTTTAAAACTTTGTGAAACTTCCACATGTTGGCATTTTCCACGTGTTTGCTAATTATCTGCATATCTTCTGTTAGAATTTTGTTTGATTATGTTAAAACATGGTTTGGTACATCGACAAATATTTCATAATTATATATTTTAGATTTTCTTGATATATTTTTTCAAAACAATATCTGATAGTTGACAAATCTCTCATGATATTTTCATATGCAAAACATATTATTGAGATTGCCTAGCAACAAATTAATTCATTAGTGAACCCTTTATAGTAATATTTATTAAAAGTTGTTGCTACGCAATCTCAATAATATATTTTACCTATGAAAATATGATGACAGATTTGTCAAGACTCAGACGTATTTTTGGAAAAATATATCAAGAAAATCTAAAATATATAAATATAAAATATTTGTCGATGTACCAAACCATGTTTCAACATAGTCAAGCAAAAATCTAACAGAAAATATGCAGATAATTAGCAAACACGTGGAAAATGCCAGCATGTGGAAGTTTCACAAAGTTTTAAAATTTTTATAGAACCACATGTAAGTGATAATAAAGCCTTTTATGTAATATTTATCTTGCCTGTTCTTTAATTAATAGAGTATAATAAACTTAAAACGGCTAATTAAGTTAATATTTACGTAAGTAAAAAATAACCTTAATATACGTCAAAAAATCTGTCATAAAATTAGATTTTTAAAAGCGTTTTTCTCCGAAATTGGTCATTTAATTTGGCTGCAATTTTCCAATTTAATGTTTACCCCCGAAATTACAAAATATCAAAATTTGAGGCAGTTTGACTGAGGCCCAGGAACCCCCCTATATGTGTGCCAGGTTCTTTATTTGAAATTTTAAAAAAAAAAATTGTCGTAACTTTAAACGCTGGTCGCGATAAAAATGTGGAAAAAGTCGAGAGAATTTTTTTGCGTTTTTTTTAGAGATTATCAGATTAGAGAAAAAAACGTGATCCTTTAATTTTTTCAAAAATTCCATCGAATGAAACAAAAAAACGGCTGGATAGATCGAATTGAAACTTTGTAGGTTTTTTTTTTGGGTATATTGAGCTGTAAAAGGCACACTTAACATTAGTCGTTTTCGCAATATTCTTAATTCAGCGCGTGATTTTCCAAAAAACCTCCAAAAGCCCATTTTTTCAAGATTTTTCAAAATCATGTTAAGAATGAAAAATAAAAAATAAAAAAAAACGATGGCCAAACCTTGTAGAGAATTTATTCAAGTTTCTGAAACCCATCTTCAATTCTCTGTGTTGGTTGCTGAGATATCGATGATCCAAGACAAAATGATCCATTTCCATTCAAAGTCCGATAGCTCAGCGAGAAATGGTCGTATCAAAGTTTACAAAAAAAAAAAACAAATTAAAGCTGGATAAACAACCTATCTGATCCATACAGTGGTTTAGTCAGAAAATTTTTTTCAAAGTCCGTCGACTAAAAAAAAACAATTTTTTTTTCTTTCCGGTACTCATTAGGATTGCGCGATACTTGTTGCTCGAAAAAATTTTTTGTCCCAAAATCTCGACTTTTTTTTGATCCCTTAATTTTTTCCACTAGTGTAGTATACATATCTAATTAAAAAAAAAATGGACTCTCCTTTTTATCCTACATGCCTCAAATAACATAAGAATAAAAATAACATACAAGAAACAAAAAAAAAGTAAAGAAGCAAGCACACCACACACCTGAGACTCATATGGCAAAAAGGCAATGTTGATTTCCTTTAAAGTTTTGATTTTTTTGGCAGCATCAGATTTGCATAGCTCATTAAAGAGTTCCTCGGGGCACACTGTTAGTAGAAACAAAACAAGCATTAAATTTATATTAAATATTTCAACGTATTAATTCATTAATTAATAAAAAGTCCAGAACTGACGGAAAACTGAGAGCTGATTCTACATCCAAAAATATGACAAAATAGTTCCTATGAAGGTTGGTTCAGAAATGAGCCCTAAGGGAGCTACGGCCCTTTTAAGGGGCGTCTAAAAAATAGTTTTATTTAATATCTATGGAATCTTTACTACAGTAAAGAATTTTTGCATATGCCCTAACACTGAAAAAGGCAATCATATGTTACTTTTATTTAGTAACTTTAAACAGGGGCGTGCGAAATGGGGGGGGGCGTTGTCACTTTTTTGTCCCAAACTTTTTCGCCTCTAGCTTATCAACAAACTATGATTCTTTGGTTAAAAATAAATAAATAAGGTACTCCTAGTTTAACACCGTAAACCCATCCGTTTTCGAGAAAATTACAGTTAGAGATAATTTGACGTTCTGAGCATCAAAAATAGAAACTAAAAAATGCGCCAATAAAAATTTCAATAGTACAGGGTAATTCTACATCAATAACTGTAAAAAAAAGTTTCCATACACAAATGACCATAAATAGATTTTAAGGGAGCTACGCCCACTTAGAAAGTTTTGCTTTAGAAGACCCGGTAGTACTCTTAATTTTGAGCCTAGGTGTAGTGACTTTGCATTATTAAAAATTTTATTTTGGCGTAATTTTGCTTTCCCATTTTAAAAATTTTCAAAATTTTGGAAAGCATTGTATTTGTGCAAAAATTTTCAATTTTTTTTTTTGTATTTTCGCGTTTTATGACGTTTTATGTCTATATAAATCAATTTCGGGCAAAAAAAAATTGTCGGTCGGTCGATCGATCGTTCGGTCTGAGAAAAATATTTTTTTTTACAAAAATTTGAAAATTGCTACATAGGGGTTTGGAAACTTGAATCTGATAATAAAACTTTTCTAACTCCGCCCCTGCGGGGGTGAGTGGGTAAATATTTTTAATATTTTCGTCCCCTGAGGGGCGGGGGTGGTTTTTGTAAAAATTTGTGTATTGGGGTTTTTAATTTTACTGAAAGTAAATCTGATAATAAAAAAAATTAACTCCATCCCCTAAGGGGCTTGGTTCCTTGAAAATTGATATATTGGCGTTTTGGAGGTCGCTAAAACTAAATCTTAAAATAATTTTTTTCTAAATGCATCCCCTGAGGGGTGTTTTCGTGAAAATTTATTTCACGCGCGGAGGTGAAAAATGGGAAAGCTCTTTTACTGGGCAGTGTATTTAGTTCCTATTTTTAATAATGTAATTTTCTCGAAAACTGAGAGTACATTATTTTTAACCAAGGAATCATGGTCTGTTGATAAAATGTCAAAAAAACTATAGGCGAAAAAGTTTGGGGTAAAAAAGTGACAACGCCCCCCCATTTCGCACGCCCCTGTTTAAAGTTACCCAATAAAAACTACATAGAATGATAGCCTTTATCAATGTTAGTGCATGTGCAAAAATTCTTTAATGTGGTTTAGAAGATTCCATGAATATTAAAAACCTTTTTTAGACGATCCTTAAAAACGTCGTGGGAGCTCATTTTTGGACCAACCATTATAGGATTTTTTTTTCAATTTTGGATGTAGAATCACCTCTATCAATTTTTTTTCCGTCAGTTCTGGACCAACCTGTATTAAAACAAGTAGTGTCCGTCCGAAACTGCTTGTTTGGGCCAAACCGAAGGTTCGATTTTCATCTTAGTTTTACCCGAAACCGAAACTTTTCGAAAATACGATGTAATTTTCAAAAGTTTTAGTTATTGTTAAATATTTATGTTGTTTCGGTAATTATTACATATTTAGGCATACATATACAATTTTTTAATAGAAAACGATAAGGAATCGTGCCACAAGGTTTGTTTTTTCATGATTGTGCCTTTCAGACGAACCGTGTTGTTTTTAGGGGGAGTTTATTTAACGAGATTGACCCCTTAAAAGTATTTTTCCTGAAAAATGACGTTGATCTCACTTTTCTATTTTTTCGATTTTTTTTTAAGTTTAGTTAGTAGGTACCTGCGAATCAGCGCACCCGAATTATATAAAAACCATCCAAACATTTTGTATATTCTACAAAACAGGGTTCAGTCAAAAATAGGCCGGACTAGTCGACTATTAAGTAGTTTTCGATATACACACTTCGCCAATATTCTTGGCCCCCCAATTAATTTGAAAAGTAAAAAATATTCTAAGAAATATGTGGGTTCAATTCTCCATTTTATTGAAATACTTTATTTCATGTCACAGCCAGGAATTACAGGTAAAAAATTTATTTTTATTGAAAAAAATCAAAGTCGTCACAGAAACAAACAAAAACAAGATGTCAATAACCAGTATGTCCTCCTCCACGGTGCACTTCTGAGGGGTGTTTTCCGAACTTGCGGCAAACTTTAGCTTTTCTTTATATTCTTGTTATTTATGTAGTAACTAACGAATCAAGAGCAAAATTAAAAAAATCTATCGGTTAGTTTTTTTTTAATTTAGATTTTTTTTATAAAAATCTGCACCTATTTAATTATTTGGCTATATCTCAGCTATTTCTAATTACAATAAAAATATTATTAAAAATAAAATAAAGACTGCTTAATAATCTACAAAAAAAGTAAATACATTTTTTTATATCTTTTGCCGTTTTGTCACAATACGTGATTAAAGTTTGAAGTAAAACAAAAAAGTATAAATTCATTTTTATATTTATTAAAAATTATCTAGGAAGGCTTATTTTACTGTAAAATGTCAAATTGCATTTAAACACATTATTTCTTTTAATCAAGGTGGCTTGTGGAAAATTTTTAAAACTGACGTTCATTATTTTTTATGATAGATAGTTTTCAATGTTAAGATTTAATGTATTTTTGTAAGAAAGTAGTTTTTTAAATAAAAATGAATTTAGATAATCATGAAACAAATAAAAAAATATTGTACACTGTTTGTTTTACAATAATCAAAAACATTAAACCAGTTCCAAGTACATTATTTTGGTTACTAATAAAAAAATAGGTTATGATGATGTCCAAAAGCATGTTTGTTGGGGCTCTCCATGACACTGTTGCATAAAAACCTACCACTAAATAAATAAATTTATTAATAAATAAATAAAAATTTATTACTTATGCATAAAAAAAGTAATTAAGTAAATTTTTAACTTTTTTACTTTAAGAACTAAAATATAATAATTATTTACGGATATCAAAATTACTTTTTACAAAATAATGTACTTTTTGATTTTGATTTTTGTAAAGCAAACAACGCACAATAATTTTCGATTAGTTTCATGATTATCTAAATTAATTTTTATTTAAAAAACTTCTTTCTTGCAAAAATACATTAAATCTTAACATTGAAAACAATCATAAAAAAATAAACAACTTTACGTCAGTTTTCAAATTTTGCTAGAAGCCACCTTAATTAAAAGAAATAATGTGTTTTAAGGTAATTTGACGTTTCACAGTAAAATAAGCCTCCCTAGATAATTTTTATAAATAGAAAGATGAATTTAAACTTTTTTGTTTTACTTCAGACTTTAATCACGTATTGTGACAAAACGGCAAAAGATATAAAAAAAATGGTATTACCTTTTTTTGTAGAAAATTAAGCAGTCTTTATTCTATTTTCAATCATATTTTTGTTATAATTAGAAATAACTGAGATATAGACAAATAATTAAATAGGTGCAGATTTTTATAAAAAAATCTAAATAAAAAAAAACTAACCGATAGATTTTTTAAATTTTGGTCCTAAATCGTTGGTTACTACATAAATAACAAGAATATAAAGAAATACTAAAGTTCGCCGCAAGTTCGGAAAACACCCCTCAGAAGTGCACCGTGCCTCTGTTTTCAAGCAAAACATTTACGCCCAAAAACATTATTTAACCAATCGTTTTCCATTGCGAAACGAAATTGGAGATTTAATTTTTATGGATGATAACCCCACACTCCACTGCACAAGAAGGGTTATCAATTTACTACAGCAAGGGAATTTTTAAATAATGAACTGGCCAGCAAACTCACCTGGCATGATTCCTTGTGAGAACTTGTGGGATATGCTAAAAAGGGTAATTTTGAATAGAGATAACATCCCGTTCCCCCTTCAGGAGCTTACTGTTGCTGTTAAAAAAGAATAGAATAAAATATCGCAGGAAACCATTAACAACCTTTTTATTGGCATGCACAACGTGTTAATGTTTTGCTTGAGAACAGAGGAGGACATACTGGTTATTGACATATTTATTTCTCATATTTTGTGAATTTGATTTTTTTCAATACAATTTTTAAAATTTAATTCCTAGAGGTGTACTCAATGCATTAAAATAATCTTACATGTCATAAACATTCCAATAAAATATAGAATTAAACCCATATATTTTTTAAAATAATTTTTTTTTTCGACTTTTTTGGGGTGGGGGGAGGGCCAGAATTTTGGCGATGTGTTTTTGAATTTTAAAATTTTTTAGGTGGCCCGATTTCACTGCATCCAACTAGTATTAATTTAAAAAAAAAACCATATTAATCAATAAAGTAAAATTAAACTTTTAAATTTTTAAATTTTATTTGGTAAATTCGTCTTTGTATGGCTGTACGTCTAAAACAAAAGGTAGTGGAGGACTTTTGTTTTTATCAAGTTATATCTTTATTGGTCTAGTATGCATGGAAAAAAATCATATGGATACCTCTTATGATAACGCCAGAAATCACCTGATTAGTCTCAGACGGCCCACCCTGTATAAAAAAAATTAAAAATATAAATATTTTTAAAATTTGAAGGTAAAAAGACCCCTCCCCGACAGCACACTTCATCCTAAGAAGGTTTTTTAAACGTTCCTTTGAAAAGGTTCTTAGTATTCCTTTGAAAAGGTTCTTAGTATGCTGTAAACCTACTTAGCATGTTCTTAAAAGCTGCACTGCTGTAGTAACATAAGTGCTTCTACTCTAAACATTCTTAGCATGATTAGAGTAATTTGCTAAGAATATTCTTCAATACATATTCTTAAAATATTCTAATGGGTATATTTTTAGAATAATGCTATAGTGCACATGCTAAGCATGATTAGAGTATTTATCTAAGAATATTCCCAAATACATATTCTTAAAATATTCGAATCGTTATGGTTTTAGAATAGTAATATGGCGTCTATATTCTTTTAATTGTTAAAGGTTGGAATTACAAATATTCTTAAAATTGTTGTTAATAATAAAAGTTTTACCCTAGTGGTAGTAAGTAGTACGAATGGATGTATTTTTAGACCTTAAGTGATTTTAGCTGGTTTTAGACAAACAATTAAAATTATTATTTTTTTGAAATGATAATTATTTGCTATTTTTTCTCTAAACATTGAATTTTTGTGTGGCACATGATTTTTATGCCAGGTAGAAAGTTTGCTTTTACAGTAAAACTGCATATCGCATATAAATTTTACCTTATGCTATATCTAAAGATTTTTATATAGTCTAATTATTAGGTTTATCACAGAGGCGTAAAAATTTTCGCCATGTCCAAATTTATGATCAATCAATAAAAAGGAGCGAGTATTATAAAATATATTTGAAAGAGAGAGAAAACTAAATGTAGTATTTGGAAACGGCTACCTACTTTGTTTGCGCATATGCAATATTTAATGCATCAAATAAGAATATTTTAGAATCTTCTAAGAACATTCTTAGTAAAATAAATGGAATTTTCCATCTTTTTTAGAATCTTCTAAGAAGGTTTTCGCATAATAATCTATTGAATCTCTTTAAACGTTCTAAGAAGATTCTTGGAAAATAATGCCACATTCTTAAAATGTGAGAACATTCTCAATCATATATTTTAAGAAGGTTCTAAGAACTAATTTGTGCTGTCCGGGCTTAATCTCTGTTATGGTTGAGTGTTATTTTAGTTGTTAGCAGAAACCATGTCGTTAGCCACGCAGAAACCCAAAGCAACACGAAACCAATTAAATTAAAAAGTCAAACCTGAGATTCATAGGGAATAAATGCAATGTTGATTTCTTTACATGTTTTTATGTACTTTGCTACTCGGCTTTTTGCAATTTCGTTAAACAAACTTTCTGGACATGCTAAAGAAAAATAGTTATTTAAATTATAAAGAAGTAAAATAGTATCCAAAAGTAAAAATTTGACCCAAAAATCTGTAGCTTTTTTAGGGCTGAAAATAATATATATTTTTTTTAAATCAGCAGCATTAACCCTGACCTGACGGCAACAAATGGAGGTCAAATTGTTCAACTCGATTGTTATTAATATATGAAAAAAATAATTGGAAAATTGTTAGAAATTTCCTCCTTAACAAAATTGGTAATATGCATTTTTATCGTAAGATGCATATTTAGATAACCGCACTCACCCCTAAAATTCATGATAGCAGACACCCCTTACGCAAATCACCCGGTGAAAAACTAACAGGAGTGTTTTGTTACCATCCACTACTACCCTTTAAAATATCAGCCCGTGTATATTTATTGCAATTTCAACATGGAATTCCTCGTTATTTAAATGGACTTATATAGGTTACATTTTTATATTTTACACTATTTTACTTACAAAAAAATTAAGCAGAGAAACATTTTCTTTATAGAAGTGTTGGATAAAACTATACAGGGTTATTCAGAAATAGGATTAATAAAAAAAACTCGGGAACTCCTGATGGTTCCAGAAATCGACACCAAGAATAAAAAAAAATTAAAAAAAAAATATTTAAAAAAAAACCTTTAGCGAGCTACGAATGAGACTTGCTTTGCTATTCTGAGGCTTACCCTGCCATTCTATCTCGCTTTCCAGGTTGGCAAATACCAAGGTTAAAATAAATTATTTTTGTGGTATTAAAGCTGATGTAACACTCATTTGAGTGTTACATAATTATTGTTTGGGAACGGGAGCCTTCGTCGAAAAATTTACCGCGAAAACATTTCGTCGAAAAAATTACCACGAAATGTATTTTTCCGCGCAAAGGATTAACAGCGATAAAAATTTAACGCGAAAAAATATTAAAGCGAAATAAAAATAACGAAAACTATTACCACGAAAAGTTTTAATAGCGAAATACAATTACCGCGAAAAATATATAGCGAAAGTAATAGCCGCGAAAATATTTAACGCGCAAAGGAAATTCCGCGTCTAATTTTAAATTATAAAAATACGTTTTTTTTATAATACTTTTTCGTTAGCTACACCAAGTTTAATATATAATATTACCAATTTGTTTAATTCAGTTTTATAATTGTAGGGTTTGGTTGTTAAAAATATATGTAAGTAAAATTATGATTATATTACTAATAAATATAATATAATATAGTATAGTATAGTATATTATAGTATATAATATAATATAATATAATATAATATTATATAATATAATATAATATAATATAATATAATATAATATAATATAATATAATATAATATAATATAATATAATATAATGTAATATAATATAATATAATATATAACTAATTTCTTTATATTGGTGTTATAATTTTAGTATTTAGAAAAACATAAGTGATGTAATCCATTGAATATCGTCCAGCATAGGGCGCTCGACAATTTTCAAATTTAATATTATTTTGCCTGTTGTTTACCCTATATATGTATACTTCAAAACCAATGTTAGAATATTTTTATTTTGCTTCAGTGGGGGGTGGCCACCCTATAAACTTTTCTTTTTTTTAATTTTTGCATGTTGGGGAAATTTAAATTTCTCAGTTATTAAATGAGCTAGCGATATGAAACAAAAATTCTTTTTTTAAGCATACAATGGGCTATATTTTTTGTCTAAAAGACTTTTTTCTAAATAAAATTAAAATAGGTGAAAATTGTATCCGAAATTTGATATAAAATTTAATAAAATGACGATTTTTAAATTTTAATATTTTCTTAGGGGGTTGAATTGAGGGGTTGAATTTTTTTTATAAATAGGGACCTATAATTTCTATACACTCTTAAAATTTCAAACCAAAATATTTACGTAATATTTTTTTATAAAGCTTCAAAAATACTACTTTTACCAAATTATTCAATATTTGAGCCTCAATATCTCGGGGGTAACTAAATTTAAAAATCTGAAATTTTTACACATAAGAGCTCTATATGTTAACAATACATAAAAAAAATTTCAAGAATGTGTTTTGCCTTAAATTAAAATTATATGAAAAAACATATCACCGAAATTTATTAAATTTTATTATCTTACATATTATGGGATTATATACTTATTTGACAAAAATTATATTTATAATAGTCATTACATAAATGTAATGACTATATTGTATCTTGATAACGTAAATCATTGAAGTTTATGCATAATAAGTGACCACCTCGAGCATAATACTGTTGCTGTTCATGCTTTCCAAAAGCATGTTATACATGATATTAAAACTAATGTCCCAATGGTAAACAAAATATTTTACTTTAGCCAATATAAGAACAGAAAAAATTTCCTGAATCTATGCAACAATAAACATGATTTTGGCATTGAAGCTGAGTGGAATTTTTTTTGCAAAGTCAAATGGCAAGAAAGCCAGTTTACAAAGAACGATAGAAAATCAAATTTTAACCCCAGAGGATATGTTTAATTACTGCCAAGAAAACATTCCTGGTGTTAAATATATATATGTTACTACCAAAGAAATACAGGCTCATAATGACTTATTAAAATTAAGATATGAAGACTGAATTTCGATACCTTAAACTAGGCAATACCATCGCTTCATACCTATTACAGAAAGAAAAATTAGATGCTACAAAACAACCAACTCTAAAGAATTTAAAATTGTGTCATTAATAAAAGTTAAAAAAGTGGTCAAGAAAAATGTGCAGAGTAGGAAAAAACTCATGGCAAAGAAAAAACAAGTTGCAAAAAAAAACTTGAATTAAAGAAACGAGAGGCTAAGAAAAAACAAAAAGTTAAGAAGACAGCACATCTTTAGAAAAAAATCCAAAAACAAACAATGACAAAAAGCCAAAAAAGTAAATAAAAATTAACATAAAAGAAAAAAATATATTAAATAACATAACTTTAGGATATTTTTACGTACTATTAATAAATATACATAAATAAAAATAATATATTATTTGGATTTTAACCTACTTTGTTTCAATTATATTTTCACTTTGAGGAAAAACACCACATCTCTGATTTTTTTTATGGAATGCTTACATAAAGAGCTCTTACCTGTAAAAATTTTTAAATTTAGTTACCCCTGAGAAATTAAGGCTCAAATATTGAATAATTTGGTAAAAGTAATATTTTCGAAGCTTTATAAAAAAATAAAAAATAAATATTTTTCTTTGAAACTTTAACAGTGTATAGTACTTATAAGTCCCTACTTACAAAAAAAAATCACCCCCTTAAATCAACCCTCTACGAAAATATTAAAATTTAAAAATCATCATTTTATTAAATTTTATACCAATTTTCAGATACAGTTTTCACCTATATTGATTTTAATTAGAAAAAAGTCTTTCAAACAAAAAATATAGCCTATTATATGCTAAAAAAAAATTTTTTGTTTCATATCCCTAGCTTATTTCATAACTGAGAAATTTAAATTTCCGCAACATGCAAAAATCAATAAAATGCAAACTTCAGAGGGGGGCCACGCCTAACCAAAACAATGTAAAAATAAAATAAAACTGGTTTTGAAGTACACATATATAGGTTTAATAACACAAAAAAAATTATTAATTTGGAACTGGTCGAGAGCCCAAATAATTCAAAATTGGACGGTTCTCAATGGATTACGCCAAGTATGATTAAATGGTTTGGTTTGTTTGGTTTTGTTTTTGATAAAAAATAAAACTATGATTATAAAATAAGCGTTTCATTTAAAAAATTTAAGCGCGATTATATTATTGCGCGGCGAAAGTATGCGCGATTATATTATTACGACGTAAAAGTATGCGCGATTTTTATTGGCGCGATAATAGTGTCCGCGGTAAATGTTTTCGCGGTAAATGTTTTCGCAGTAAAAGTTTCGCGGTAAATTTTTCGGCAAAGTCTCCTAGATCCTTATTGTTTTATAATAAATACAAAAATCAGTTTGTTACAAGGTGAAAAAGCAAATGCAAAACACAACATATGCTCGAACAAATAAAAAAAAAAAATATATTAACATCTTTTGAGTCGAAAAAGTCCAAACCCCAAAGTGCAAAATATCATATTTTTAAAACTTTTAATAGGCCACTTCCGTGAATAATCCTGTATATGTTCTTTTAATGACCCTATTTCTGAATAACACTGTATAAAAAATGTAATTTAATTAAAAATTTTATAATTATATATTACCTTCCGTAAAAAACACATGTGCATTCCTGTACATAACACGGGGAGGTTCAAAATCTGCCATCAACGACTGAACTGATTTTTTCGACGGCGTGATGAGATAAATAGCTTCCATTGTTACAAGAGGTTCCCTCTTTTTGTGAATATCCTCAACCACTAGAAAAATAACAAGCTGTAAAGATATATGTGACCCTGTACAAGGAAACCAGGCTAGTGTGTCTTTAATTTTTTTTTCGGATTATTATGTAAACAACTTTTCTACATAGGAATCCGACAAAAAAAACGTAAATTTCACACACTAACCTGGTTTCTTTGTCATGTATGCTTCGCATTTTATAGTATACCCCTTGCAGTTACAAGTAGCTTTTTCCTGGTGAAATTTTAAATTAAACTTGTATTAGGATATTTTAAATTTGGTATAAAGGTAATTTTTCCTGAAAAAATTACGTTAATAGCACATTTCCTTCAATTTTTTCGATTTTTAAGCTCCCTATAACTTTTTTATTTTGGAGGGTTTTTTTCTTCAAATTTGGTACGAGTCATCCTTTTAATAAAAGTATTTTTTTTCTAAAAAAAAATAAATCGTAATTTTCCTTCTATATTTTTTAATTTTTTAAAAAGTTAGACCCCTATAAAATTTTTGTTTTTAGGGTGATTTTTTTCCTATTTGGCACGATTGATCTTTTTACTAAAAGTTATTTTTCCTAAAAAAATGAAGTTGTTCGGATAATTTCTTATTTTTAATTCTTTTATCAATTTCAATCGGCTTCGTGCCCTTACCAAGATTGATTCTGCACGAAACATACGGACAGACGGGAGCCGGCCGCGGCCTTTCGTTCGCAAAAAATAACTTCGCGACCGAAACAACGCAAATTTTAATTTCGCAAGAACAAAACTTCGTATTGACATTAATTCGGGAACCAAAACTTCGCGAATCATTATATCGCATAAATAGTTAGTTCGCGGGACATAATTTCGTAGAATGCCAATTGTCGAGGTCAATTAAAAAAAATTCTTTGTATGTTTTTTTTTTAATGGCTTTAAGAATATTTTTATAAATTCAATCGAATTTAATTTAGTACGCTGTTTAGTTTGTTTCAAGAATGTCGGTGATCTATGTTAAAAGTGCCAAAAACACAAATTTGGTTTGTTGATTTCAGGATGGAACAGAATATGCGTGGCGATATTATACTACCGAAGAAAAAATTTAAAAATCGTGCTAAACGTTTACAGAAAATCGCCTTCACATATAATAAAAATAATAAATTGACTTATTGAAGGCGCATATGACACAATTTGTTTTCGTTTTTTTTTTTGTATTTAACCAACTTTGTTAAGTTTAGTTAGTTCGTTAGTATAAATTAATTTCATTGTTGTTTTTCCCTTTATAATATATATTATACAGGGTACATTTTTGGGTAGGTTCTTTTTTACTTTTATTTCGAATTTTATAACATTGTGTTGCAAAATCAAATAAATATTTGAAATATTAAAAATTTGGTTATTATTTTATTTATTAATAAAAAATAATAATATGCAATATTGTTATATGTGTCTAGTTTTGCAAAGTTTCGTACCATGCGAAATTTTTGATACACGATATTATGAGTATGCGTAATTTTGGTATGCGATATAATGGCCAGGCGAAGTTTTGGTTTTGCGAAGTTTTGGTTTGCGATGTTTCGGTCGCGAAGATATTTTTTGCGAACGAAAGACCCCTACCCGGACGGACAGACGGACGAACGGACATTTTTAAAAGTTGTTTAAAATTGTACACTTTGGTACAATTTATTTTTATTTTGGACAACATTTTTCTTTTTCGGGGTCCAAATTAAACGTATAATTATTATACTCCTCTGCTGTAAAGCTGCGAATAGAGAGTCTTAATGTGACGTTTCCTGTCAAGGAATTCTTGACAGAAAACGTCACATTAAGGCACTCTAGCTGCGAGGAGCATAATAATGAGTTTATAGCAAACATAATCCTATAGACTTAAGGGGTTATATCGTCGTATCAGAACAAGGTTTCAACTGACATTGTGAGATTGCAGTAACTGTCAGTATATTTTGTAAGATAACTTTTAAACGCTTTTACTTATAAATTTAAAAAAATTTACAAATAACGAAAATAATGCAATCCATATCAATAAAAAGTTTTAACTCTTCAAGATAAAGGATTTTAAATTTATCATAGAAAATATACTGACAATTACTGCAATCTCACAATAACAGTTGAAACCTTGTTGTTCTGATACGACGATATACCTTCTGGCTAAGGAAAATTATGAGTTTTTTTATTAATTTTATTCAGGTATGTAATCACAACTTTATTCGAACGAAAATTTTTACTTTTTTCCGGCTGGAAAACTCAATTTTCGGAACATCCAAAATCGTTTTTTGGGAAAATCACCGCCATTTTAATTTTTTTCTTTTTGTGAAACCCTTCATTCACGAACTACTTATTGTAATTAGGAACAACACCTAAAAAATTCAGATTGATCGATAAATTCGTTTTCGAGAAATCGTGGTCACTGCAAACGATAATTTTCCATAATTTTCCGAATTTTCCGAATTTTCCAATAAAAACCATTTCACAAACAGATCAAAACATATACTGTTTGATATTTTGTACATCGTTAGAATAAAGTTGTTATTACATACCTGAAAAAAATCAATAAGAACCCTTAATTTTCCCGAGCCAGAAGGTATATCGTCGTATCAGAACAACAAGGTTATAACAGACACCTTAAAGCAAATACAATAACAGAATACTGCTCCTAAAAAAAGCATACTATTCCCTACAGTTTAAAAAAGAAGTAAAAAAAACTAAACATTAAAAAAAGGAAACAAAAAATCGAAAAAAAGTTTCACCCCCTTACCCTAGGTCGCACAGTGGTCATTAGCGGCCAAAAGTCTATATCTCCTGTAATTGTTTATATAAATTATTGGCAAAATTATCAGCATATTATAGGGCTCTTTTTGACATATTGTTAAGATCCTAGCACTTCCGGTTATACCGGAAGTATAAGATTTTTTTGATTATTTTTATTCTAATTTAATGAATTTTAGAATATATTAACATATGCAATTTATGACATAATTTAAAGTTTTCAGAACTTTCGGTTATACCGGAAATACGTATTTTTATTTTCCAATTGTTGACTAAATTTAGTTAATATACAGTTTTGTAAATTGATAAATTATTCAAAAATAACCTTAATTTTGTACTAGTTTCGATTAAACCAAACATTGTTTACTTTACTACTATAATAAAATAAAATTTATAACTACTAATTAAAACTATTATAGTTAAATTGGGGAAAAATAATATATTAAAACTGTCTTCATATAATATTTTTGACTGATGAACATGTTTATATTATTGTCATTATTATTTTTATTTTGTTTTAGCGTTTTGTGTTACGTAATTTTTAAAAGATCCTGTAGCAATTAAATATGTTTTTAACTTATTTAATTCATTTGATGATAAAGTTCTTCAATCCTTATAAAAATAAAATTGTGGGTTGGTTCCTTTTTGTATAACTGTTGTTAAACATTTTAAAATTGCATATTAGTACATACAGGGTGATCCATAACTGGCATGCCAAAATTTAAGAGGTGATTCTAGATCCAAAAATATAAAAAAAGTTCCTATAAAGATTGGTCCGGAAATGAGCCCTAAGGGATCTAGGGCCCTTTAAAATTTTAATAAAAATAAGGTTTTTAATTAATAACTCGGGTACCGTTTAAGCTAGAGCGGCAAGCTTTTGCATGTATACTAGTATTAATAAGGGCAATAAGTTTATGTTAATTTAGTTTTTTAATTTATCCAGAGGCGTGCCCAGACGGACAAAATATATGAGGCTTAAAACATTTTTGCCCCAAACTTTTCTATGTGTATGTTTTTTGGATTTGTTGTAAAAAATATAGATTTCTAGAGTAAAAATACATATAAAATATCATATAGTGTAACACTGTAGGAGCAACCGTTATCAAAAAAAAATGCAATTAAGAGGAAATGTTACTTCCTCTTAATGTGCCACCAAAAACGTTACTTTTTAAAAGGCTATTACTCCTTTAATATTAAATTTAGGTGTTTTGGTGTATAATACTTTTTTGCTCAGTTTTAAATGAAGAATCACCCTGCAGCATTAAAATTTTATTGGTGCTTTTTTTTGTTCCCCATTCAATACGTCATCTTCGAAGGGCCGTAGCTCCCTTAGGGCTCATTTCCGGACCAACCTTTATAAAAACTTTTTTTCATATTTTTGGATGTAGAATCACCTCTTAAATTTCGATACGCGAGTTCTGGAACAGGCTGTATAAAGTAATATCTGTCAAATAAGTCTAAAAAATTAATTAATTTTAACGATACCTAGCCTTCCAAATCACTATAAATATATTAAGTTTACAGATAATTTAACGTTTATTTTTCATAAAAAGGCACATAACTTTTTCCTAGCTAAATCTAGCTAACTTTGATTATTTATGTGTTATTAATAACTATCTTACGTAATGTATTTTGTCTGACCGGGTGCGAGCGGATTGTGCGAAAAATTAATTGGAAGTGCGAATTCGAATTTTTAAGAAAATCGCATATGTGCGACATGACAGGTTTTACCACAAGTTCCTTCAAAGTAAATAATATTTTTATTTTTTTATAAAGTCAAACCATAGTTCTATTAGTTGCTATAAAAATATTCTTTATAGTAAGGCTTTAGTATAATTTTGAGATCAGAGCGTCATAATAAATTTTCCTATTTCATTGTTGCATCAAAAATTATGGACGTGATTTAAAAATTTAAGACTATATTTTCTAAATACATTAAAGTATTGTTAAACAAAATATAAAATTAAATTTGAAAAATTTGTAAGTCCAAACCTTTATATTTCCTTACTTTTGCCCGCTAATAATCACTGTGCGTCGATCTTTTTTTCTAAAAACGAATAAGATTAAATAACTTTAAGTCTTTAGATCAAGGCATTCTCAAGAAAATATAACAATCAGGTTCCAATGCCAGAAAAGTATTGTTACGTTCGCAACAGTTTTTTATTATAATTCGTGGAGAAATGTCAAAAAAAATATAAGTATGTTCCCCTCTGTCAGTCGGTCGCAGCCCCTGTAATTTTTGACCCTTTTAACCTGAAGGGTTTAAATTTTTACCAGAGCTTGTATATTAATCTCAGCGGAGATTTTGTGGAGAATATAGGGGGTCACTCAGGGAGGTTTTTAAAGTGTTTTTAAAACGTAAATTTCAGACACACGCTGTATATACAGGGTGATTCACCTAACAGAAATCACTCGTATTATTACATTATAAAAGTTATCAACATAAAATTTATACCATTAAATAATAGACCCAATAAGCTAGAAATTTTCTACTAGTTTTTTTTTTTTTTTTCGAGAAACTGAGTATTAAGCAGTCATTTTAATTTTAATTTTAAATAAAATAATATAATAGTAAAGTATTAGTTAAAAAATATTTAATAATATTAAACAATTTTATTTTTAATTTTATTAATAATACTTACATATTTTTTAAGGATTATTTAACAAGAATCCTATGAATTTCAACTATTTTCATCTCAACTTAGATTTATAACAGGAAAAAAACACAACTTCTCAAAGTCTTCTCCACAATTTTTTTATTATTATTATATTTGGCTTTGGCTACATGTTTCGTCCCTAATTAAAGTGGGACATCTTCAGGCCGTATAGGTTCTAAAGAAACTGTCTAGAAATGTAACATCTATTGTAGATTATAGAAAAACGTTCACAAAACAATCTACAATAGATGTTACATTTCTAGACAGTTTCTTTAGAACCTATACGGCCTGAAGATGTCCCACTTTAATTAGGGACGAAACATGTAGCCAAAGCCAAATATAATAATAATAAAAAAATTGTGGAGAAGACTTTGAGAAGTTGTGTTTTTTTCCTGAAATATTTTACTCCACTTTGAGAATGGACAATACATTATTTAGATTTATAAGATGAGATTTTAAATGTCAAAAGAGTTTTATAAATTTTCATACTTAAATATTATTTATATTGCATAAACAAAAATAACATTTAAAAAGGAAACATTTATAATATGCGACTATCGTCAAAGGACCATCAGGAGGGACAATTTCGTAAAAAACTAAACCTAAAATCGGGGTTGACATTTGTACGGAAAGCGCCAAGCGATTGTCTTTTGTCCTGTATTGCCAACCCAAAAGAAAAAAAGTATAAACCTCTTATAGGCCTATAAGAACAGGCAAAATGCGTGTGATTATACGAGTCGCAAAATAGAAAAAAATATATTGAATATCTTATTCTTCAAATATGGATTTATGTTGCAAAAACGTTAAAGAAGGTTTAAATAATTAATTTACTATAAAAAATAAAATAATTTTGGAAAATTTTTATTTTCAGTTAAAGTTATGTTTAAAATTTGGATAATTATAATTGCAGCTCAAAAACAAAAGCTAGTGGAAAACTCTTGTTTAGGCAAACTTGTAGCTTGTTGGGTCTATATTCACTGGTATAAAAGTTATTTTGATAGCTTTACCAATAACGCGACAAATCGTGTGATTTGTCTTAGGTAATTACGTTGTATTTTAACACTTACATGTTATTCCTTCCGCAGATATATCGTGCATTTTGCAACAAGCTGACACCATTCGCATTGCCAGTTTATCAACAACAAGTATTCTCCACTCAACTCCGGCTCCATTCTTTTTTGATGATTTATGCTTAATAACTTCATTCATAATTTCTGAAAAACAAAGCAAGGTAAGTTGTGGATCCACGCCAGAAATGGGCCCAAACCCTCCAATTTAATTTTTTTTTATATTTTTTTTAAATATTTAGCTTGCTATATTTCCAAAAAAAATTGCAGCGCTAATTTTTACGAATTTCACTCCTTAGTTCTACAAAAACGTAAAAAAACCCTAGTTCCAAAGGCAACTTTTTTTAATTCGTAGACAGTATTATTACTGAAAATTAAAGAAAGCTCTAGCGCCGCAGACGAAAATTTTTACGCTTAAGTTATACAGTTTCAAATAAAAAAAAAACGTAGAAGGCCCCAGTGCCACAGGCGAAGATTTATACAAACTGGATGATCTATTTTAATTTTTAAACAGTTTTATTATTCTAAATTTCACAAAAATTCAAGAAAGCTCTACAGAGGCGAAAATTTTTATGAATGTCACGCGCTTAAGTTTTACAATCTTAAAAAAAAACGTAAAAGCCCTAGTGCAACAGGCGACAATTAATGGACTATTTTAATTTTTAAACAGTTTATTATTCAAAATTTCACAAAAATGCAAGAAAACCCTAGTGCCACAGGTATTTACAATTCCGAATTTCACAAAAATGTAAGAAACCTCTCGAATTTAAAGGTCTATGGTCCACTTGAAAGCAATATATACCTTAAAAAAAGCTCGTTTGACTTTTTTCTGGGAAGGAGGCTTTAACCTTCCTGATTATATCATGAAAATGCGTATTTAAAAAAAAAACTATTTTCCTAAAAATTTTACAATTATATTATCGTGGGGCGGGGGTAAATATCCCCCATTACCCCCCACCCCGTGGATCCACCCCTGGCAAAGTCCCAAGGGCGTAGATGAGGGGGGTAATATAAGAACACTAAATCTGTAAACTCTAGTTCAGTTTCCTACAGGAACGCTAAGAGACAAATGAAAAACGCCGTTGCCATAGTTTGTTTACTCACATAATCTACTGCTTTTATGAAATAGGGCAGTGTCCAAAACTCGACAGTTGTATTTTTGATAAATTTCAACGTCGAATTGTTATTTAACGTCATTCAAATAACCTACTTCTTTGACGTCGAAATATTATTTATTATTATTATTATTATTATTATTATTATTTAGTAAGCGGCATAGCCGATGAGTCTGCATTCTATACCAAACTAATAACATGATACAACTTCTTTTCTTTTTTTCGAACAGGCATAATGAGACTAAATACAACAAATAATTTAAATCTTCCAATTTCGCCTTCCCTCCATTTTCATAGATTCCTCGTACCTTAAAAACCATGTTAATGATTCTCTTTCTAAACTTTTAACAATATTTACATAGAATTTTGAATTTAGAAATTATAAATACAAAAATGTTGACATTATGTTTTTAAATAGTGGTTATCCGCGTTAAATCTGTGTATTTTGTGAATAGAATCAAACTTCCCGTACATTTCAAGCATAATAACATATTTGGAAGAAAATTCAATTACGGCAATTAACGTTTTGCAATCTGATTTGGAAAAGTTATGATTTTGGTCAAACTAAGTTATTTCTAAATGAGAAGGAAAGAATTGCAGATGTACAGTTGAATCCGAAAAAAAAAACAAGATTGGAAATTTAGTTGCGTAATTTCAATAATTTTAATACAAACAAAGCCATTGTCATGTTGACAATATTTGTCAAAATTACTTATAATAATTATAAAGTAATTAGAAATGCGTTAAGAAATCTCAAACTTAGTATATTGGAAGTAGGATGTAAGGAAGTAATTGTGGCTAGTGATCTCTATAGAGACCTTTAATTGTGGCAAGGTTATTTAGTGTTTTGGAGAGTTGTGTTAAGATCATAGAAAAAAGAATAATGGTTAAGATTGAAGAAAAAATTGATGGGGGAGGAAAGGGCGTGCAGACTCGGAAAGAAAGAAGATATCAAATGAAATACAGGATGAAAATTTACTTTATTTGAGAGAATACTATTTACAAGAAGCAGTGCATGCTATAAATAATACAAATTTTCCTGGGTCAAAAACCCGTCTCCGCATCCATAGTTCCAAGATTAAAAAAGCGAAAACAAACCTCCGGAAAAACCTTTATTTAAACGAAAATCATAATTTTCATAAATTATATGTTTGGTTAGTAGAGTTCAAATTTTTATTTTTTCATAAGATTTACTAAATATTGTGTTTTAATTTTTGATTTGTTTAAAATTTCTAAATGTTTTTCAGTTTATTATTTATTATTATTTTTTTAATATTCGACATTATTCGCATGTATTTTCTGTAATAAACTTTGAAAAAACTGACAATTTATTGTCAAATTAATCTAACCTATTTCTTAAAATCTTACTTAAACTATAAAATAATAGGTAAAATTGACATTTTAGCATATTTAAATCTTGCGTTTTTTGTGGGTCCAAGTGTATTTACAGAATTTAAGGAGTTAAAATAATATTGAATTTTTTTATCCATATTCTACTAATTTCCGATTGTTTTAAGATAAAATTTACGAAGACTCATTTTATAAAACAGGAATATTTAGTGTAAAAACATACAACAGAGATTAAATAGGATATATTACATAAAATACACTTTATAAATCATTGTTTTAATAAATATTTTAAAAACATATCTTTAGAGACGAAAAAATGCAATACTGCTAAATTTACAAGATGTTTTTAAGTTTTTATCAGAAATTATGTTACTTTGTTAAAATTAATTAATAATTATAATTATTATCGATTATTATAATTATAATTATTCAAATCTCAATGCATTTGGAATGGTTTTAATGGAATCAAAACAAGAATTAAGTTTCAAAGATAGACAGATTGTGTACATTTCATGGTACACACGTGTACACGTTCATGGTACACACTAAGAACATTTAGTTAAAAGGTCAAAAAATTAGTAAAACTAAAGTTTTAATTTACTTTTTTTCAAAATTATCGTAAATTTATAAAACATTCTCAGAGTAAAAAAAAAGAAAATGCTCGAAGATGAGATAAGCCAGAAAGATGACACGAAAATTAAAAGAGCAATTTCAACAGAAGAATTTAAATATTTTCAATTAATTACATTTATGTAAATTTTTATGAAGCTGAAGTTTGCAACGTTTTTTGCATCGAAAATTCAAATAGTATATTAAAGCACTTATTCCATAACACTTTTTTAGCGCACTAGTACTTTAGAAAACTAGCCACAAGCGGCTTGTTTTCTAAACTTATACTCGTGCGCTAAAAACGTATGTTATGAAACTACTACTACTACTATTTGAATTTTCGTTGTAAAAAAACGTTGTAAACTTCAGCTTCATAAATTTTTCGATTTTTTTGTCTTAATTAACGGAGGGCTCCTAGCCCAAGGTCAAAACCTTATTTGGGACTTGTAATAACTGTGATGGAGATGCAAAAATAAATAATAAAACCTATGATTTTTTTTCTCGACTTGCATATTTTCATATGGAAGGTACTTAAAAACAACAAATGCAACGACAGAATAAAGGAAAGTGAAAATATTCTTTTTTTTTATAAGAAAAAGTACATGGTGTAAAACTGTAATTTTATGTTACATGTGTCTGGGGCCAGTGGCCCGCGGCCTCGGTGATGGTCTCGAAGGCCACACAAGAAATAAAAAACGCATATTTAATTTTTTTGTACACTAAACTGGATTTTCTTTGGGTGGTACGATTTAATAGTTTAATTCTTGTTGTTTCCATTAAGAGTTTTAATTTAAAACCATCATAAATGCACTTAGGTATTTCATAACATTTTAAAACTTTAAAAACATCTGTTTCACAAAAATTCAAATGAAAATAAATGTAAATTTAGTACCATGGCAGAGTCACTCTATTTAGATTCATACCATCCATCTCTCTACAGTGTATGTCATTTTTGACTCGGAATACTATTTCATTTTAAATTAATATTTATTTAATCAAAATGGTAACATGTAAAGTATATTTTATGTAGTATATCCCATTTTATTTTTGCCATTCAGCTTTTATACTCTTTTATACTCCGTTTTATTCATAACTTTTATCCTAAAACAATAAGATATTGCTTTGAACAGAAAAACACCTGAAAATTTTACACTATCTTCTTATTCTTATATTATTCTTGTAAGTACATATGCATATATTTTCTTAAATAACATTTTTATTCAGGAATAAGTTAGTTTAGGAACATTTTCACCAAAATTATATTTTTTTCCAAATTAGATTGTGCTTTTAATTCCAATTTTGAATTTTCTTTCCAAAATGTTATTATGCATTACGTATACTGGAAGCTTAATTCGGTTTAAAAATTATACTGCTTTAACATTGAGAATCACTTTTTAAGACTTCAACTTTTAAGACGTCAACGTCAAAAAAGTAGGTTATTTAAATGACATTGAAAAACAATTCGATGTTGTCATTTATCAAAAAAAAACACATCTTATTGTCGAGTTTTGGACACTGTCCTATTTTATTAAAAGCAGTAGATTATGTGAGTAAACAAACTATGGCAACAGCGTTTTTCTTTTGTCGATTTATCGTTCCTGTAGTGGCTGCTCCACAGATCTAGTACCCTTAGGGTAATAGGACTAATTACCTCCCCCAAAATTTTCTTTTTTGCTAGGGGCGCCATGTTTTTATTTATTTATTTATTTAAACGGGAAACCCCATTAACAAAAATATATAAATTTAACAAAACTTAAATATAACAAAAAGAGTACTATTTATAAATCTATAAAACTTAACAAGTATAGGAACCAAGTAAGATACTACAAATACAATGAGATCAAGTAATTAAGTAGTTAGTTTGGAGATCAAGGTAGAACACGGAACAGATGAGATTTTAAACCATTATAAGTAATTCCTACGACTTCAATATTATAATTAATAACCATATTCATCACCCTATTTATAGGAGAAAATACCATATAATTAGTATGATGATGATGAGTATAAAATAAATTTGTCTGTCTTGTGTTTGTGATAGGAACCCTTATGTCTAGCAATTCAAGAAGATCCGGAGAATTAATATATCCATTTAGAATTTTAAAAAGGAAACAAATGTCACAAATACTTCTACTTTATTAACTTAACTTTATTAAATTAAATAGGAATCTCCTAATATACATACAAAAAATATTACAAATTTTAACAATGTAATTACTATAATATAACTATAATATAAATCCTTAATTAAATTAACAGCTAACTTATTAAAAACGCAGCCAACTTTCTTTTAAATATTAAAAGTGATGGGCTATTTTTAACTTCTAATGGTAACGTATTAAATTCATTAAGACCCTTAAAAAAGAGTGAATTCATAGCTGAATGAGTATTAGTTGTGTTAATGTAGAAATTATCAGTGCTTCTAGTACTATATGCATGAAAATTATTGAACGACAACTGGTCACAAAGATAAGGTGCTGCAATTTTGTTTTTTTATTTTAAATATAAAAATTAAAGTTAAATAAGATAAACGCTTACCCACAGACTGCCACTGTAAAGTGTTTAACATTAAATTAATAGAAGTACGCTTATTACATCTTAAAATAATACGCATTCCTCTTTTTTGTAATTTTTGTAGAGAATCTACTGAAGTTTTGTCTAACAAATACAAAATAGAAGCGCAATAATCAAAATGAGGTTGAATTATTGATTTATAAACTATTATAGATGTATTAAGAGATAATTTTGAAGATACGCGAGAAAAAAAATAAAGTTTTTTAGAGATCTTTTTTTGTATATACTCAAAATGCGGCTTAAATGTCAAAAAATTATCAATAACACATCCTAAATATTTTATTTGATTGACTATTTCTATTTTTTCATTTTCTATAAAAATGTTAACATTCTTAAGATCTAATGTTGAATATTTTTGCCTAGATGTTATAATCATACATTTTGTCTTTTGAGCATTAAGTTTAAGTTTATTAATATTAAAATATTTTACAACTTCTTTAAGAAAGTCGTTCATTTTGATTATTAACTCATAAAGATTTTTTCCACTAATGGCAATTAGCGTATCGTCTGCAAAAAGGTACAAAAATATGTTAAGCAATTCCAAATCAGGTAAAAGACCTAAGTCGATAATAAAAATTAAAAATATAAGAGGTCCCAGCACACTTCCCTGCGGAACTCCTAAATTAATACTTTTTAAGGCTGAAAAAAGGTTATTAATTTTGGTTTTTTGCAGTCGATCTTTAAGATAACTTTCAAACCAATCAAACACTTTGCCCTCCAGTTTATAATATTTTAATTTAAATAATAAGGTTTTGGGATCTATAGTCTCAAAAGCACGTTTTAGATCAACAAAAATAGCTAAAATAAATTATTGTCGGTCTACTAACTGCTTCCATTTAGATATAATAAGTT
This sequence comes from Brachypterus glaber, assembly GCA_958510825.1. Taxonomy (NCBI): domain Eukaryota; kingdom Metazoa; phylum Arthropoda; class Insecta; order Coleoptera; family Kateretidae; genus Brachypterus; species Brachypterus glaber. The sequence continues at coordinate 27,315,255 of OY294048.1, read as the reverse complement.
GAAGAGCCGACTCACATGAAAACCCCTTTCTGAAACCAGACTGAAACGAATAAAAAAATTATTTTTAGTAAAATAATCAAGAATCTGATTATAAACTGCCAACTCTAAAATTTTTTCAATGGCTGGCAAAGTGTTAATTGGTCTGAAGTTAGTAGCACAATCAGTATTGGCAATTTTCGCAATAGGAATGACCGTTGAAATTTTTTTTAAAGAAGTGTTAATAAAATTTAAAAGTGTAGCTCCTGTTGACTTGAAAGCGTTTTTTATAATTTTTTCATTTAACACATCCTTAACACTACTTTTGTTGCCTAAAGAATTAACCAATTTTTCCAACTCATCTAAATTTAAAAACTTAAAATCATTTAAGCTGCATTGAACCGGAGGTAGATTTTGAGATGACCATTCGTTGGGTGAAACTATACTATCATTAATATCTTTAATACTTTGTATAAAATAATCATTGAAATTTTCAGCCATATCTCGTTCATTATTAGCATAAATAATATTATTTTCAAGTTCAAATTTAATAGTTTTGAGATTAAAGTTTTTACTATCTGATCTGATAAGTTTTTTAACTGTTTTCCACATTTTTTTTGAATCTTGACTATTTGCATCAATCTTATTTTCATAATATAATTCTTCTTTTCTTTTCAACTTATTAGTAAATTTATTACGATAAACCTTAAATTGATCCCATAGAATTTGTTTTTCAATAGTTTGTTCAGACCTCTTAAACCTTTTATAAGCTGTATCTCTTTCTTTAGCCAACTCTCTCATCTCAAAATCATACCAAGGCACTTCATTTGAATTTATATATTTTTTTTGTATTGGAGAAATTGTATTAATTACATGTTCATATTTACTTTTAATCTGAGAATAAATAAAATCAACATTATTGGTTGGTATATTCCAATCAAGATGACTTAACATATTATTTATATCATTTAGTTTACTATCGCTTAAATTCCTATACTGTATAATATTTTTCGAATTGTTTTTACTGGTAGTATTTAAAGATACAGAAATTATTTCATGGTCAGAAATTTTTGGAATGTCGTGAATAAAAGACTTTAAGTCATCCTGATTTGTTACAACCCAATCAATAAGTGTACTACTGCTTGCACTTTTTCCAAACTGTATATATCATTATGATAATAAGGTGACCAAACCGCAGAACAGTACTCTAAGTTAGATCTAACCAATGATATATAAACAGATCTAACTGTCCATACATCTAGGTCTGCACAATTTCTAAGAATAAAACCAAGCATTTTAGAAGACTTTATACAGACTGTAGAAATATGAAATTTAAAAGTCAATTTTTCATCAAAATAAACACCCAATTTTTTTATATTTTTAACATACTCTAAAGGGTTATCATTTAAATAATAAGAAGTCGGAATTTTGTTCCTAGATTTAAAAAATGAGATATGCATTTATTGACATTTAATGAAATACCATTCACCACAGACCATCTATAAAATCTGTCAAGATCTTCTTGAATTAAAGTAACATCCTTAACAGATTTCAAAATTCGAAAAAATTTCAAGTCATCAGCAAATAATAAGAATTCGCAATGCTTAAAGCAGTCGCCTACGTCATTAATAAAGAGCAAAAATAGTAGGGGTGCACAATGTGACCCCTGTGGTACACCAGATGTAACTTTAATGGCTTCTGACTTAAAGTTTCCAATTCTAACAATCTGAGTCCAATCATGTAAAAAACTTTCCAACCAATTTATAAGTCTGTCCGCAAAACCTAACTTTTTTAACTTTGCTAGTAAAAGTTTATGTAAAACTCTATCAAACGCTTTATTAAAATCAGAATACAACGCCTCAATCTGGAAACCTAACTCAAGAGCTGAGAGTATGTAATCTTGGTAAAGTAAAAGATTAGTTGCTGTCGATCTAGCACTACAAAAGCCATGCTGTTGAGTTATAATTAATTGTTTATATTTCCAGCTAAGGTGATCATAAACCAAGCTATCGAATAACTTGGGAATGCTAGACTGATTGCAAACTCCTCTGTAATTTCGTACATCTTTTTTATTGCCAGACTTATAAACTGGTATAAGAAAACTGGATTTCCACCGAGTAGGAAAGATTTGTGATTCAAGAGACTTATTAAACAACAGATGTAAAGGTTTGGTAAGAGAAAGTGCACAACTTTTTAAAATTTCCTCAGAAGATTAGGTATGGTGAGTCAATATTAACATTATTGTAAGAATCTTCCGGTAAAATATCCACCTTCTCCTTGGAATAGACAGAGGAGAAAAAATCGGCTCCTGACCATTAGTTGCCACCTTCTCATCCAAAAACATTGACGTAGGGAGTAACCTGGACTTGCCAAAATTTCTTAGGGTTTTCTAAAAGAGTGCTGTTCAACTATATAACTTCTGTAACAACTAACTGATAATTCTATGCATTGACTTCTTAAATTAGAAAATTCAATGTAATCCCTGTTGTTCTTGGATTCTTTATATTTTTTATGCATTAATTTTTTATCTTTTTTGTCTCTTTAATTCACTGTTAAACCAAACAGGAAAAGTATATGTTCTATAACTTTTTAAAGGAACAAAATGTTCAATAGCATTCATTAATATGTAAAAAATATCGACAGCTTCATAAATGTCCTTTCCCCCAAATAAATCTCCCCACTACAAGTCATCAAATTACTTATTTAAGGCGGGGAAGTCAGTATTATTATAGTTATAATAATAATCCTCATAACTTAAATTATCCTGGGAAACAGTAGACAAATTTAAATCAAAGCTGCAAGCAGTGTGGTTAATACTATTTGGCAACAAAGGATCATCGGCTGACTGAACAACTATGTTGTCAAAATGAGAAAATATGTGATCTAAAAAAACATTTCTAGAATTAGGTTTGGCATTCATTTGAAAAAGATTTAAAAAGGAAAAGCTTTCAACAATAGAAAAAGTACCAGTTTCAGCTTCACAATCAGAGATTACTCCATTCTCATCGTTACTCCATATGTTATCAGGTAAATTATAGTCTCCATATAAAATCATCCTATGTTCGGGGTATTCCAGTGAAATAGCTTCCACCAACTCACAGTGCTTATCATAACAAAGTTTTGGAGACCTTGAAGGTGTATAAAAACCGCCAATAATAAATTTAGAGGATCCAAATTGTTCAATAGAATTATGTAAGGGCTCAATTACTTCAGCATTTAAATTAGATTAAATAGCAATTAAGACTCCTCCTCCTCTGGACCTATCACTGGTATATTTGTTTCTATCTGACCTGAATATTTCAAAGCCCTGAATTTTAACCTCAATTTCAAGAAAATCACTGTTTAACCATGTCTCTGTTAATATGATAATTTTATATGATGAGCACAGCACAGCAAATATGAAATCCTGAATCTTAGTTCGCATACCACTTGGAAGTAGACTGGTAATGAGGTTAATTTCCGTTTTTCGGTTCAGTTTTATTAATTATTGTAGGTATACCATTTTTAAAAGTAATGCGAATATCATCTTCACCCTTTTGTTGACAGTCCTTTAACTCTTGTAGTACTATTTTTCTTTTCTTTTTCTTCTTGTTGTAGTTCGGTTCAATCAGCTTGATATTCTTAGACTTTAATGCAGAGGTAACAAAATCTTGTTGAGACATAATATTTAGTGGTCGGGGTTTTGTAGACTTTTAAACCCACTCTAAGTACTTTTTTAATGTTATCAGCTTAAATTCCAGCTGTGAGTAGTACTTGTTCGACAGTTTGTCTGTCTTCTTCAATCCTAATATTCAACTCATTAGAATTAGACTCTCTTACATCATACATCATTAAATTGTTACTACGCATAACCCTTTCCTGAATCTTGTAGCTCATGGATTCCATTAAACTTACTTCCTTTTGTGGTCCTGTGTTATTATTCTCGTTTTTTTAACAGTTCAATGTCCATCTTCAATGACTAATTCGTTGATTTGATTTTGTATTGGCTTTAATTTATTGATTTCACCTTCTAATGGTTTTAATTTGTTTATCTCATTTTGTAAAGTTTCTACTTCTTTTTTCAGAGTTTTTAATACTTCAACTTGTTTTTGCAATGATTTTACTTGATTTTCCATACTTGTCAGTTTCTTGTAGTACTATTTTTCTTTTCTTTTTCTTCTTGTTGTAGTTCGGTTCAATCAGCTTGATATTCTTAGACTTTTTTGCAGAGGTAACAAAATCTTGTTGAGACATAATATTTAGTGGTCGGGGTTTTGTAGACTTTTAAACCCACTCTAAGTACTTTTTTAATGTTATCAGCTTAAATTCCAGCTGTGAGTAGTACTTGTTCGACAGTTTGTCTGTCTTCTTCAATCCTAATATTCAACTCATTAGAATTAGACTCTCTTACATCATACATCATTAAATTGTTACTACGCATAACCCTTTCCTGAATCTTGTAGCTCATGGATTCCATTAAACTTACTTCCTTTTGTGGTCCTGTGTTATTATTCTCGTTTTTTTAACAGTTCAATGTCCATCTTCAATGACTAATTCGTTGATTTGATTTTGTATTGGCTTTAATTTATTGATTTCACCTTCTAATGGTTTTAATTTGTTTATCTCATTTTGTAAAGTTTCTACTTCTTTTTTCAGAGTTTTTAATACTTCAACTTGTTTTTGCAATGATTTTACTTGATTTTCCATACTTGTCAGTTTCTTAAGCACCATAGGTATTTGTTTTAAGTTGCTCAAACAATCCTTGCAAAAGTAGATCAACAATCTTTTCTGGGTAATAACTGCACCAAATTCCGATGCACCAAGTTCGGTGCACTTTTCAATGCTATGAAAAACTAAATGACAGCAATCGCAAGCAACTACTTTTTCATTCTCTAGTAACTCTTCTGAAGAAAAAAAAGTTTAGTAGAAACTGTCGGGGAGAAAGCTTTGTTTTTAGGGTAGGGCACCAAGTCTTGGTAGAAACCACCAGGGACAAGCTATGTTTCTTAGGGTGTTTTTTTTTGCGAGGGGCGCCAAGTTTTGACAGAACCGTCAGGGACAAAGGTTTTTTTTTGCTAGGGGCGCCAAGTTCAAGGCTTACTTCAGGCAAAGGCCGGCCCTACTTGGTATAACCCACCCCCCCTACCTTAGAAAAAAATCTACGCCCTTGCAAAGTCCGGACCCCGGAAAGTTGACTCCGGATGGCGTAGATAGATTTGGCAGCATTGCTAGCTAAACCACCCACCCCACCCACTAAAATAATCAATAAATTGTTTTGCTCTTATAATTTTATTGGTACATTAATACCGTTGAAGCGTGTTGCTATTATTACAAGACAAGAATATCCCTTCTAAGATTATACCCATAAATTAAAAATGACTAAACAATCTGACAGGTTGTTTTAAAAAGTACAAAATTACAACAAAAAAAGCGATAACAGATAAGCAGTTTAATATTTCTTACTTTGGCCAACTTGTCCCTTAAGTGCCATATTGCTTATTTTGCAATTAACTTCGTAATTTTATTATTTTGTTTGTATAATAGAGCACTACAACCACTTCACAACACAGAACAAAACATATATATATTATAGATTACTGAAAGGTACGGAATGTCAAATTTTCTGTAGTGGCTCTAAAACGTTGTATATAATATTGTCTTTTTTCTCAGACAAAATGATCTCGGCAAAAACTAGATACACTCTAATTTCTATATAATCTATATATAATTAAAAATTTAAAAAATGCATTTGAAAAACGCTTTTTATTTATTTATTTTTTAGATTTCTATTAAACTAGTTGGTTGTCACTGCTTTGTATTAACATTTACAAGTTACAGCGTTGCCAGCTTAAACATAATCAGCAGGTCGTCTTCCCTATATTGGTTTGTCGTATCACTATTTTCGGACATTTTGAGATTTTTACATATTTGTATATCTACAGTTAAGGGCCACTTGCACCAACGATGGTTTAACTTTAAACTTGGATTAAATTGACGGTCAACCAATCAGAACGCAGCATTTTTAACTTAAACTCGGTTTAGTCAAGATAATCCCAGAACAAAAGTTGGTGCAAGTGGCCCTAAGTACTTTAGTGTCAAACAAAAATATTATCAATATAATATATTGATAATATTTTGATAATATTATGCTTAAATTTCTAAAATAAATTGTCGTATCTCCATTTTTGAAAGAAGAAAATAGCATTTAATCAAAAATATCTTAAATAAGAAATATAAATATAATTACACTATAGTAGTATGAAAACAGGTTAGGGCCACTTGCACCAACTCTTAAACTGGTATTCAGTCTATTCACGTGCGTAAACAATATTGCTATTTTGGCAATATTGTTTACACACGTGAATAGACCTGATTATCTGAACTTAACTGAGTTTAAGTTAAAAATACTGCATTTTGATTGGTCGACCGTCCATTTAATCCAAGTTTAAGTTGGTGCAAGTGGTCCTTAGGGCTACTTGCACCAACTTTTGATCTGGGATTATCTCGACTAAACCGGGCCACTTGCACCAATGATGGTTTAACTTTAAACTTGGATTAAATTGACGGATGGCCAATCAGAACGCAGCATTTTTAACTTAAACTCGGTTTAGCTGAGTTAATCCCGTGCCAAAATTTGGTGCAAGTGGCCCTTAATCGAACAAAAATTTTTACCTGAAACTTAGTTCTTACATCAGTAACTGATGATCAGTAGGTGTTTTATTTACAAAAAAATTATTATTGCCCTAACTTTGGTCAAATTTTATTATTTATTTTTATATCATTTTATTTAACTTAACAATCATTTTTAATCAAAACAGTAGTTAGATTGCAGCTGCGAGGGCAAAAAATAGTGTTTTTGAATGTACCTATGTACCTACCTGTTTTTTCAAATAATTTAAGAACTATTAAGGGCCACTTGCACCAATGATGATTTAACTTTAAACTTGGATTAAATTGACGGCCGACCAATCAGAACGCAGCATTTTTAACTTAAACTCGGTTTGGCTGAGATAATCCCGTACCAAAAGTTGGTGCAAGTGGCCCTAAACCCATTAAACCCTTCGGAGGCCCGTTGTAAGCTCGTACGCCTTATAACGCTTTTGACGGAAAGAAGAGAGCGCGAATGATTCCTCCCCCTTGAGTTGAAAGACTTTCTTTCAAGCGGATAACGATACCATAATGATATGAGGATGATATGATAATTGACGCCTAGAGATGGCGCAGTAATACGAAATAATTTTTGCAAGATCAAAAGCGCATTCTATATACTTCGTTTCTATGGCTTTTTGTATGCATGGCAACGCTGCGAATTTTTGGTCGCTTTTCTGTGAAAATTTCAACGAAAAGTTATTTGGTGTAAAGAAAAGTTAGTTCTTGTGCTGAAACGTGTTAAATGTTTAATGTGTGTGTAAAAAAATAAATAAAAAAGTATTTACGCAAATTTTGGCTATGTAGAAATGCAGCTATACTTACAAGTGTAAGTGTATTTATTCCTTTTTCTATGGTATAATATGTATGTGCAGTATGAAGTGGAGGAGTTCTAATGGAATATATGCTCCATTAACTGGTTTTTGAGCTAGTTTGTGCAATACTTTGCCATAATGGAATCTCTAGTCCTTGAAAGTAAATCAGAAGAAACACTGGTACCTGATGGGACTATGTTTATAACCAAACTCTTAGGAGAAATGAAAAGTCAGTTTATGTCAGATGCTAAAGATGGAAAAATGACTGAAAATGAACCTGTACCTGTAAATACAGACACCATAACTGATCTCAAAGAGGTTAAATCTGCAGAAGATAACCATTCTGATCTTTTACCTCTTGAAGATGTAAGTTCCTTAAAAAAGATCACTTCTTTGGCTAAAGGGGAAATTGTTGGCAATAAGTTCACAGTTGAAGAACATATACTAAGTGCAGAAGGTACAAAGACTGAAATATTAAATAATGAAAGTAGAGATACAGAGATTATCAATATTGAACCTGAAATCCCTGATATAAAAAGTAAAACTGAAAGCAATTTGTCCCTTAAACAGAAATTAGATAAGAAAAATATAAATCATGAATTGGATAGTGTCAGTGGAGCCACCTCTATAGGTCGAAGATCTTTAAGGAATAAATGTTCTACTGTAGGTGAAGAAAATGTTGTAAAAAGGACATCAAGGAGAAGGAAAAGTAAGGAGACTAGTGAATCTGTTTTGCAGAGTGCAATAGCACGAAAAGAAAAATCATATGAGGCTATCCCTATGCCTCTTAGGTCACACAGACAGTTAAAACCTACTCAAAAGATACTGGAAAATATAGCTTTTGCAGAGGCTTTTGCTAAGGAAGAAAAAGTAAAAATTGAAAAATCCAAATCTCCCCCAAAAAATGAAGTAAAGTTTTTAGAAAGTACTGTTATTAATGAAGACAAAAGTCCTAAAGTTAGAGGTAAAAGAAAGCTTTTTGGTGAAAATAAAAGTCCATCAAAGAAAAATAAACCAAATGGCAATATAGGTTCAGATGAAGACATTTTGGGAACTAGTCCTGTAAGAAGATCTTCAAGGATAGTATCTAGGTAATTATATTAAATAATAAATAATTGAATTGCCCAGTTGAAAAACAGTACTTATCCAAAAATAGCCATTTTGAGATAAGATAGCCAATGTTTGCAAAATTTGTAGCTTTATTCATTCTACTTAACCCTTTCGCTCTGGATTTGTTTTCTTTAAATTTTGGAAAATTCTTTTTGTGTATATAAAATAAAATGCTATCAAAAGCATGAAACAATTTGAGAATATACAGGGTGAAAAAGTAAGAAGTTTTTTTCCCCAAATGTTTGACACCCTGTGGGGTAAATCGGCAATAACAGCGGATGTTATTTAGAATCATACTATAGTCCTATCTTTTATAAACATTTATGTTATTATCTCTGTTATTAACGAAGATACACTGTTTTAAAGGCAACGCCTCGGATAAAGCCGAGGATAAAGCGTTCGCAAAATTAACCGGACACTAACTAACTAACAAGTATTTCCTTCTCTAGCTTGAATGACAGCTCTTATCCTGCGCAACATACTCTGAATCAAAGAAGCAACATAATCCTGTGATATCTGTTCCCCTTCCTTTAATTAATAGAGCTTGTTCCAGCTGAACCACTGTGTGAAACTCGCCGTAGTTCTGCCTTATTCTTCTGCCCAAGTTGTCCCACATATGCTCTATAGGGTTTAGGTCAGGCTCTATTAAATGAATGGGAACAGATATCTCAAGATTATGCTTCTTTGATTCAGAGTATGCCACAAAGGATGAGAGCTTTCAGGCTAGAGGAGGAAATACTCGATACTGAAGAAAAATTGACGTTTTTTTTGTTGTTACAAAATGTTTATTATTAATGATTTAATTAAATATATTTTTCTAAAAAACCTAGTGTCTGGTTAATTTTGCGAACGCTTTATACGAGGCGTTGCCTTTAAAACAGCGTATCTTCGTTAATAACAGAGATAATAACGTGAATAAAAAAAACAAAATGTTTATAAAAGATAGGACTACAGTATGATTCCAATTAACATCCGCTGTTATTGCTGACATCCCCTGTTATTGCTGACACCCCACAGGGTGTCACAAATTTGGGAAAAAAACTTCTTCTTACTTTTTCACCCTGTATATTCTCAAATTGAAATCGGAATAAACATTTTTACCATAGCATCATTACTAAAGAGTCAACTTACAGTTCAAAAAAATAATAATGAAAATCAGATGAGCAGTTTGCTAGGAAATCAACATTAAAATTGTGGCAAATTTCTAGTGTATGGTTAATTTTGCGGTCGAGTGTATTTGAGGAAAAAATATTATTTGAGCACTTTTAAAATATCTTTCATATAAGTGCTTAATTAATAACATATAATAATAATTAACTTAATTATAACCAAAAAAAAAAAACGCTAAAAATAGGAGTTTTACCCCATTCTTACCCCTTTACGCCCAATCGTTTTCCCCCAAAATCTAATCAGCTCTTCGAAATACGATAAGAAACGATATGCAAAAAACCGCTTGTCGATATCTTTTTTAGAAATGGAGTTATCGAGTTTACAGACAGACGGACGCAAAAAAAAATACTAATTTCGATTCAGGAAGGTCTAAAAGTCGAGAAATATGAAATAAACATGGTCAGAGATTTTGAGTAGTACTAAGTTTCAATACTTAGTAGTACTAGTAGTAGTAGTAAATTTTTGGGTTGGCCAAAGCCAGATAACTAGGCCATTTATGGCCCTTTTTGTCACCCCAGGCAATCCCAGCCATTTACTAATTTGAGTCCTCCTTGAACCTGCCCCTCCTTTCAATAAAGGTCAGGATATTGGCCCAGGGGAGATCTCTTAGTTCCTCTTGGTTGAGTCTTTTAGTTTCAAAGACTTGCAACCTGATCCTGTCGTATCTGACACACTCGGCTAAGTAATGAGAGGATTTTCCATCCTCTATTATTATTATTATTATTATTATTAAAAATTAGTAGTACTAAGTGCCGATGTAAAAATTTTGGATTGTCGAAAAAAAAAAAATTGCTAAATACCTAGTTTACCGCAATGCGGTGCGGACAAAAATGTTGGAAATTTGTTCCTCTTAATTTCATATTCAACGTTTTTTCTGCCGTGCTAAGCTGAAAGGTCCTACCTACATAGGTTTAACATACACAGATAGGACCTTTCAGCTTAGCAAGGCAATTTTGTCCAAGGATGCACCGATCTTCAGATATCTTGAAATAATTTCCAGGTAAAAATACCCGACCTCTGACCTGAGAAATCATATTTTAATAGGTAATAGGTAATAAAAAAAATACAACACAAAGTTGAAAAAAAAAGTTTGGGGTAAAAAAGTGATAAGGCTCCCCGTTTCGCACGCCTCTAGTTAAAATAAGTACATGAAAATGACAATATAATACCCCTTATTAAGCTATAGCTCCAAGGGTTCCTTAGTTGTTAAATAAAAACCTAATTTTTTAGCTTTTTTTTTTTAAAGATATTAGGGTGCCGTTTTTTGACCTCAAGCATGGGTATCTTGTTTATTATACGAGATACAAGATCGGTTAAATAAAAAAAAAGGTGCGCATTTTTGTTCTGAGCAATAATCTGAAAGAACATTTGACCTGACATTTTTTGTTTTTTAATTATCGCAAAAAAATAAAAAACCCCGAGTTTCGTTTTTATTTTTTTGTATGTATATTTATTTTTTTTACACATATATACCTTAGTTTTTTTTTTATATTTTATATTTATTATACTTACTTTACTTATTTTACATTAAATGTAAACACAGGCTGAAGGACTTCGGTCGATGGCCATTTGTAAGATTGTTAGTAGTACAATAAATGACGTTTATTCTTCTTATTATTTTTTTGAGCGAAAACCGACAAAGCTAGACGTTTTTAATTGAAACATTGTTAGGTACTTTTTTACAAGGAATCTAAATCTGTTATCATATTAACCATGGCATTTTATGTGAGCTATTTTAGACTTTTTACATTTTTAAATACATTTTTTTTTTATTACGATAATGTATTCTACGAGATTAACAATTGTTACACATTGATCGAAATAAAAAAAAATGCGCAGAGTGCTTAGGAAACAACGAAGCAATTTAATTAATGGAGGTTAGGTTTGAAACCGTAAATATTGTCAATGTTACATTGACAATTTCGCGCATGCGTGACCTCGGCATTTAGATTATCAAAATGTGAGGAGCGTCTAACTGTAGATCTAAATTCCAAGCTCACGAATGCGCGTTTTCAAACCCAACCTCCGTTAATTTAATTGCTTCGTTGTTTCCAAACCACTCTGCGCAAAAATGATTTTTTTAATTTCGCTCAAAATGTAAGACTTGATAATATCGTGTGATACACTGTCGTAATGAGAAAAAAAAGTGCATTCAAAAATGTAAAAATCCAAAATAGCGCCTATAAGAAAAAACAAAGTTTAGTGTTGTAACTCTTGCATCTAAAATGACATAGAAAATATGATAACAGATTTAGATTCCTTGCAAAAAAGTACCTTAACAAAGTTTCAATTAAAAACGTCTAGCTTTGTCGGTTTTCGCTCAAAAAAATAAAAACGAAACTCGAGATTTTTAATTTTTTTGGGATAAATAAAAAACAAAAAATGTCATGTCAAATTTTCTTTTAGATTATTGCTCAGCATAAAAATGCGCAACTTTTTTCTAATTTAACCGATCTTGTATCTCTTATAATAACCGAGATACCCATGCTTGAGGTCGAAAAACGGGCACCCTTTATGTTTATATAACACATTTTTAAAAATTGTCATTTCCTACTATATGCAGACGACCTAAAACTATTTATTAAAATTAACTCTTTGCTTGAATGTAGATTACTCCAAACTAATCTTGATAACCTATTAGATTACTGTAAAGTGAATCAGTTGTTTTTAAATATAGATAAATGCTCAGTGATAACTTTTACGCGCAGCTTTAATCCGATTATGTATCGCTACAAACTTGACAATACATACTTAAATAGAGTATCTCAAATTAAAGATCTAGGAGTACTCCTCGACTCCAAGTTAACTTTCAACCTCCACATAGACAAATTAGTTAATGATTGTAACAAAATGCTGGGATTTCTAAAAAGACAATGCAAACACTTTCAAACCACAAAAGCCTTAACATCCTTGTATTATTCACTTATATTTAGCAAAATACAATTTGCCTGCATCATCTGGAGTCCAAGATAGATAGATAGAATAATATCGATAGGTTAGAAAATATCCAGAATAAATTCCTTAAATTTCTCTGTTACGAGGTACGGCATATAATTGTTAATATTCATTTTAATATCATGTCACTAGAAAAAAGAAGAATTCTATCAGAAATCTTATTTATTTACAAGATAATTAATAATGTTATTAGTTCCTCCTCTGTTCTAGCTCAAATTAAATTTTATGTTCCATTGAAAAGACTAAGAAACTGTGATTTGTTTCTTATTCCTTTCCGAAGAACTAATCATTCTCAAAATTCACCTGTAATTAGAATGTTACATTCTGTAAACTCTTACTGTACAGATCTGGATATTTTCTCAACAAATCTATACTCGGCGCATTATCTATCTGAGTAACAAATTGGATCAAGGAAGCTATGATTAGTGGTTTAAAAATGACTTTTAGTAATATTTTTGTAGCCCATTGTGCTTTTGATAATTTTTAACATTTAGGTTAAATTGACTGTCATTTTACGTCTTACAAATAATAACAAAATCTGTTTAAAAAGTAAAACTTTGTTCAAAATTATAATAAAAGTAAGTTTTTATTCATAAAGTGCTATTATAAACTTAAATTTAACATTACCTGAATAAAATTACGGACCAGTATTATTTTAACCAAAAAATTCTCTGTTATAGTGTTTACTTCAAAAATTTATAGAGCACTGCATTATATTATTTTATTTAAACAAAATGTTTATAGATTGATGATTTAGTTTTCTTTTTATGCACTTTTCTTGTTATTTCTTCTTGCTAAAGCAAATGATTTGGATTTTTTTATAAATGTCAAAATAATGTCTTGATTGACAATAAATTTTAAACAAGATGAAAACCTTCATAAGGAACTAAATATATTCTGCCAACCAAATAACAAGAAACAAATGACCATCAACTCAGATAGATAATGCGCGGAGTTTATTAACATTTAAAAATTCTTTAAAATCATTGTTTTTTGAGTCATAATCTCTTCTTTTCCTTCCATTGAATATTCTTAATATTCTTAACATCATATCATAATTCAATTATTGATCTCACTATTATCAACTATTTATGAAGTATTATAAATTAATATAAATTATTGGCATTGTATTAACTACTTAAGTTTTTTTTTGTGATATTAATTAGCGTATTACTTGTAGTATTACATTTAGTACGGGGATACTGTTCATGGATTGTAATCTGTGTCTCTCTAATAAATAAATAAATAGGAACTTTTTTCATATTTTCTGATGTATAATTTTTTTTTTTTTTTAATCATTTATTCAAAAAAACAGAAATTTACATTTATATGGTTCATCCCCTTAATACTTACATAGTACCTATAATATATTACATATCAACTTATAGACCTATATATTACATAACTACACGTTACAACTGTTAAAAAAATATTTAAAAAATTAAAATTAATGACGCTATTTCAAATACAATGTTAATTTTGCACTCTGTTTTAGCCATGGAAAAGATGAATTGGGTCTTGACATAAATGAAGTAGGCATTCCAAACACATTAGATATTAATTTTAATGACCAAGTGGAAATAGTGAGATCTGAAATTATATCATCACGACTCTGTTTGTGCACAAAAAATACGCAACTGATACCACTACATGATGAGAAAGGTAACTATATTGCACGGCGCACTATGACGCCAAATGAAAAAAAAATCCAATATTAGCTTCTCATTAAAATAAAGTGGGAACACACAAATTAATGGGAAAAGTTGTATGGTTTTAAAAGGGGCACATTTAAAAAATATTTTAAAATATACACTTATTTTTTTTAAATGGAATATTTTTTATTGTGCTATCTTATTTCTCATTAAAATGCCTTTATTTTGATACCATATTATATATTAGAGTTTTTGAGATATATTTTGTTTTAGAAAAAATGCCTTTTTAGTGATAAGATAAAACCTTCTCATATTTCTTTATTTTTTGTCAAAAACTAATAAAATTTTTTAAGTTTATCTTAAAAGTGTGTATCTAATTACTTTATGTACAAAAAATAAAATATTTTATACAGGGCGTTCAAAATAAATATTCAAACTTTTGGATTTTCAAACATAAAAAACTCCATTTTCTTAAATAGAATGCTATATTTTTTATTCACTCATTAAATGTAGAATAGAATTCTGCATAAAATGATATAGATCCGTTTAGCGGTTTTTAAAATAATTGAGTTTAAAAAATAAAGTTGTCAATTTCAAGTTTCAAAATCAAATCTTGAATAAAATAAAATTTTCAACATATCGACACTCCCAAGCAACAAGGATGTAACTCAAGTTAGACCCATTTTGAGTTATACTCATAGGTAAACGCCTTGAAAAAAGACACACATGGTGGTACTACTCAGGTTTCTCCACAGTCCACTTTAAGCAAAAGTTTACTTAAAATCACTAAAGTAAGAAATTTTAAACTTGAATATTATCAGAAACAAACAGTAAATAAACAATAAATACTTAAACAGTTAAATAGAGAATTTTATAAGCTTTCAAATGATATATCACATGACTTGCTTTTCCACTTCAATCATTTACCCACCCTTAAATAACAAAAAAAATATTTTAGAAATTTAGCTGTCGTGAAAAATGACAATATATGAGTTACGGCTTTGTTGCTTGGGGGTATCGATATGAGTAGTGCCGGATCAAAAGGGGCAATCTGCATTAAAAAAAAATGAGTTATTGATGATTTAGGCAATGGTGGGGACTAATAAATAATTCTGCAAAAAAAATTGCCATTTAAAATACTGCTGCCGCATCTAAACCCGCAATCTTTACCAAAATTGCCGCGTTAAAAGTGGGTCATCTGCATAAAATTCAAGTACCTTTGTATTAAGCAAAAAATAATGATATAATTGCAAATTTTGAGTTATAGAATGGGCCCTGGAGATCTGTATTGCTGTTTTGCTTTCCCTGCTTAAGCTGAGGAAAAGCCTTGGTTTAATAAAAAAATCAAACTAAAAAATACAATATTTTTCACAAAAATTGGAAAATTGCTGTATAGGTATTTTTAAGGTTTCTGAAATTGAATCTGATAATAACTTTTTTTTAACTCCATCCCCGCGGGGGTGAGGGGGTAAATATTTTTAAATGATTTCAACATTCTCGTCAAAATTTGTATAGGGGTTTTTGGGGTTGACAAAACTAAATCTGACCATAAAATTTTTCTACTTCCACCCCCTGAGGGGCGGAGGGTAGTTTTCATGAAAATTGGTATATTGAGGTTTTTGAGGTTGCTGAAATCGAATCTGATAATAATTAAATTCTAACTCCACCCCTGAGGGGCGGGGGGTAGTTTTCGTGAAAATTTGTATATTGAGGTTTTTAAGGTTGCTGAAAGTGAATCTGTTAATACAAAAATTCTAACTCCACGCCCTTAGGGGAGGGGGGTAGTTTTCGTGAAAATTTGTATATTGGGGTTTTTAAGGTTGCTGAAAGTGTATATGATAATAAGAAATCCATTTCACACGCGGAGGTGAAAATGGGAAAGCTTTTTTACTGGACAGTGTATTACTCATACTAACCCATAAAAACAAATCGAGACCCCCGTCGGTACCTCAGTTCCAACTGTTACATCTCAAAAAATTCATCTAATAATTAAGATCGTATCTACTTATATATGCACAAAAAAATCAAAAAATTTCACTCTAAACGCATTTTTGCTTTTTACACTTGGTTAAAATATGAACTGTTTTCAGTTCTAAACTATTGTATCTCTGAGATGCAACAGTTTAGAACTGCAAATGAATAAATGTTTATCTTTTAATTTTTTACGGTAACGCTTCATGCTTCATATAGACTTGAAATTTGGCATACAATTATGTTACCAAAAGTTCTTGCTCGGGATTGTTTTTGGTACATATTGGGGAGCAAATGGGGAAAAATACATTTTTTATCAAAAATTTGAAAATTTCTAACTACCCCCACGGGGGGAGGGGGTAAATATTTTTAAATATTTTCATAATTTTTGTCAAAAGTGGTATATAATGATTTTTGGGGTCAACGAAAATAAGTCTAATAAAATTTTTCTTACTCCACCTCCGGGGGTATTATTTACAGTATGTTTTCGTAAAAATTGGTAAATAGGTGTTGAAACCCGGTTTTTAAAGTTACTAAAACTGAATCTTGGATTTAAAAAAATCTAACTCCACCCCCTGAGGGGTGGAGGGTAGTTTTTGTGAAAATTGGTACATAGGCGTTTTTAAAGTAGCTGAAAACTGAATTTTAAAATAAAAAAATTCCTGCACTCCCAGAAGGGTGGGGGTAGTTTTTTTAATTTTAATATTGGTACCAATATACCAATTTAAAAAAAACTACCCCCCACCCCTCATAGATTGAGTTTGAATTTTTTTAATTCTAAGATTTAGTTTTAGAGACGTTAAAACCCCTATACCGGGTGCCACAAAATAGTGGTACACCCCTATAACTTTTTTGTTTATTAACGTATCCGAATGAAATTTGGAGGATATAAATAATTGAATAAACTGCATTTTTTGACATTGTAAACAATATTCTGTCACTTCCGGTTTCGCCGGAAACGACCTCAGCTTTTGATTTTTAAATAGAACACCCTGTATATTTTTACATATTCTGATTCAAAATTGAATTCTGAGTACAACCATGTATAACTTGTCAATTTTAATTAAATTTTAATTTTAAATCTAGTTAGCTTTGAAATGTGCAAAATTATTCTTGGCTTAGTCATTTTCTAAGGAAGAATATGAAACAACCTTTTATTTAATTATTAACCAATTTGGAGCTCTTTAAAACTAGGCATTTTTTTCAATAAAACTCAATTTTTTTAATTGGTAAGGTACTGTTACCGAAGTACCATTAAATCACATATTTTTTTTTTAAAAGATTGATATCATTGTATTTCAATCAAAATTTTTTGGCAAAAAATTACTATTAAAAATAAATAAAAAATAAAAATCAACAATAAAACAATTTTTTTAGTCAGTTATTGTTTTTGTTTTAAGTGTTAATATTTTTTAAGTTAAATTTCAAAAAAATATAACATTAAACAAAAACAGGGCATTTATAATAGCAGCATTTTTCTGTATTTTACTGATATTTATTTATTTTTTGAACATTAAACTTAGTTACCTTAGAATTTCTAATAAAATATCTGAAACGCAAAAGCCTTTGAAAACTTTTATATTTTAGACGAACAGAATAGTGGAAATGGACTACACACTTTTTGTCACACTTCCTTTGCCTTTCGTCACCTCTAGCAACTCCAGAACACTTCTGTACATTTGTATGTATTATTAAACATGTTTGCGCATAAATATGTTTCACCAATCTTTACTGCGCATGATATATTTGTATATCTTTGCCAGAACATTTCTAAATATTCGTATGTATTATTAAACAATTTTGCGCTTAAATATGTTCCACCAATCCCTAATGAGCATAATATATTTGTATATCTTTGGCAAAACACTTTTGCGTATTCGTTCGTATTATTAAACACGTACATACGTACATACGAACGAATACGCAAAAGTGTTTTGCCAAAGATATACAAATATATCATGCTCAGTAGGGATTGGTGGAACATATTTAAGCGCATGATATATTTGTATATCTTTGCCAGAACACTTTTGCGTATTCGTATGTATTATTAAACACTTTTGCGAATAAATATGTTCCACCAATCCTTACAGCGCATGATATATTTGTATGTTTGCCAGAACACTTTTAAGCATTCGTATGTATTATTAAACAGTTTTGCGCATAAATATGTCCCACCAATCCTTACTGCGCATGACATATTTGTATATGTTTGCCAGAACACTTTTAAGCATTCGTATGTATTATTAAACACTTTTGCGCATAAATATGTTCCACCAATCCTTACTGCGCATGACATATTTGTATATGTTTGCCAGAACACTTTTAAGCATTCGTATGTATTATTAAACACTTTTGCGCATAAATATGTTCCACCAATCCTTACTGCGCATGACATATTTGTATATGTTTGCCAGAACACTTTTAAGCATTCGTATGTATTATTAAATACTTTTGCGCATAAATATGTTCCACCAATCCTTACTGCGCATGACATATTTGTATATGTTTGCCAGAACACTTTTAGGCATTCGTATATATTAATAAACTCTTCTGCGCATACGTTTGTCTAAGCAGTACTGCGCATCGTAACTGGTGACCGACATTTTTTTTTGCTTGAAATGGACATAAATCATTATTAAAATTTGCAAAGTACAAGGCTTTACCTATAAACTAATAAAAAGACTTCACAGTGGCGTGTATTTTGTTATTTTGCTAATATCTCCAGAAGTATTGGTGCTACGAAAAAAATGGTTTATACCTTTTTTATGGTAAATTTTATTACCTTCCTATACATGCCAAAATTATAATTAAACGATAAAAAATTTAAAAAAAATACCAAAAATTAACTGTTTTTGGCCCCTTTGATCCCCTTCTCCCCTACCCACATACCCCAATTTCAATCCCCGCCGAGATATTCACTACGCAAATATATCCTCCAAATTTCAAATCGCTACGATTTGTCTTTCCCGAGTTATCGTGTTCACAGACAGACAGACAGACAGACATTTTTTTAACATGGTCTCAAAAGTCTTAAAAACTTCGAAAACGTCGAGAAATGTGAAAAAATCGGAAAAAAAAAATTGAAAAAAAAATGTGTATTTCAATACTTTTAATTTTAGAATTCTAAAATATAAAAGTAAAAAACAAAATACGATCGTTGATATGAGTAGTTATTAGCTACTTTAAATAATGAATAATACGTTAAATTGTTAAAATTATTAAATACAATCAGAAATTATTAATTTAAATAACGTGTGTAAGGTACATAGCTAAAAAGTTAACTAACTTTATGTTTTATAATAAATTAAATATTATTAAATATTGTTTATTATTATATTTTTTTAAATTTAACTTAAAAAATATTAACACAGAACAAAAACAATAACTAAAAAATTGTTTTATTGTTGATTTTTATTTTTTATTTATTTTTAATAGTAACTTTTTGCCAAAAAATTTTGATTGATATACAATGATATGGGTACCAATCTTTTAAGAAAAAAATATGTAATTTAATGGTACTATGGTACCAGTACCTTCCCATTTAAAAAAATTGAGTTTTATTGAAAAAAATGTTTTGCCTAGTTTTAAAGAGCTCCAAATTGGTTAATAATTAAATAAAACGTTGTTTCATATTTTTCCTAAGATAAGGACTACGCCAAGAATAATTTTGCATATTTCAAAGCTAACTAGATTTAAAATTAAAACTTAATTACAAAATGACATGTTCTGTCAAAAATTTACAAATTATACATGGTTGTACTCCAATTTTGAATCAAAATATGTAATAATATACAGGGTGTTCCGTTTAAAAATTAAAAGCTGAGTTCGTTTCCGGCGAAACCGGAAGTGACAGAATATTGTTTACAATGTCAAAAAATGCAGTTTATTCAACTATTTATATGCTCCAAATTTCATTCTGATACGTTAATAAACAAAAAAGTTATAGGGGTGTACCACTATTTTGTGGCACCCGGTATACCAATTTTTACAAAAACTACCCCCCATCCCTCAGCGGGTGGAGTTAGATTTTTTTATTCCAAGATTCAGTTTTAGAACTTAAAAAACCGGGTTTCAACCCCTATATACCAATGTTTACCAAAAAATACTGTAAACATTTAAAAATAATCACCCCCCATCCCCGGAGGTGGAGTAAAAAAAAAATATTATTAGATTTAGTTTCGTCGACTCCAAAAACCCCTATATACTAGTTTTGACGAAAATTTACCGCCTCCCCCCGCGGGGGTAGAGTTAAAAACCCCTTTAAAGCAATTTTCAACTTTTTGTTAAAAAATTGTATTTTTTCCTATTTGCCTCCCTTGCCCTACCCCAATGTTTACCATAAACAATCCCGAGCAAGAACTTTTGGTAACTTACCTGTATGCCAAATTTCAAGTTTCTAGCTTCAAGCGTTATCGTAAAAAATACAACATTTATTTATTTTCAGTTCTAAACTGTTGCATCTCTTAACTGTTCCTATTTATCTATTTTATAAATATATAAAAACATATCGATTGTGTAGAATGAAAAGCTCGTATATCGGTTTTTAATAAATTTGTCACTGACATTAAATGTCTTTGTCAAAACTTAAAAATGTAGGGGAGATTATATCACCATGTGCATATTTTTTTCTTATAAGCCCTATTTTTCAAAAATAAATATATTTTACTTAAAATTTTGTCAGTATTCAAATTTGCTTTACATTTTACTTTCCACCAAAATCTCGGAATACCTACTGTCCGAGAAGTAGCTGGAAAGCAGTCCTTGGATTGGTAAAAAAATCATGTTTTGTATTGCCTATTTTTGCGTTTTATGGCTTTATATGCAAAAACACATTTAAGTAAAAAAATCTGTCTGTAGGTCTGTCGGTACACAACTTAAACTATAAATTTCCCGATTCAATTTTTTTTTTGGTGATTATCGGGCCCGCGGGTTGGGAAAGTTTTTGGATGAAAATCTTGCATAACTTGAGAGAATCCGTAATAAACCAAAGAAGTGCACTGAAAAAACTAAATATAATGATCTACAGGAGTTAAAAGTTGTGATTCCAAAAATATATCATAATTTTTATGATGAACTTATTCACCTTAAATAATAATTATTAATTTTAATTTGTTCAATTTGTGGAAGGACAATGTTAAAAATGATCGAATTTTTGCCCCTCCGATAAAAGTTTATTAATAGTATTGAATAGTTATTTTGGTTCCAAAATAACTAAAAAATATTTTTAAATTGTTAAAAATAATCAAATTTTTGCTCCTCCAATAGAGGTTATGTGATATTATAAAATAGTAAAAATGCTTATTTAGCCAAAAACAATCGGGAACAATTTTAAAATGTGCTATTGCGTAATCATTTGAAAACAATCCACCCCAAATACCTGGTTAACTAAGCACAATATAAAAATTAACAATTATTCCATTTTGTGCTTAGTTTGCGAGGTATTTGGTGTGGATTATTTTCGAATGATCACCCTACCCTGTATTACGCAATAGCATATTTCAAAAATGTTCCCGATTGTTTTCGGCGAAGTATTTTTTACAATTATTTTAGGACAAAAATAACTATTTTATTTCAATTAACTTTTATTGGACGGGCAAAAATTCAATGATTTTTTACATTGCCTTTGCTTAATAAAGTTTAGATATAATATTCGTTAAAGAAGCTACCTTGGTTTTGCTTTTATTTATCGGTAATTAAAAAATTATCTGTGATCTCATCTCCCCTATATATAGCTATAGTATAAAACTATTGACGTTCACATTCAATGTCAGTTTAAAAATTCAATATGTCAAAAAAATATCCGAGCTTTTCATTCTACGCGATCGATATAGTGATTTGTTTTCATGATAAACTTATAGCCGGATAAATAATTAAACAATATTTAAAAAAAAAAGTTTTTTTATATTTGTGAGTTATAATTAAACAAATCTTAAAAATCGCTTTTTCTCAAAACTTTCTTTTCAGAGATGTAACAGTTAAGAAAAACTTATAAAACTCATAATTATGCGTAAAAATCCGTATTAACTGGTAATAACCCAAACAATACAAAATAAACCATATTACCCATATTAACCCATAAATCCGTAATACTCATAAAAGCCCATATTAATCCTAAAAAACCCGTATTAACTTGTAACAATCCATAATACCCATGTTATCTGTAAAAAATTCATTAGAAAACCATAATAAAATTAAAATAATTAAAAATACACTGCTCAGTAAAAACTTTTACCATTTTTTTTAACCCTGGGCGTGAAATAATATTAGAATCAGTTTCATTAACCTCGAAAACCATTCACGCTACTCCTGTATCTTATTTAGGTTTAAAAAATATTGCGTATAAAATAAACAATGGATTTTATTAATTTAGCATTTAGACATTATAGGACCACTTTCAGCAAAATCCCATCCGATCGGCTTCACGACATAATGGTAAATCTTCTTTGATGATGGCAATGTTCGAGGAGAACAAAATCGCCTTATTCTTATAATATTGTATATGCAGATTCCAAATATGTTGAGGAATTTGCTCTAGTTATTACCACTTCGGAGAAAACGTTATTACAAAAATCCCGAAAACCCCCTTACATGCGATTTAGGTTATCTTTGGACATTTGTAAAAGTAATACGGTACATAACAGGACCTTCATTGTGGGCTTAAATAAAACACTAAATGTTATATTTTTAAAACATATTAGCAAATATATTAAAATATTCCTCCTTTACAGTTTTTGGGAAGTTTTAAATTCAGCAGAAAACGTAAATAAAAAGTTTAATTTTTACTTTGTTGTTTAGTGTTGTATGTCAGATTTGATAAATGTCTCAAATTTTAAAAGGGACAAAGTAAAAAAGTCATCACTCACAATATAGTACCTAGTAGGTAGGTACTATAGCACTATATATTACAATATAGTAGGTATACCTACTCTTATAAGTATACTAAGGTATTTCTAATATTTTAATATTAAAAATACACGACTGAGAGAGATTCTAGAACCCTTGCAAATTTATACCCCAAATATGTACGATTTTTTCGCGATTTCATAGTTAAATACTTATATACTTTAAATGTACTTAAAAAAAAGTATAATATAATTACATATTATGTAATTATTAAAAAGGAAAATATTATTTTTGTATTTATTGTAATTTTTTATTCAATTATTTTAATTACAATGCAACTTGATATGCTTTAAGCTTTTCTTCCGGAAATAATACCTCTTTCTCTTGTGTAGGGTTTATTTTAACTCTTAATTTTTTGGCTTTTGTTGATAAATGTAACTCTGAATTTTGTTTTTCATCTTTTAACAAGGAAGTAATAACTTGTTCTTTTTGTTTTTGTGAAAGTGTTTCAATTTTAGTTGTTGTTGCATTAGCATTTTTCTTTAAGTTTTATTTTTTTTTTCTTTACCAATTAAAAAAAAAATTGGGTAAGCAATTTCTTTTACCTGTTCGCCTTTTTCTTTTTTGTTAAGGGATAGGCGACAAGAAATGCAAACTGATACAGGAAATCTGTTATCATTTAAATTAATATCTTTATTTACATATTTTTTTGCCAATAATTGCAGTTTTTCAGTTGCATAAAAAGTGTTAACCGCTTTTTTTCCAAAATTTATCTTTTTTGCACATACCAAACATATTTTTTTTTTCTGTTTTCTTCGTGACATGTTTTCGGTCGCATTTTAATTTTGAATATGGAGATAAACAATCCAATATAACTATTTTTTTTGATACTAAAGTAAAATTTTACTGATTTTACTATTTGGCACATCAATCAAATCTGACATCTTATCTTATCTTATCTATGTCTGACATACAGCACTTAGTCCTTTCTACATCTAGACCTTAAACAGCACTAAACAACAAAGTAAAAATTAAACTTTTTATTTACGTTTTCTGCTGAATTTAAAACTTCCCAAAAACTGTAAAGGAGGAATATTTTGATATATTTGCTAATATGTTTTAAAAATATAACATTTAGTGTTTTATTTAAGCCCACAATGAAGGTCCTGTTATGTACCGTATTACTTTTACAAATGTCCAAAGTTAACCTAAATCGCAAGTAAGGGGGTTTTCGGAATTTTTGTAATAATGTTTTCTCCGAAGTGGTAATAACTAGAGCAAATTCCTCAACATATTTGGAATCTGCATATAAAATATTATAAGAATAAGGCGATTTTGTTCTCCGCAAACAATTGGTTCTTAACATGGCCATCATCAAAGAAGATTTACCATTATCTCGTGAAGCCGATCGGATGGGATTTTGCTGAAAGTGGTCCTATAATGTCTAGATGCTAAATTAATAAAATCCGTTGTTTATTTTATACGCAATATTTTTTAAACCTAAATAAGTTACAGGAGTAGCGTGCATTATATTCCAATGTTTACAAATACATTGTAAATATTTAAAAAAATATTGCCCCTGCCCCGCATTTTTATTATCAGATTCACTTTCAGCAGCCTCAAAAACCCCAATATACTAATTTTCACTAAAATTACCCCCCACCCCTCAGGTGGTGAAGTAAGAATTTTTTGTTATTTTCTTCTATACCGTTTTTCACTAAAATATTGTAAATATATATAATTAATTACCCCCTGCCCTCCGGGGGGGAGTTGGATTTTTTCTATTATCTGATTCAGTTTCAGCTACCTCAAAAACCCTAATATACCATGTTTTACGAAACTATTGTGATTTAAAAAAAAAAAGAACCCATGCCCCCAGGGGGCGGAGTTAGATTTTTTTTATTATCAGATTCATCTTTAGCGACCTCAAAATCAAAACCCCCTATACTAGGGACACTAGATCTAGATCTTAAGTTAGCAAGCCTTGCTAACTTAAGACCTAGATCTAGTGTCCCTACCCTATACATATACCGATTTTAACGAACACATTGTAAACATTTAAGATTAATCACCTCCCTCCCCCTCGGGGTGGAGTTAGGAAAATGTTATTATCATATTCAGTTTTGACGAAAATATTAAAAACTGTATATTCAACTTCAAGATGCATTAATAGTAAATAAAAGAATCGCGCACGCGGCAGCTGGCGCGTGGTTTGATTGGTTAAAACAGTCGAGTGTTGCGAGAGTAGGGATGTAGAAAATTAAACAGGTCAGTACGTGAGCACTTGCGATGAAGCGTACAATGCATTGCAATGGACATTTATATAGAAATATTTTGTTTTGAGTCCACCTTGACTGTTTAGAGCCAATGAACGTTCCTAGCCAATCATATTTCACACAAAATTTAGCTATACCCAGAAGGCATTTTTTGCCATCTTGTACAGGTCCGGCTTTATTTGTTTTATTTGTGTTTTTTCGCATCGAGCATGTAGGTATTATATTTTTATTTAAATTTATTATTCATTATAAGTTTGGAAGTAGCAAGGGCAGTGTCGGTCTGAACAGCCCGAGGCTAGTGAGATTTGTAACCCGTTAGGGGCCAGAAATTTTGACGACTAAAAAAAAGGTCACCACCAAAAATTTTTGTTACCCTTGCCAGAAATATTGATAACCCCAAAGAAGGGGGCCCCGTGAGATTTTTCTTACTATCTCCCTGTCCAGTCCGACACTGAGCAAGGCGTAGATAAGGGACGGATATTGGGGGTAATTACCCCCCATAGGACAATGTTTTTTTTTTGTATTGCATTTCGTTTCCTATAAAAAACATACATTTATATTCCCAAATAAAATATGAGGTGTAGGTGTATAACTTATATTATATAATATAAGGGGTGTAGACGGTATGTATTTTTGTTTAAATATTAAAACATGTAAAAATTTATCCTTTTTATATTTAATCTCGGAAAAAAACATCTACGATCTTGGTATTACCCCCACCCCCATTAGAAAAAAATCTACGCCCGTGGGAAGTAGAAAGTGATGAAGAAGAATAAGAGGAAACGGGAGAAGAAGGATAAAATGGGTATAGTTAGTGAACAAGTTAATTTATTTTATTTTTATTTTTTGTTAATATAATAAAATTTAATTACTCCCCTGTCTCGCATTAATATGTTTCAAATGAAAACATTCTACTATATCTGCCGTTTACTATAATTTTTGATTCGAAATTAGTCTCTTTTAGAAGGTAAAAAATGCAATACATGTTCTTGTGAAATTAGTACCTCCCACATACAAAAAATTTTAATATTTTTTAAATTTCTAAGCCCTTTTGTAACACCACTGGTCATTTTGTTACTTTAAGATATCGTGTTTAATGTTTTTTTTTTTTAATTTCAGATATTATATTCTGCAATGCATTGGACAATATTGATGAGAAAATTATTGGTTGTAATAGGACTGTTAATCAAAATGCTACAATGCTAAGGCCATCTTTTCGTGTACCTTATTTGTCGTTATGTGAATTGCATATGAATAGAATGTTAAGACATAATTGCTGCCCAACATGCGGAGTTTTCTGCACTCAAGTAAGTCAACAATAATTATTAATAATTATTATTATAATCTAGGTTAGGCTGTTAGTGCGCATGTCAAAGCGGGAGCCACTTTTGGAAATCCTGGTGTCTGTAGATGCTAGTGTTTTTTTTTCTACAGCAGGCACAGTGTGGCAGGACATACTGGGCCACAAGCAAGCTTGAGGCCCAGTAAATCCAGGATTCGTAGAAAATATAACAGAGAGGGTTACCAACTCCGTAAAATATTGTTTTCCACCAATCAGCGATTGTTAGGTTCTCCATCTCTTACAAGTCATTCAGTTTTATACAACTATCTTACGCAACGTTGCCAAGCTTAGCTTTGTTTACTTTAGTTAACAATAAACGAGATTTTTTCTCTCAGATAAAACACGTACAAGTAATAAAATGTAATATAAAAAACAAAGTCACAAGAATTAAAAACAAAAACAACCACACAAACGTCATTAAAAGTCCCCTCGCGTATCACCTGCAGAGTATGCCAGCCTCTATGTTACATTTTCTACGAACCCTGCAGTAAATCCTAGTATTTATAGGATTTAAGAGAAATACAACGTGATGTGGCTTGCTTTACCTTGCGTTATTTCTCTTGAATCTTAGAAATGCTTATATCTCAGTGTGTATTATTTATTTGAGGAGGGTCAACGCAAAATTAATTTTATCACACAAAATTTTAAGTATTGACAGAAACGTTTTCTGACGTTTTCGTTTGGACTTTTTAAAGTAATACCCTGATTTTTGCAAAAGAATCAGAATCCTTATCGCTTTAAAGTTATTTTTGTTTGAACACACTTGGTTTTGTACGAATTTTGTTGGAAAAATTTGGTTTTGCTGGATAAGGTTGGTTTGCACAAAACTTGACTGGATAAAGTTGGTTTTGCACTAACATTTAGCTAGGCTTGGCCTTTGGATCCCGATGTTACCTTACATCAAAACTACCTTGTAAAAACAATTTATTATCAGATGCAAATTCAATGGAACAAGAATATAACAAGCAAACAATTTAGAACAACAGTTACACTCAACTTAAATTCATAACCTCAAAAGGAAACAGAAATGGAGTGATGTGATTATTTATTTATGTGTAAAATACATACTGTGTCATGAAAATGAAACTTCGATATCCATGCATGGTCATGGCCAGATATCGAAAAATTTGTTGTTTTGCATTGCACCTCCTTATTATATTATTCACAGCGCCTGCGCTAGAATAGTATACGGTAGTTTCGAATTTTCAAAAAAAAAATCAAAAATCGTCCTAGACAAAAAATTCTTGGACATAAATTTTTTTCATGAAAAAATAAGCAACCTTTTTTTCTAATGTCCGTCTGTCCGTCCGTCTGATGTCACGATTTTTGTAAACACGATAACTCAAGAACGAATAATCCGATCGACTTGAAATTTTCAGAAAAAATCAAGTTCTACGAGGGGAAGATATTGTTTTTGAAAGTAATCCCCCGAAAACAAAAAAGTTATGGGGGCTTAAAGTTTTAAAAAAATCAAAAAGAGCTGAAAGAAAATTCCGATTAACGTAATTTTTTCAGGAAAAATTACTTTTATTATAAGGATCATTCCACAAAAAAAATAAATAAATAAAAAAAAATTGGACTTTTTTTTTTGTTTTTTTTTTTAATTTTTTTTTAATAATTTTTCGTTTTTCAAAAAAGATCTTTTTTAAAAAAAAATGTATTTTTTTTGAAAATTATTTTTTTAAGTGTGTGGGAAATGCAATACTCCATTTACTGCGAATAATACTGTGCATTTCAGATTATACAAAACAGGGAAAACGAAGATATAACGATCAGATCAGGGCTGACGTGGGGAGACGGTCTCTGCGACGCTCTGTATTTTATTTTAAAAAAAAACACACGTCTTTGTTTCATACGTTTTGTTTACTTTCAAACGGGCGGTATACAGGTTGTTTAGAAAAGAAAAAAAGTTCGTATAAACATACATGTATGTCATAAAACTACTTGTAAGGGAGATACGCCCCTTCAAATGGGGTTAGATTTTTATTTAATAACTCAGGAACTTCTTATGTTATAGCAACGAGGTATTGCATGTGATCTACCTCTAATAAGTCTTATCAGCCAATGGTATTTGCATGTAGTTACTTTAACCAGGGGCGTCCGAAATGGGGGTTCTTATCACTTTATTGCCCCAAACTTTTTTCTAAGTAACTTTTTTGTGGATTTATTATTAGAATAGTATTCCTCAGGTAAAGATACATAAAAAGGTACTCCTGTTGTAATACCATAGGATTAACCGTTTTCGAGAAAACTGCATTTGAACGTGAAATTTCACGTATCGAAGACGAAAAATAAAATAATAAAAAGTCCAAACCAAAATTACAATAACGCAGCTTGAATGTACATTCAAAACTAAGAAAAAGCTTCATATACAGGTACTTCCATAAATCTATCTTAAGGGAGTTATGGTCTCCTAAAAATACTCCATTATTAAAGAACCATGGTAGCCTTAAAAGCGATTTTTGAACCTACATGTATAGAAACTTTTTTTTCTTAGTTTTTGATGTAGAACCAGCTAGCGCCATTAAAATTTTGGTTCTCAGCATTTTAGTATTTAATTTTTCGTCCTAGAAAGTTTCACGTTCAAATTAATTTTTCTCGAAAACGGTTTATCCTACGGTATTACAACAAGAGTACCTTTTTAATGTGTCTTTACCTGAAGAATCCAATTCGATAATAAATTCACCAAAAAGTTAACAGAAAAAAGTTTGGGGCAAAAAAGTGATAAGGCCCCCCTATTTTGGACGTCCCTGGTTAAAGTAACTACATGCAAATACCTTATTAGAGATAGATCACATGCAATACCTAGTTGCTATAATACAAAGAGTTCCTGAGTTATTAAATAAAAATCGAATTTTTGGAACCCCATTTGAAGGGGCGTAGCTCTTACGAGTCGTTTTAGGACATATGTTTATAGGAACTTTTTTTCTTATTTTTGGGTAAGGAATTACACCCTACGTACCGTACTTAGTAAACACCCTGTATAATGGAATGCGTAGAATTACATATGTAAGAAGATATCTTCACGGCTTGTTTATTTTTTATTTTAGGGGAAATTTGTACAATGTGAAGATAAACATCAATATCACAGAAATTGCCAGATATCTATAGGTGATATTGATTCTTGCCCACATTGCGCGAAACCTACACCACACACTGACGTTTTTTTTACTATGCATTCCCCTACCAAACCTATATTTTTAAATAGCCAAAAAGTGCAATAGTAAGTATTTTAATGTTTTATGTTTAAGGGAACGTTCAAGTATTACGTAACGCAAATTTTGATCATTTTGGACCCCCCCCCTGTAACGCTATTTTCCTATACCATTAACATGGGCGTAACACTCCAAAATAACCCCCCCCCCCAGAAGCGTTACGTAATACTTGAACGTTCCCTAAGTTGTTTTCTGGTAGCTTTTTTAGACTGAAACGACTGAAATAAGTAATTTAGCTGATTGTTTTTTAACGTTTTTAATTAGTCATTTAACTGTATTTGTGACTATGGTGTTTCCCTCTGTTTTAATCATATTATAATTAAACCTTGTTATTTTTTTTGTCCAAAAATAAGCCACCCTGTATTTTCTATCTCTTACAATTAAATTAAATTGCCATTTGACATACAGGGCTATTCTTTTAAATGGTACAGTACCTTTCTCTTTTTTGTGTGATGAGATAGAGATATGCTTCTTCCAGCAAAGTTTTATCTAAGAGCTAATCTACCTGTTGATGTTATTTTTTGAATACTGGCACTTCCGGTAACCCTAACTTTGGTTTTTTAAATGGAACACCCTGTATATTTTACTATTATTTGTGAGTGGTTCAGCGAAAAGGCATATTAGCGTAAAAAAATCGTTTATTTTTTATTTTTTGGGGTTTCCGATGCATTGTACATTTCTACGTTAATTAATGAAAAAAAAAACATTAATAGCTCATTAATTTTAAGGGGTGATTCTACATAAGAAAGTTTGAAAAAAAGTTCCTATAAACATATGTCTAAAAATGCGTCGTAAGGAAGCTTAGCCCCTTTGAAAGTGGCTAAAAAAATCGGTTTTTATTTAATAACTCAGAAAGGCTTTGAGATATAGCAACGAGATTTTGCACGTGAACTAATATTAATAAGGTCCATCTTCGTATGTTATTTTCATTTACTTATTTTAACCAGGGGTGTGCAAAACGGGGGGCCCTTATTAGTTTTTTATCCCAAACCTTTTTCTGTGTAATTTTTTTGTAATTTTATTTTTGGAATATGATTCCTCAGGTCAAAATAAATAAAAAAGGTACTCTTATTCTAATACTTTAGCATTAACCGTTTTCGAGAAAAATTAATTTGAAGGTGAAATTTCATGGATCAAGGACGAAAAATTAAGTACGAATATGTTTAAAACCAAAATGTCAATGATACAGGGTTATTCTATATAAAAAACTAAGAAAAAAGTTTCTATACATGTTCGTCGAAAAATCACTTTTAAAACTACTATGGCCCTTTAAAATGGAGCATTTTTAGGAGCCCATAGCTTCCTTACGATTGATTTTTGGAAGTACCTGTATATGAGGTTTTTTTCTTAGGTTTTGATGTACATTTACTTTGCATCAATGAAATTTAGGTTTTCAATATTTTAGTACTTAATTTTTCGTTTGGACTCTCGAAAACGGTTATTTTGACCTAAGGAATCTTATTGCAAAAACAAAATTACAAAAAAAATACACAGAAAAAAGTTTGGGACAAAAAACTAATAAGACTCACCAGTTTCGCACACCCCTGTTTAAAATAAGTACATGAAGATTGTTTAATTTCCATAATTATATTTTTAATTTTTATATTGAAAATTAAAATCTAGGGGATTTTTGAAATAACTAACTATTCGGGTGGATTCGTCATGCGCATCGGCAGAACTAAACCACGTGAATTAGTTCGTTAACATGAGTTCGTTGCAAAATGTCGGAGAAGCAACTAGCAAGTCGTTTAATATTCGAAAAGTCGTTAAATATCTTTTGTTAAAAAACACCTATTCTTGGTGTCAAATACTCTCGTTCCAAACCTATATTTATCCTTACACAACCTCAACACGAAGACTCCACCTGTGCACAGGAAACCAGATCAGCAACATCGATCAGCATCAAAGCTTCAGAAATAGGTCAGTGAAATCCCTATTTATCCCTTTTACCCTTATATACAACCCCCTAAGCAGTTCTCTATCGCTCGTTTCGTTAATTTAAAGTCGCTATATGCGAGGTTGGAGAGCTATCGAAGGGATACATTTTTTATCTAACCTGGACAAAGATAGCATACGAAGATAGGGTTAGGTATTAAGGTTAGTTTACAACCTCGTTTCTGTAACTTAAAGCGTTCCTGAGTTATTAAATAAAAACCGAATTTTTGAGCCACTTTCAAAGGGGCTTAGCTCCCTTACAACGCATTTTTAGACATATGTTTATAGGAACTTTTTTCATATTTTCCTGTGTAGAATCACCCCTTAAAATTAATGAGATCATTTACTGGACATCCTTTATGTCTTATCTTCAGAATATTTTTACTTAAAAATATCTACACCATAACATCTCTACTTAAGATTATATCCACTGAGTTACAACGAGTTGACGTTTATACACATCACTATACACTAACTGTAAACACATTTTTTTCGAAATCTACTTTCTTACGATTTTGAGAAAAGACTTTACAGCCATTAACTTTAAAATGAAGTACCGTGAGCGGGGGATACTTTTTGAACTGTGGGGTAAACTTTGAACAAATGCATTAGTTTATTTACATTTATTTAATAACTTTATTAATATTTTGAAGTAAACAAATTTGATACCAGCTATTATTTAGATCTAGACGTATATATTAGTACTTTTCAACATGTTATGTTGTTATTCGTGATTTTTCAGTATAGATTAAAATCGGTGTTCAAAAACCGCCATTTTTTAGTAAGAAAAGTTTTACCTAAAATATAATAATATTGAATGATTTATTTAATGAAACCTAATAATGGTTTAACCTTATTGTTTTGCAGAACTGCTAGATTATATTTCTCGGCAGGGCCGGATCGAGCTAGCCCGGGCCCCGGTGAAACTTATTACCCGAATCCCCCATTTTTCCAAATGCTAAGGCATTTGTACGTTGTGGGGCTGAAGTGGCACTCCTATTCATTAACTAAGTTAGCGCCGCAGGCGAAATTTTTTAAGAATTATGTAAATTTCTGACTTTTTTTAATTTCATATCTTAAACTCAAGTTTTACTAATTAAAAAAAGAAAGTCTTAGCGCCGCAGGCGAAAATTTTTACATCTTTGATAGTCCTATTTAATTTTTAAACAGTACTTTAAATTTCAAAAAAATACAAGCTCTGGAGCCGCAGGCCCTGTTTCTCGCTATAAAAAGGTGTTTAAAATTATGCTGAAGCTGACATATAAATAAATAAAGAAAAATCAATTAGAAAACAACTTTTGAAACAAAAACAGTAACTGACAAAAAAATGTGATTGAAATAC
This sequence comes from Brachypterus glaber, assembly GCA_958510825.1. Taxonomy (NCBI): domain Eukaryota; kingdom Metazoa; phylum Arthropoda; class Insecta; order Coleoptera; family Kateretidae; genus Brachypterus; species Brachypterus glaber. Next base: position 27,282,026 of record OY294048.1, on the reverse strand, counting down.
TGGGTGTCCCAGCTTTTTGTCAAAGATATTAGTTGTTTGTTAACTATTTTTAAAAACTTTTAGTAAGTTTTCTTAACAGGTGCATATTTGGAAAATGTTTTCAAAATTACAGGGTGTGCCAGAAAAATGGTACATGCACAACATATGTTTTTTTAATGGAACCGTCTGTATATTTTATGATTTTTAAATTCTGCATCAAATTCCAAATCTTTTAATATGCAACAACCTATATCTATCTCCAATAGTTTTTGAGTTATTTCAATTTTAACGAAAAAAATTGTCATAATCAAGCAATGGCCAAAAAGTCGTATCTCCTAACATTTTAATGATTTGGGTTAATTTTAAGAAAATCCTATTCTTTCCTCTAAAAATAAAGTTATCTCAAAAAAATATACAGGATGTCTCAGAATGCAATAAAAAGTTGAAGAAATTCAAATGCCCTTAAGTCACTTTTTTTAAATAGCACCCTATATATTGTTTATTTTAAATAAATAGAAAACTAATACATATTAAAAGATTTGGAATTTGATGCAGAATTTAAAAATCATAAAATATACAGTGTTCTATTAAAAAAGTATGTTGTGCATGTACCATTTTTCTGGCACACCCTGTACTTTTGAAAATATTTTCCAAAGATGTAAATGTAAACCACTTATACGAATACTTACAGTTCTTAAAAATAGTTAACAAACAACTAATATATTACTTTGACAGAAAGCTGGGACACCCGGTACAATGATATTGGATGAAAAAAATATTTGATTTAATGGTACTACACTACACTGGTACCTTCCCATTAAAAAAAATGAGTTCTATTGAAAAAAAATGATTTGCCTAGATTTAAAAGAGCTCAAAATTGGTTAATAATTAAATAAAACGTTGTTTTATATTTTTCCTAAGAAAATTACTAAGCCAAGAATAATTTTGCGTATTTCAAAGCTAACTAGATTTAAAATTAAAATTTAATTCCAAAATTACATGTGCTATCAAAATTTGGCAAATTATACTTGGTTGTAATCAAAATATGTAAAAATAAACAGGGTGCTCCGTTTAAAAATAAATGTTTATGTTTGTTTTTATGTTTGTTTTTAACCTCGTACTATTCTACTTAATTAAGCATCCCCTAAGTCCAGGACTTGTGTGGGCTAGTAGTAGAGGGAACCACCGGCTTTAATTGACTTTCGAACCAATATATCTAGGGAGTACGCCTTCGCCAAATTTCAATTATTAATTAACTGAAAAAAGCAATCGTTGCCAGTGCCAATAGTTGGGTTCATTTCCGGCGAAACCGAAAGTGATTTTTTTTATAATGTCAAAAAATGATAATTGATTAAATAACTGAGAAAACCTTTGTTTTAGCAAAGAAGTATTGCGTGTGATATATTTCTAATAGGCCTTATCAGCCAATGGTATTTGCATGTAGTTACTTTAACCAGGGGCGGCCATATCACTCTTCTGCCCTAAACTTTTTTCTGTGTAACGTTTTTGTTAATTTATTATCAGAATAGTATTCCTCAGATACATAAAAAGCTACTCTTTTTGTTTAATTATCCGTTTTCGAGAAAAATTAATTTGAACGTGAAAAGAAGACAAAAAATTAAATACTAGAATATTGAAAACCAAAATTATAATAACACAGGGTAAATGTTCATTTAAAACTAATAAAAAAAACTCTTTTAATGGAAGTGATTTTAAAATGAGACCACAGTTCTAAAAATTTTCTTATCAGTCTGAACAGATGCCAAAAGGCTCCAGGCGCTGCGCACTATGTAGCACTGCAAAAAATATATTCTATGCAAAAAGTCCAAACCAAACAAAAATTGCTTTTAAGAGTTTCATAAGAAATGATTATTTATTTCACTTATGATATATCAAAGTGGTTACAAAATGAAACTCATAATAAATAAAAGCACGTTTTTTTTTTTTTTAATTTTAGTATTTTTTACTTCTGGAATTTACTTTTACTACAAAACCTTAAAAAATATACTTTTTAGAAAAAAAAAACAATTCGTGCTTCAAAGGGCCATTATAGCTTTAAATGCATTTTTGGGACCTACATGTATAGAAATTTTTTTCTTAGTTTTTAATGTAGAACTACCCCGAATCAATAAAATTTTGGTTTTTAACATTTTAGTATTTAATTTTTCGTCCTCAAAACGTTTCACGTTCAAATTATTTTTTCTCGAAAACGGTTTATCCTACGGTATTACAACAAGAATACCTTCTTTATGTATCTTTACCTGAGGAATAAATCCACAAAAAAGTTAGACAGAAAAAAGTTTGGGGCAAAAAAGTGATAAGGCTCCCCCATTTCGGTGGCTCCTGGTTACAGTAATTATAAGCAAATACCATTGGCTGGTAGGCCTTATTAGAGATAGATCACATGCAATACATCGTTGCTATAACACAAATGTTTCCTGATTAAATAAAAATCGAATTTTTGAACCCCTTTTGAAGGGGCGCACTTTATCGTCAAATGAAAAAAAAATGTTCAAAATTATTTTATCATTAAAATAAGGCCAGCAATACTTTTTCCTGCGTCAACTTTAAGTAACCCCTACTCGCCAGGCTCGATAAATGTCAAAGTGACGTTTAATAAAAGTTGACATAGGAAAAAACCCGTGGGTTGACGATCGAAGCGAGCCCCCTGCTAGGTCCAAAAAGTCCAAACCCCACTAGTAATATACATAAAAAAAATGGTTTATTCACAGTTGGGAGTTTTAATATTGAAGTTTTAGGACTAAAAGGGTTCATTTGAGGAGATTTTTGACTTATTTAAAATATATACACGTCGCCAAAATTCTTTCACCCCTTCCCCCCCCCCCCCCCCCCATTAATTATAAAACTCAAACAAAAATTATTCTAACAAATATGTGGGTTCAGTTCTATATTTTCTTTTTAAATGCTTTATCACGTGTAAGGTTATTTTCATAAAATGAATACGCGCCCAGGAATTAAATTATAAAAATTGTATCAATTTTTATTGAAAAAAATCAATGTCACAACATGTGAGAAACAAAGATGTCAATAACCAGTATGTCCTCCCCTGTTCTCAAGCCTAATTTACGCCCAAAAAAAATATTCAAATCTATTTTTTATGAACGATAACGCCACTCCCCACCGGCCAGGAGAACTTCGTTTTTGGCGAAAACTCGGCTTTTGGCCGTAATATCGTAAAAATTACTAACAAGGGGTTTTCGAGGACGCTGAAACTGAATCTGTTTTTAAAAATTCAAAATGGCGGGTCAAATATGGCGGTCATATCTGTTAGATTTTATTGGATTCTAATGAAAATTGGTATTCAGGGGTTTTCAAGGATGCTGAAACTGAATATGTTTAATAAAATTTAAAATTAAAAATGACGGACCTAATATGGCGGCAAAATCTGTAAAATTTCATTCTGATGAAAATTGGTATTTGTTCGTTTTTGAGGATGCTTAAATAGAAGATATTTTCAAAAATTCAAAATTTTAAATAGCAGATCCAATATGGCGGCATAATCTGTAAAATTGGATTCTGATGAAAATTGATATTCAAGGGTTTTCGAGGAAGCTAAAACAGAATCTGTTTTCAAAGATTATATGGCGACAAAATTTTATCGAATTCGGATAAAAATAGCTTTTCAAGTCCTAGACTTAGGGGATGCTTAATTAAGTAGAATAGTACGAGGTTAAAAACAAACATAAAAACAAACATAAAAAACATATTCAAGGGTTTTCAAAGGATGCTGAAATTGATAACTGAAATTATATACATTGAAACAAAACGAAACGAAATTGCTTTTTATTTATATAGGTAAAAAGTATAAAAAACGTAATATTATTAAGTTATACTTCCTTTAAAAACTTTCATTCAAATCTATATTTAAATCCCGACCTAAAATATTAATTAATTAAGCAATTTTCAATTTTTTATGAAAAAATATTGTATTTTCCCCATTTGTCCCCTTGCCCCACCCTAATGTTTACTAAAACAATCCCACAAGATTTCCCGGACAAACCGATCGACTGACTGACCTTTCGACCCACCGTATTTTTTTTTTTTGTTCAAAACTGTTTTATATCGACATGAAACGTAATAAAACGCAAAAATACGCAAAAAAATAACATTTCGCATAAATACAAACATCCCAAACATTTGGAAAATTTTCAAAATGGGAAAGAAAACAGCGCAAAAATGCGCATTTGGCAGTAAAGTGCTTATTGTAGGCTATTAAAAGACGTATGGTATTTAAAAATTGGTTGGGTTATGCAGAGTTATTTTACATTGAAAGTGAAAATTCTGCTTAAAATATTATGTTTCTGCTAATTTAAAATTTCATAAATCGTAAGAATTAAAAAGTTTTATTAATTAAGTATAATTAGTTTATATCTTTTTTAATTATTTTAATTTAAAACAGAATTTAAATGATAGCTTATTCGAAAGTATATTATTTATTTTAATGATAAAAGCATTAAAAAAAATTGTTTTTTTTCTAGTTTAAACCCTTGTATAAAAAAACGCTTTAATATAATGTAATAAAATTTTAAGAATAATTGCCCAAAATATTCCTTATTTGGTTGCCCTATTTACTTTTTGAAAAGTCGCCTGGCCCATAGTGATAGAGATAACCCCTGTTCACCCTAGCTAATTGTTGCTGTTCAGAAAGAATGGAACAACATATCACAGGAACAACCTTTTTATTGGCATGCTCAGACGTGTTACTGTTTTGCTTGAGAGCATAGGAGGACATACTGGTTATTGGCATCTTTGTTTCTCACATTTTGTGATGACCTTTTTTTTCAATAAAAATTAATTGACAAAATTTTTTAAATTTAATTTCTGGGCTACTCAGTTCATGAAAATAACCTTACATGCGATAAAGAATTTCAATAAAATGTTGAATTGAACCCACATATTTATTAGAATAATTTTTGTTTATGTTACAAATTAATTGGGGGGCCAATAATTTTGGCGATGTGTGGTATATGCAAAAAGATAGTTTCACCTGTCTTATTATTATTATTATTATTATTATTATTATTATTATTATCATTATTATTAGTTGGCAATAGTAGCGTTTGTAAAAACGATGAGACTATTGCTTTATGTACGTGTACCTTTGAAGTCGATATCTTAAATAGTTTAAAAGTTAAAAGGGGTGCTGACTTGGACCGCACTGTATATTGGCATTTTTTTAAACGTTAAAAAATAATCTTCCAAATAACATGCAAGTGTTTGAATAATCGGAAATAATTTAATTGTTTCTTTAAAGTTTGTTGTCAAAGGAAAAAAAATAGTCCAGTGGCTTCGCCTCTGTCGTTATTATTTCCAGACAATAAACTTTCATAAAAACAGTAGGATTTATTCCCGAATTATTCTCAGTCTCTTGTGTTATTATATTATGGGTTATTCTAGTAAGTATAGTAAATATATCAGACTAACATCCCTACCCCCAAATTCCCTACTGTCCAACCTCCTACTTCATAACGTCCCTACTCTACAACAACCCTACTCCATTACATCCCTACTCCACAGTAACCCTACTCCGCGCTATATGCATTCATTTAGCTACTTGACATAACTCAAAAAAATATTTGTCAGTTTAAGTCATTAACTATTTGGTTTATTAAATACTCATTTGTTAGTTCACGTTGCGAGAACGCGGACAAAGAGACTATTACAATAACCCATTTGGAATTATTCTAGAATTTTATGTAATGTCGAGAACAAAAATAAAATTATCTAGAAAAAGTTCTTTGTTCCACGAAGCATTCATTTATTGTTAATCGATTGCATATAGTAGAGTTGTTGGGAGTAGGGTTATTGGGAAGTAGGGTAGTTACGGGGTAGGGTTGTTATAGAGTAAGGATGTTAGGGAGTAGGGAAAATAAGTGTAGGGATGTTAGGCTGCCGAAAATATTTTTGAGTTTTTGAAAAATTAAAAATAAAAAAAATTAACAAAGCGTGTTTCAAAAAGTTTTACTATATTAATATTTTTTGGTTTTGCCTTATTAACTTTTACAGGTACTGTATACAGTCAAAATAATTTTTTATACAGGTCCAAAAATATGAAAAAAAGTTCTTGTAAAGGTTGGTCCGGAAATGAGTCCTACCTAAGGGTACATCTGAAAAGTATTCTTTTATTTAATATCTCTGGAACCCTATGAACCATAGGAACGAATTTTTGCACATTCCTTAACATTAATAAAAGTTATCATTTTATGTAATTTTTATTTGGAAATGTTTACCAGGGACGTGCAAAATAGGGGGCAATGTCACCTTTTTGCCCCAAACTTTTCTATCTGTAGAATTTTTGTCATTTTCTCAATAAAATATTAATATCTCCTTTTGGATTTCCAATAAATATATTTATTATTATTAATCTTTGATTAACAATACATAAAAAAAGGTACTCTTTATGTAACGCCGTAGGGCCAACCGTTTTCGAGAAAATTGCAATTAAAGAGGCATCAAAAATAGAAACTAAAAAATGCACTAATAAAAATTTCAATGATGCAGGGCGTTTCTATATCAAAAACTATAAAAAATCCCGTACACAAATATCCACAAATCGCGTTTAAGGAAGTTACGGTCCCTTGAAAAGTTTTATTCTTTAAGAGACCATAGTACTCGAACCTATAGGTTCTATAGATGTATACGAGTTTTTTTCATAGTTTTTAATGTAGAATCACCCTGCATTATTGACATTTTTATTGATGCATTTTAATAATACTTCTGCTTTTTTATTTTTTTCGTCTTTTATTAACTCTTTTTACAGTTTTTTAGTTTGATATCTTTTTGTAGATTTTTCTTCGTTCCACATGATGAATGAATTTTTGAAACATGCTTATTTTTTAAACCAATTTTAACCTTATGGTCGTTTTAAAATTTTAGTCCGTCAGCTAAAATGACGTTTGATTATAATGTAGCGAATAAGTCTAAATGTTCGACCCCGCCGCCTGTACTGAATGGAGTTGGGTTGCAACCAATTTCACCTATATTAAATGGAGTGGGGTTGCAACCAGTGGAGCCTGTCTGTGGTAGCGACAAACTTTTTGACCTTAATGATTTGTACGAAGCAGTGCTGGCTGAAGATTTGGAAGCTTTATCTTTGATAATAGGTTATTATATTCTTTTTTTACTCCTTGCATCCGAAAAAAAAATAGTTTTTTTGTAGAAAAAAAATTATACTTTACCTTTTCTTAACTTTATAGAAAAATAGTTTGGACTTTATCTAATTTGTTTTTATTTGTTTTAATTTGTAAAGACCTTTAAGAATCGATAATTTTGACTGTAATTGCAAATAGAGTTAGTATAATCAATTACAAATTAAAAATTACTTTTCAATATGCAATTTTGATTCCAAAAACGTATTCAATCAAACAGAAAAATTTTCATTTCCATGTGCTTCAATACAAAATTTTTTTAGAGGCTTATTTTATTATTCACAGCGCATGCGCTAGAATAATATACAGTAGTTTCGAATTTTCAAAAATCTTCATAGACAAAAAATTCTTGGATATAAATTTTTTTCATGAAAAAATAATCATCTTTTTTTAATATCCGTCCCTCTGTCCGTCCGATGTCACGATTTTTGTGAACACGATAACTCAAGAACGAATAATCCGATCGGCTTGAAATTTTCAGAAAAAAAAACAAGTTCTACGAGGAAAAGACCCATATAGTTTTTGAAAGTAATACCCCAAAAAAAAAAACAGTTATGGGTGGTTAAACTTAAAAAAAATCGAAAAAATCTGACAGAAATTTCCGATTAACGTAACTTTTTTAGGAAAAATTACTTTTATTATAAGGATCAATTTTTTACCAATTTTTAAAGAAATCCCCCCCCCCCAAAAAAAAAACAAAAAAGTTATGGGGAGTTAAACTTTTAAAGAAATCGAAAAAAGCTGAAAGAAAATTCCGATTAACGTAACTTTCAGGAAAAATTACGTTTATTATAAGGATCAATTTTGAAAGTAATCCCCGGAAAACGAAAAAGTTATGAGGGGTTAAACTTTTTTAAAAAATTAAAAAACTATCCTTAAAAAAAAAATCAAATGAATTTTTTTTTTGTTTTTGATTTTAAAAAAAAATGTTAATTTTTTTTTATTTTTTTTTTTTAATTTTTTTTCAAAAAGAAAATAAAACAAAATTGTTGAAATTTTTTTTTTAAGTTTTTTTTAATTTTTTTTTTTTTAAGTATTATATACCATATAATAATATACCATTTACTGTGAATAATTTATAATGGAATTCGTATCGTTACATATCTTCACGACTTATTTTATTTTTTTAGCATCGAAAACAGTCAATTTAAGTCAAGAAATAGCAGAGGTGAATGACGGCACTGTCCTCCATTTGGCATCACAAAAGGGCCTGCTAGGTCCAGTCCACCTGTTAGTAGTAGGCGGAATCGATATAGATCTATTTGATAGTGGACAGAGCACAGCTCTTATGTTGGCAATAATGGAAAATCAAAATGATATTGTTGAGTATCTGATAAAAGCTGGAGCTGATGTTTCCCTAAAGGTAAGAAACGTCTTAACTACAGGGTGCCCGTTTTAGAAAAAAAAATGCGCATTTTCATGCTGATCAATAATCTAAAATTTTACCTATAATTTTTTGTTTTTTAATGATCGCAAAAATATTTTTATTTATTTATTTGTATCTTTTTGATCGAAAATCGAAAAAGCTGGAACTTTTTAACGGAAACATTGTTGAGGTACTTTTTTGTAAGAAATCTAAATCTGTTATCATATTATGCATGGCATTTTAGATGCAAGAGTTACAACACCTAACTTCCGTTTTTTCTTATGGCCACCATTTTGGATTTTTACATTTTGGAATACAGTTTTTTTTTCTGATTACGGTAATGTATCACATGAGATGATCAAGTCTTACATTTTGAGCGAAATTCCAAAAATCATTTTAGCTTTGGAGTGCTTTGGAAACAACGAAGCAATTAAATTAACGAAGTTTAGGTATGAAACTGTAAACACTGGCAGTGTAATCAAAATGTAAGGAACGGCTAATTGTAGATCTAAATGCCGTGGGTTACAATGTCATATTGACAATGTTTACAGTTTCAAATTTAACCTTTATTAATTTAATTGCTTCGTTGTTTCCAAAGCACTTTGCGCAAAAATTATATCACGGTGCGGTGGTGCGACGGTTTAAATCAACTTCAAATTACCCCATTTCTGTTTCTATACGACGATTCTATGAGACGTTAGTATGATTTTAACCAAAAATAAAAAAAATCTATCGAGCACATTTTTTTTATTAAGCAAAAACCCCGTATGTTGGACACTTACCTTGTATTTGACTATTCACTAAATATTTACTCAAACTATTATTATTTTTTTTTGTTTTATTTTGTTATAATATACGTGAACTGCAAAATAATTTTCATAAAAATAATTAATAATAAAAAACCCCTTGTAACGGATGATACAAGAAGTATTGCCTAATTATCTCCGTAACTATAAAAGATAACAAATAACTTTTTGAAATTTACAGAGCTTGTATGAACCGTAAATACCCGCATTTTGTCATGGTCATTATAAAAAAAAAATCATTTCCTGTCTTAGCGGAAGTGATACCAACTTTTGATTTTTAAATGGAACCCTATATATTTGCTTACATTTATAGATGCGTATTTAAATTATCTTTTTATTAACATATCACAAGTCGATATTTGCATTAAAGGATCCATTTTTCATAAACACAACATGGCGGTCCGATGACGTCCATATTGGAATATTTCTGAAACTTAACATTTTAAATCTTTTAATAGTAGGCTAAAAATTTACTGTTGATCTGAAACTGATTTCCTTTTGTTTTTATGGATATTGCGCTATTTTGAAGTTTTTTTTTTTCAAATCATCAACTTAAACGCCATTTTGTGCTAAATTTTTTAAAGGAAACGACCTTTTTTTGATTTCGCTAAATTAAAAACTCAGGTATACTCTACAAGAAAAAAGTACAAACACCCTAATAGGGTTGGAAATTGTTTGGGAAAATGGCCATATTCCGTTGGGAGCTTATTAAATCCCAAGGGAATATGGACATTTACCCCGAAAAGGGCCAACGCTATTAGAGTATTTCTACGTTTTTCTTGAGTATACCTGAGTTTTTGATCTAGTGAAATCAATAATAGGTCGATTCATTTAAAAAATTAGCACAAAATGGCGTTAAAGTTGATGATTAAAAAAAATTAATATAACGCCATTTTCAAAAAAACAAAAGACAATCAGTTTCAGATAAACAGTAAATTTTTAACCTACTATTAAAAGATTTGAAATGAAAAGTTTCAGAAATATTCCAATAGGACCGCTATGTTGTTTTTATGTAAAATGTCTCCTGTGGCGCCATATTTAACACAAATATTGAGAATGAAAATAGAATTTAAATACGAATCTAAATATGTAAGCAAATGTAAAGGGTTCCATTTAAAAATCAAAGTTGGTATCACTTCCGCTTAGACCGGAAGTGATATTTTTATAATGACCATGCTAAAATTGGGGTATTTACGGTTTATACAAGTTCTGTAAATTTCAAAAAGTTATCTTTTATAGTTACGGAGATAATTCGTAGGCAATACTTCTTGTGTCAGGGTTTTTTTATTATAAATTTTATTTTTTTATGACGATTATTTTGCAGTTTACGTATATTAAACAAAACGAAACAAAAAAATAATAATAATTTGAGTAAATATTTAGTGAAAAGTCATATACAAGGTAAGTGTCCAACATACGGGGTTTTTGTTTAATAAAAAAATGTGCTCGATAGATTTTTTTTTATTTTTGGTTAAAATCATCCTAAAGTATCATAGAATCGAAGTATATAAACATACATGGGGTAATTTGAAGTTGATTTAAACTGTCGCACCACCGCACCGTGATATGTTTTTTAATTTCGCTCAAAATATAAGAAACGTAATCAGAAAAAAACTTTATTCAAAAATGTAAAAATCCAAAATGGTGCACATAAGAAAAAACGAAGTTAAGTGTTGTAACTCTGTATATTAAATAATAAATTATTTTTATAAAGGTCAGGCCGGACAGACGTCGTTCGAGCGACTCGCTCCCAGACAGCCGTATGCGAGCAAAATGTGGGGAAACTGTCTAGGGACTGAAATGGGATACCCATTGCTAATTGGGATATTGCAGGGTCCCCACAGATCAGAAAAATTAGTAAAATCAGGGAATTAAAAATAATAATTGGAAAACCCTAGAATTTAGCTACTTTATGCTTAAGAGTCAGGGAAGATATTAAAATGTTCAAAAATCAGGGAATTTCGCTTTACTTGGTTAATTACGATTTTGTATCCAATAGATCATTGCGCAATATAATATACTTTCCCTAAACCGAATTTAACCTGCAGCAATTTTATTTAACTCGAGATTCAAGCCCAAATACGTCGACTCTGTGCTGCGGCACGAGTCGTGTGTGTTTACCTATACGCGCTGTTAAAATACGTAAACTAACAAAACTGCTATCAGAAATAGATAAAAATGGGTGAATACCCACGTTTAAATACGTTTAGTCTAAATTTTTCGGAAATTTAAAGTAACCTTAGTGTTTTGGATTACCAACTGTTTCTTCAAAATGTAATGATGAAGTGGTATCAATTGGAATTCAACCAAAAAAAATTATCGTCAGAATAAAAACAAATGCTTATTTGGAGACTATTTACGATGATTTTAAAGGAAACCTAACCTATACAGATATCAATGGAATTAAAAACGTTCATCTAGGAAATAAAGTGGGATAATATCGGTAATCTTAAACGTTTATATTAAATTTAATTTTTTACCTCAATAACTGAAAACTTTCCAAAGCAGATGGATCGAATGTTTGTTTATATTTTTTCCAAAACTTATGTTTTAATTTTATGTCTTTAATGATGTCTTTTGTAAACCATTTAGGATAAAAACTACTTTTACTGAGAAGCTTAGGCACATATTTCTCAAAAATAGAGTCAAGCTTATTATAAAAAGTATTACATGCAATGTTGACTTCTGTAAGATTACTGAGAATAGGCCAATCCAGTATAGACAATTCACGATATAGACCTTCAAAGTTAGCTTTTTTAAAATTATATTTGGTTGTTTCGTTGGTTGGAAATTTATTCTCATCAATGATGTGAGTATTAATAAAAATACATAAAGCAGGGTGATTTAACCAACTTTTACTTGACAGATTTAATGTTACTAGTCTAAAAAACAGAAGAGCTTCCAACTCTGTTGTTTTTTTGTATCAAATAATTAATAACAATATTGACTGTCCCGAACTTTTGAAAGTGTTAAATTTTCATGTTCCTACAGCAAATACTCGTTCATGTAATACTTTTTACATATTAAAACCTAGAACCAACTTACCAAAATTTTCACCCATCTACTCAATGTGCAATAATTATCATGCTATTCAGATGTAGATATATTTAACTGCAGCCCCAGCCGTATTAAATTATTTACATTTCGCCAGTTAGACCTGGATTAACTATTTTCTTTTTCTTTGTGTTCTTTGTATATTAATTAACCTTAGTGTAATTTACTTAAGAATTTTGTTTTGATGTGACTCATCCTAGAATTGGTTTTAAACTGTTGGATGTAAATTAATTAAATAAATAAATAAACCTGCACAAAATAGGTATCGAAATTCCTGCAGACGAAATTAAAAAAGTCTTTGTTAAATATGGACAAGTACATGATATTATAAATGACACATGGAAAAACTTCCCCTTCAATGTGTACACAGAAACCAGATATATTAAAATGACTTTACAAACGAACGTCCCTTCATATGTACCATATCGTCGTATCAGCCAACAACATTTTTTCAGGTTTTCACTTTTTTGCATTTTTTAATAGAGCTTTTTACCACCTTTTTGCCTGTACTGTAAAAATAAAAATATTATGCACATACCCCATTTTATTTATAATACAACCATGTTATATCTGCAATTTTTGAGATTTTTTAGTGCAACGAGGTTCTAACTGATAATAAAGTTAGTT
>OY294048.1:27240927-27268825 GCA_958510825.1 Brachypterus glaber | reverse complement strand
AAGCCATAAAACTTTGTCAGTAAGCTTATTGGCTCATTATAATTCGTTTAAGAAGATAAAAAAAATAACCTTACTTTGTAACATATAAGGTAAAACCCCCAATAGTTGACAGTCTAAGAAAAATTCTATAATGTTTTTTAATTAAAATTTTATCTAATATTTTTTTTAAATATTTTATTGAATACATGTGTTTAGTTAGATGTTTTCTTTCTATATTAGTACCAAAATGTTTGAATGTGATAATACAAACAAATATTTTTAATTTTTTTGTAGACCCTGTAAAAATTGTTAAGTTGACAGGGGTAATAAAGTAATTTACCAATAGTTGACATATAACATCGCTAATAGTCGACATAACATATTTTTCTTTTATTTTAAAAGAAATATTACTTTAAAAGCATAATACTTTAAAAATGTAACTTATAAATTACGTTTTACAAAACGATATCAAAGCACCAATAGTTGACAGTATTTTAACCAATAGTTGACGTAAAATTCCCCATCAACTTTAAAGCTCTAAATCTTATTTTATCTCTAAATGCTATGCGACTAGAGGTTAACCAGAATTGTACAATAACTTACAAAACTGAATTGAAGTTCTTAGCAAAATACGAAAAATAAGAGATGAGCATTTTAGTTAAAATACTTTGATATATTTTATTTTTTTGTTACAATTATAAAAAAAAAAACATTCATTTTATCTTAAAACACCCATCCACATTTAGATCTTTATTAAATGTGCAGGTGTCCACAGATCAGGGAAATCAGGGAAAAGTCAGGTAATTTGATCAACTGTAAAAAATCAGGGAAACTGAAAAAAAGCTGTGGTGTACATGATAAACTATTACTAAAACAAGTTTTTATTCATAGAGTTCTACCATTCCATCGAACAGTTTTACAGAAAAAAAGTTGAAAAAAATTAAAAATCATAACTCATAAATAAAAGGATGTTGAAATTTTTTACGACTATTGGCTTCAAAAACTTTTTTTTGTATCTCTACGTTCATGATCTGTACTAAAATCAGGGCAAATTTTTAATTTTTATCAGGGAGTTCAGAGAAGAATCAGGAAAGCATCATGAAAAAATCAGGGAAGAATTAGGGAATCTTAATTTGAAAACCTGTGGTCACCGTGAGGTGTATAATACAGTATTTTAAACGATCCTCAAGAGCCGTAAAATTAGCTGTCAACTATTGAAATTTGTTGATTTTTTAATCTAGTGGTTGACACCCCCTATGTAAAAAGCTAAAACTGTCTTATTGAGTTGTAAATAATCAGAAAAAGTTTGATTTGAAACCATAAAAGCCTGTAATTAAGATTAGCATGCATAAATACGTATTATTCACTAAATAATGAAAATTAAAAACACCCAATTTCTTAGCACTTGCCTTAAGAAACTGTAAAAAAAATTGAGAACAAAAACACTCCACTAAAAAATTGTCTGCCATATTAAAACCCAACTCATCACTTGATCTTCAGTTGTAAATTCTAAGACTAGATGGTACTAGGTGCCCATTTATTATTTATTTCGCCTTAATAAATGTAATGTAATCTTATTTTAGGTTGTTTTATTTAAAACTGTCAACTGTTGGGGTAGTGTCAACTACTGGGTGTTTTACCTTACGATTATTTGTATATTTTTAGTTTAACGGTTGACCGCTGTGGCGGCCAGTTGACTAAGTGAGGACCATCGATTTGGCAACATTGTTTTACAAATTCTCTTAATAATTCATATAGGTTTTCTTTTTATTATCACCAAGCAGGGTAGCAATTAACACCATAATTTTAGTAAAAGTAATTGTTATTCAGGATATCCAACCATTAATTATAATTATTATTATAATACGATACAAAATTCTGAAAAAGAGAAATTTACCTACTCGATTACTTACACTATAATTTTAGTAAGTGAATCCTTTGGATTAGTAAAAAATACTGCTGATAAAAAAGAACATTTTTCCCTATAGTTAAGTATACCATGCGTGTCAAAAGTCCGCCTTCCTTTAACGTAAATATCCAAATTATCCAAATATTTTTTTTACATATATATTTAATACATTTAGGGATTCAATGGAGGCAGGGGACTAAAGGAGCAAATTTTTAAAAGGGAAGGGGGTCGTGTTGTACATCATTTTAAAGATAATTAAATTGTTTATTCTACCATATATGTTTTATTGCTTTTGACACTTTTCTAACACGTTTCGGCTTCCAATGCAAAAATGGTAAATTTTCTCGGAAGCCAACAATTTTTTTAAATTGATTGGACATAAAAACGAAAAATTTGGAACCGCGTGCACTTTTGCGTTTAAAGTAACTTTAGTCGTATGTCTGTCTACCTAGCGATGTTACTCAACTAAAAGCCGATAATACTGGCTGCCTTAAATTAAACAAATTTTAAATGATATAAATGAAAATTACAAAAAAAAATCCAAAAAAATCGTTTTTTTTTTTAATAAAAAAACAAAAAATTTAAAATTACAAATTACACTGTCGGTCTTTAAACTCGGGACACCTAAAAAATTGATATTTTTTAAATGCTGAAAGTAGATATATTTTTTAATAAAAAAAAAACATCAGGCACCAAATTTTAGCTCAAAAACTCTCCCAAAAACAATGTCAACCAAGAAATTTTGGTAAAAAATCTGTATGCAAAATTTTAAGTCTCTAGCTCAAAGCGTTCTTAAGTTTTCATGCTTTCAAGATTACAAATACGAATTTTCTAAAATTTGAAAATGATAAAGCAAAATACATAGAAAAAAAGCTTTCAGATGTTTTTAAAATTTTCTCCATTCCCCGGGGGTGGAGTTGTCAGATTCATTCATTTCAGAAACCTCAAAAACGGCAATATATCGGCTCGCTGAAGGCCGCCCAGGGAGTGAGTTTAAGTTTCAGCGAACTCAAAAATACATACCAATTTTATTTTTTTTGTGTCTTGTATTTTTTCCGCTTTGGCTCCTTTGCTCTATTCTATTTTTGTACAAAATATAACTATAATATAACTGTATACATGTATACTGTATACTCCAGAAATTATACTAAATTTATCCCGGCTCTATATGTTGTAATATTGTAAAAAATACAAAAATAAGAATCTGTGCCAAATTTCGAAAATTAAAAATTAATATATAAGGCAAGAATTTTGAATCAAACCTATCGTGCAAAATTTATAAATTAAAGGACAATAAAATACCTATTGACAAATTTTGTCAAAGCTTAAAAAATGAAATTTCAGGACTTTACAAAGTGAGGTCCGTATATTGATCCCCACTTGGTCGCGGCCCTCAGTTTGTAGGCAAATTTTACATTGAAGGGCCTCACTCTGTATGCTGGAAGTAAAAATATTTTTTAATCGAAAACAAGATCATGTACCAAATTTTAGCTCAAAAACTCTCCTAAACCAACCTAAACAATACCAAACACGAACTTTTAGTTAAAAATCTGTATGCAAAATGTTAAGTATTTAGATCAAAACGTTCTTAAGTTATCATGCTTTTAAATTACAAATACAAATTTTCTAAATTTTGAAAATAAAGCAAAATACATAGATAAAAAGTTTCGCGATTTTTTTAAAATTTCTTCATTCCCCGGGGGTGGAGTTATCAGATTAAATTTCAGAAACCTCAAAAACTCCAATATATCGGCTCTCCGAAGGGCGTCCAGTGAGTGAGATTAAGTTTTAGCGACCTAGAAAACACATACCAATTTTAAATTTATTGTATCTTGTATTTTTCCAGAAATGTCTCTTGCTAGCAAAAAAATGCTCTACCCAATTTTTACCAAAAACAATCCAAAGCGAGAACTTTTGGTAACCTGAATACCAAATTTTTAGTCTTTAGCTTAAACCATTTCTAAGTTATCCGATAACTGTTATCGTGCTTATATGATTTCCCGGACAGACCGAATGACAGTCGGTCGTGTTTTGCTCGAAATCAATTTTCTTACACAAAATATCATGAAATGCAAAAATATGAAAAAAGAATTGAATATATTTGCAAGATACAAGGGTTTCCTTATTTTTTTTACACCAAACATAAAACTCAAAAATATTTGCAAATAAAATTTAAAATATTTACACGAATAGACTAAGTTAAGTCTATGCAAAATATTTTTTAATTTTTAAATATTTGGAAATTTACAAAGCTCTAAATCCAGCGTTACTTGAAAGAACCGCTATGCAATATAGACTTAAAATGGAAAAGCACTAGCCTATGGGATAGATAACAATAATAACTCATTATTAATGTTGTGTTAATATTATTTTTTTTTTAAACATAACTATTATATAACTATTTGCAATACTTACCTTTTAAAGCAAGATCTACTAGAATTCTTCCCCGATTCATTTTTTTTTCACTAAATAAGAAAACTCGTGGATGTCTTGTGAATTGTAGGTGTACACAACATATTTTTTATTAAAATAAAAACAACTAGAATGGTCCATAAATCTGACAACATCTCTGGTCCTCACTTTGCTAGCTGTACAGTAAGTATATTATTTTATTATGGCTCACTTTGTCTGGAGTTTGATTTTTAATATACTTACAGCCAACTTTGTTGGTCAAACAGTTTGTCCTCGCTTTGTCTAATATACACCGCTTTTTCATTTTGCTTATTTATCATTTTTTTTTGCGTGTATACTCTCCAGAACTGTAATAATTAGGCATACAAACGTATTATAATATACTTTTTATATTATTTCAACGCTTCCTTCACCCGGTCCTCACTTTGTACCATATGATAAGGGCTCACTTTGTACTAAAGCCGTAAATATATGTATGTATATATATATATATATATATATATATATATATATATATATATACAGAGCGGTCCAAAAATCACCCCACCCCCCTCTTAACTTTTGAACCAGTTGAGATATCGACTTCAAATTTGGAACTTTTAAATAAGACAACTTAAACTATCTTTTAGCGTATATTTATTACTTTCAGCTCTTAAAATGTGGGCATGGGGGTACATTTTTTTTAAATAGAAAGGGGGGTCGTGTAATACATCATTTTAAAGCTTATAAAATTCTCCATTTAACTCCATATTTTTAAATTTAAAAAAAATAGGTTTAAAATGGGGTTGAAAATGGGTATTAATGTCAAAATTCCTCTAAAAAAAAAAATAATTTTTTTAAAATGTCTAATTTCATTATAAAAAAATGTTAATTATACTTTTAAACTAATTTTAGTTGACATAAATAAAAATTTATAAAAAAAACTTAAAAAATCGAATGTTTTAGCACAAAAAATCAAAACCTCAAAAAATTTAAAATGTTAGTTTAAATAGAGAATTTTATAAGCTTTAAAATGATGTATCACACCTGCCCACATTTTAAGAGCTGAAAATATCAAATATATGCTAAAAGATAGTTTAAGTTGTCTTATTTAAGAGTTCTAAATTTGAAGTCGATATCTCAACTCGTTCAAAAGTTAAAAGGGGGGTGGGTGACTTGGACCGCACTGTATATATATATATATATATATATATATATATATATATATATATATATATATATATATATATATATATATATATATAAATTTTGTCAGTTAAAAATGTTGTTATGCTAAAAAATATGCAAACTTCACTCTAGCTCAAAACCAAAAAAAAAAAAGAAAACTTTTGTTTAGGGTCAATTGAAGGTAACTTGGTTTGACTGGTAAAAATTTTATAGTGATATCTCTGTTAATAACGCCAGAAATCATCTGATTTATCTTAGACCTGTATATATTTTATTTTAAAACGCAAAATCTTGGCGGTTAGACCCCCAAAATTGGGGTTCTGATCAATCAATAGAGCTGAATTTTTATAGGCCACTTAGGGGGCCAGAATAAAGGCTTTAGCCAATTTTGGTTAAAATCGGTGACCAAAAATTTTTTCGGCCCAGCCTAATGTTTATGTGGTTTTGGAATTTGTTTAATATGGATGCTTTTTTTGTTGTAGCTTTGATTATGGACCCAAATTTTGGTTAGTAAAGTACAAATCGTTTACTTGTCAATGTGAGACGCCCGAATGTAACTATTCAGAAGAAAAAATTAACGAGACAATTGAAATTTTCAGTCGAAATCAACAAGCATTAGAGGATATTAGCTAGATGTGTTAACTTAAGGTTGTGTGAGATTGGTCGCGTCCACGTCTTTAGTAATATTTATTTAAAGGGTTACAATAAACTTTACAACAAAAAAGGTATTGATAAAACGACAGAAACAGTATTATTCACGACAAAAAAGGTAAATAAACGACAATATAAATAAACGACACGCACGACAGAATAGATATTTGCACTACAGAATAGGTATCACGGTAAGCTTGGACTTACTTTTAATCAGGAATGTAATCAGCCTTAGTTTTTTTAGAAATTAATTTGGGGACTTTCCATGGTTATTCTGGGAACAAAACGAAAAAAATCCTCCGGGCGCTTTTTAAGAAAACTCGATTTTCATTTGTTTTTATATTTTTTTCATGTATGTTTAATTTTTATTACGGATATCGAAAGATTTTGTTTTTTTTAAGCAATTTTATAGAACATGTTTGTTTTTATATTCATTTGTTTTTAAGATATTTAAAATCAAAATTGACAAAACTCATTTTTTAATCAATTGTTGAGATATTTAAAATAATTTAAAATTATTTTAACGCCAAAAATGGCTCTCAGCGCCAGAACACAATATCTATACAATAAAATTAAGTTGGCGTTGGTACTAAATTGTTATAATTTTGTGATAATTTTTTAACATAATTTGTAGATGGCGTTAAACTAATTTTAAATTATTATTTTTTTTTAAATATCTCAACAGGTTATAATGACAGACTTGATTAAAAATGAGTTTTGCAATTTTGATTTTAAATATCTTAGAAACAAATGAAAATAGAAACAAAGATATTTATTCTACAAAATTACTTTAAAAATGAAATCTTTTGATATCCGTAATTAAAATTAAACATACTCTAAAAAAAATATAAAAACGAAAATCAAATTTTTCTTAAAAAGCGCACCGAGGATTATTTTGGTTTCGGTCCAAATATAATCAATCAATTTCTAAAAAAAACTAAGAGTGATTACACTACTAATTAAAAGTAAGTCCAAGCTCGCCGTGGTACTTGCACGGCAAAAAATGAAAATTAACGACAAAATAAGGAATCAAATGACTGTCGACCATGGATTTAAAGCAATTCTCGCCGTTTAAAAAAATAAAAAAGCACCAAACTTGCAAAAAAAAATAAACAACGAACGCTTTTAACAAATGTGATAATCAAAACGCAGTTTGGACTTTGTGACATAGCAGCTTGTCAATTACTTGACAATGAAATTGTCACAAAGGCAAAAACTGCCTTTTTTATTTTCACCTCCTCAAATGAAATCATCTAAACTATTTGTTTTAAATGTATTTTTTAAAAAGAACACCTAAGTTTCATAAAGCAAAATGTCTAAAATGTTTAAAAATGCGAAAAAATTGTTTTCGTGATTTTGATTTAATTTTTTTCTCAAAAACGGAAAAAGATAGAGTTTAACTTAAAACATAATATTATTCGGAATCAGCACGAGAAATAATAATATAATCACGCAACCCTCACAGACAATTTTTGGTAATTGTTACTGGTAGTAATACTAGTGATAAATTGGCAAGTGATTGATTACTGAAAATGATTTTTCATCTATTTAAGTAATTTATTATTAGCATAAATTACTTGCCAAATTATTACTAGTTTTGTCACTATTAGAAATATATTATTGGCAGTAACTCACTACTTGTCAATTTATCACTAGTTTAAATTATTACTAGTAGAAATTTATTACTGGCAGTAATAAATTATTTGCCAATTTATTATCCCCCACCCTAAAGTGTATTCACCTCAGATATTTCCTCATTCTATAGTTCTATTAGGTTAAAAAAAAACTTTTATTTGTAATATTTTGTCGTCCTTTTTTTAACAAAATTCATAAGGAAGTTAAATATTTATTTTTAAATTATTAAATATGAAGTTAAATAATATGTATAACAATCAAGCAAACAATAGACTTGAACTATACAGTTAAATAAGATAACTTAACCTATCTTTTAGCATATATTTGATACTTTTAGCTCTTAAATGTGGGCAGGGGGCACGGGGGATATTTTTTTAAATGTAAAGATGGGTTGTTTGATACATCATTTTAAAGCTTATGAAATTCTCCATTTAACTATTATATATTTTCCAGATTGAAAATTCATTCATGGTTCTAACATCTAAACTTCTTCTAGTGAAGTAGTTTATTAAATAAAATTAAAAAGCTTATCAACTTCACATTTATTTTTTATTGTCAAAAACAATTAATGTGACCGCGGTTTCGCTATTGTAGTAATAGCATTTACGGACTGAAATAAAATAAGTATTATAAATAGTTGTTTTTTTGTGGTGTAGAAAAAATATTACCTTCAATAACATGTTGTGGAAATTTTTTATAAATGATACATATAAGGGGGCATTTTTTACATTGTAGACATAATGAACACGTAATTTACAAAAAAAAAACTTAAAAAACGCATTTTTAGCACAACAAATTTAAAAATCAAAACCTTAAAACAACTGTTTAAAAAAAATAAAAAATATACAGTCCAATAGATAATTTTATTTTCTTTAAAATGATGTATCACACAACCCCCCTGAAAGAGCTGAAAGTATATGCTAAAAGATACCTTAAGTTCTTATTTGAGAGTTTTAAATTTGAATTCGATATCTCAAATCATTCAAAAGTTAAAAGGGGGTGTGAGATTTCAATCGCATTGTATAGTTCAAGTCTATACTTAACTTAACAATAATATTCAACTTAGTGTTAGGGTAAAAAAGATTTATTTTCTTGTTTTTTTTTCAGTTTTTATGAATTTTTTGTTACCATTAAAAAAAGGACGACAAAATATTTCAAATAAAAGTTTTTTGTATCCTAATAGAACTATAGAATGAGGAAACGTCAAAAAATCTGAGGTGAAGACACTTTAGGGGGGGGGGTATTTCAGCCGGGGTGTGTTGTATTTGTATCTATCTCGGCTGCGCTTGTATTGGTCAGATATCTTAACAATAATACTAGAAATTTATTATTGGCAATAATTTATCACTTGTCAACTTATTACTAGTTTAAATAATTACTACTAGTGATTTATTATTTAGTAATGTTTTATTTATTACTAGTGTAATTATTACTGAAAATTATTAAGAATTATATTTGGGATTTGACTGTCGATGATTCTACAGGGTGTCCCAAAATTCGCGACCATCCTTACTACATCAAAAAATATAAAAAAAGTTTATATAAACGTAGACCCGCAAATAGCTCGTTATAGCCTATTAAATCTTTAAAGGGGATACCAAAAATTGGGTTTTTATTTAATATCTCTGGATCCCTTTCAACTAGAGGACAAGGTTTTACATGTGGTTTAGTATTATTAAGGCCAATTATTTTAAGTTATTTTGATTTGTAAATTTTACCGAAAGCGCGCCTAGGTGTGCGAAATGGCTGTGGCTTAACACATTTTTGCCCAAAACTTTTTTCAGTGTGATTTTCTTGCACTCTTTTTACAAATTATGGATTCTTTAAGTAAAAATACACGAAAAGATTATCTTAGTGTAACACCGTAAAAGCAACTATTTTCGAGGAAAATCCATTAAAAAATACATACATGCCCCAAAAAAGTGTTACTAATTAAGAGTCCATAACTCTTTTATTTTTGGGCCAGCGTGTAAAATCTTTTTTTCTTAATTTTTAATATGGAATCGCTCTGCAGTGTCAAATTATTTTATTTTTGAGTCCTATTTAAGGGACCTACATTCAGTGGGCTGTAACTCCATTGGGCCCTATGTTTATATGACTTTTTTATCATAGTTTTTGATATGTTATGTGCCCCTTCAAGCATGGTTGCGAGTTCTGGGACACCCTGTATAATAAGTAAACCCTCTACTACCATGATCCATGGGCAGATTTTTCTGCGTTATTTAATCCCGTTGATGGCTCAAGAGTACCGTGCGTAGCTCCCTTATTTATAGAATATTGGTTTCATATTTTTTTATGAAGAATTTCTCCTAAAAAGGCCCCGTGTAATTTGGGACTCGTTGCATTTAATGTATAAATTCTGGGAGATTTAATTAAAAAATTTCTACATAATCATTATGAATTTTTTTTTAGTAATTATTACATGATGCGGAAGCGACCCTTGGATAATACCTTGAATTATTTTAAACCAATTTACAATTTGAGTATTTTTTATACCAATTAAAATTAAACTAGTCATTTTTTATGTTAAATTTTAAATTATTTAGTTATCTACAGTAGAATATAAAATAAGTTCAAATGTATTGTACAACGTGTTTTATTTAAGGCAAATTACACGATTTGTCGCGTTATTAATAAAGCTATTAAAATAAATTTTATACCAGTGATTATACACCCAACAAGCTACAAGTTTGTCTAAACAAAAGTTTAGCACTAGCTTTTGTTTTTGAGCTGCGATTATACTTATCCAAATTTTAAACATAACTTTAACTTTTTTCCTTATAGTAAATTTATTTTTTAAACTAACTTTAATATAAGAAGTATTTTTATTTTCTTTTTTTTTTCTAATTTTCTTTTCTGTCAGATATGCCACTACAATTTTCTTTCATAACTTTTTAAACTTAAATCCATATAATAATATATTTATTATCATATATTTACCATTCCTCGTATATCACTAAAAAAGTACGCAAGTAAGTAACGTCAAGTACCTAAACTATCCCCTAGATGGAAATAGGGTATTTAATTATATTATATCTGAATCTGAACTTAGTTTTTGCCTTTTTGTCCATCCTGATGGTCCTTTGACGATAGCCGCATATTAAAAATGTCTCCTATTTAAATGTTAAGGTTTGTTTTTCCAATTAAAAGACTATTTAAGTTTGACAATTTATAAAACTCTTGACATTTAAATTCTCATCTTGAAAATCTATATGGAGATGAAAATAGATTAAATTCATAGGATTCTTGTTAAATAATGATAGGTTATATCCCGAGACCTAATGATTTAACCGGCTAAACTGCAAGTAGCTGTGTTTTTGTTAATTTTACTTAGAAAATGTTTGAAACTTAATAACCGCAGGTCGAGAGCTTTTTTATGAATTATTAAGTTCAAAACATTTGCTTAAAAGCAAAATTACCAAAAATACAGCTGCTTGTAGTTTAGGTGGTTTAAATCATTAGATGGAGAAGATTATTTCCTAGACTTGAAACCACCTAACCTACAAGCAGCTGTATTTTTAGTCGACATAATAGTCACTTATTTAAAAAGCAAGATGCTATTTAATCGCTCTTAAATAGCGAGATGCTATTTAATCGCTTTTAAATAGCTCTTAAATTAACAGCATTGGTCAATTATGACATTTTCTTGAAATTTGATTGGTTTAAAATATATGAGGGAAATAATCCTTAAAAAAATATAATTTTATTAATAAATTTAAAAATGAAATAATTTAAAGTTATTAAATATTTTTTGACCAATTAACGAAAAATTGGAAATATTTTACTATTATATTATTTTATTTAAAATAATAATTAAATTTAAAAAAAGCTAATGTAGGTCCCTGTATCACTATAAAAAATAAATAAATAAATAAATAAATAATAATTATTAACTGGTATAAATTTAATTTTGATAAATTTAATAATAACGTTGTAATACGAGTGATTTCTGTTAGGTGTATTTAAAAAATACCTTAGCACCAGGTTATGGAATCAGATTATTATAATCTGGTTCCATATTATATCCCATAATAGGGTAGCAGCCCCTCACAGAAATTTTTTAGTAATTATTACTGGCAGTAATACTAATGATAAATTTTAAAGTGAATAATTACTGAATATAATTTATCATTTATTTAACCCTTTCGCTCCGGATTTGTTTTCTTTGAATTTCGTAAACTTTTTTTGTGTATATAAAATAAAATGCTATCAAAACTACGAAAAAAGTGATTTTTCTTTTACAAAAAAATAAGTAGGATATGTTTGTCCCAATATAAAATATTATGTGACCCTGCACAGACAAACCCAGTTTGTCAAATTAAAAAAAAAAAATAAAAATTTCGGATTCTTATGTAAAAAACTTTTCTACATAAGAATTCAACAACAAGAAATATGTTAATTTGACACACTAACTGGGTTTTTTGTGCAGGGCACATATAGTGTTTTAAAACTGTACAAATATATCCCATTCGTAACTTATAGTTAAGTATTGATATCAGTTGATATCAAGTTTGGACTATAAAATACTAAAATGTCCCTGTTCTGTGCATTTTAAATTTTCTTTGGTCTCTACAGGAGCAAAAGGTATTTTTAAACATCTGCTGGGACATATATGCCCCAACAGGAGCGAAAGGGTTAAGTAATTTATTATTTATTAGCAGAAATTAATTACTTGTTTTAATTTTCACTACTAGAACTCTATTATTTTAAGTAATTTATCACTAGTTTAAATTATTACTTCTAGTAATTTATTACTGGCAGTAATAAATTATTTTCCATATTAGTACCTGTGTAATTATTACTGAGAATTATTGACGTAAATTCTTTTCGATTTCGTCCATAGTTTTATATTTATTCTACTTAATATATTGTATTTGTATCTATCTCGACTGCGCTTGTAGGATATAATACTAGAAATTTATTATTATCAGTAATTTATTACTTGTCAATTTGTTACTAGTTTGAATAATTACTACTAGTAATTTATTATTGGAAGTAATTAATTATTTGCGCCTATTTATTACTAGTGTAATTATTACTAAAAATTAATGAGAATTATAATTTATTATTAGTGTTAAATTACTGAGGTCTATAATAAATTACTGCTCAATAGTAATTATTACTGAAGTAATACTATTTATAAGTAATAAATAACTGCGGAATTACTAGCCATAAGTAATAAATTACTGAAACTCAGCAATAATTACTAAAAAAAATCTGAGAGGGGTTAATTGACGTTAACTTGTTAGAAATCGAAAGTTGGTGTCATTTCTGGTTCAACCGGAAGTGACTTAAATGTACTTTTTATGTTTAAAGTTGACGTTCTAACAGTTTAAATTTTAAATTTCTAACCTTTAAAATAAAGAAAAAAAAGGTATGTCTTGTTACCGGCCGGTATAATTTTAAAGTTAAAATTTTATTGTTTTAATTTTAAAATAACTTGCTTAATGTCTAGTAATTTTTAACTTGTTTTATATTTCTGCTATTAATTGGATCTTGATTTTATTTTAAAAATATTTTGACTGATTACACAGCCACACAAAATGAAAAAAGGTCCGAAATTATTACGAAGACCATTGTATTCATATGTATTTTGAGGCGCTGAATTCGAATTTGAGGTCAAAATAGCACCTTATCCCATTAGTTTTGGAGATAACCAAAGAAAATGTTATATGTTTCATATACTCGAAAATAACGTTTTATGAGGTTATTTTTAAAACTAATGAGAATGAGGTGCTATTTTAACCTCAAATTCTGATTCAGCACCTTAAAATATATAAAAATACAATGGTCTCTGAAAAAACTCTTTTTGTGTGGCCACAGAAAAAAAAAGGTGAAGATTTTTTTCGGGGTTATTTTTAACTCATTTTATATTTCTGCTATTAATTGGATCTTGATTTTATTTTAAAAATATTTACACAGCCACACCAAATGAAAAAAGGGTCCGAATTTTTTTAGATACCATTGTATTCCTATGTATTTTGAGGCGCTGAGTCCGAATTTGAGGCCAAAATAGCACCTTATTCGATTAGTTTTGGAGATAAGGATTTTTGAGATTATCTCCAAAAATAATCGGATGAGATGCTATTTAGATCTCAATTTCTCTGTCCGATTTTTTTTTCTGTGGCTGTATTATTTTTAATTAATCAAAAATGTACTATGTTATGCACATAATTAATATAAAGTACAATTAGTACACATTATTATGTCTAATGATTTTTAACTCATTTTATATTTCTGCTATTAATTGGATATTGATCTTATTTTAAAAATATTTTGACCGATTATATTTAATTAATCAGAAATGTATTATGCATACAGGGTGTATTTAAAATAGGGTCCGAAAGTTAAGGGGTGATTCTACATAGGAAAATGTGACAAAAAGTTCCTATTGACATGTCTAAAAATGCGTCGTAAGGGAGTTAAGCCACTTTGAAAGTGGCTAAAACATTCGGTTTTTATTTAATAACTTTGAGGTATAGCTACGAGGCTTTGCACGTAAACTAATCTTAACAAGGACCATCTTCGTATGTTATTTTCATGTATTTATTTTAACCAGGGTATGCCAAACGTGGGGGCCTTATCAGTTTTTTCTCCCAAACTTTTTTCTATATAACTTTTTTGTAATTTTATTTTTGGAATATGATTCCTTAGGTCAAAATACATAAAAAAAGGTACTATTGTAGGATTAACTGTTCACGAGAAAAATTAATTTGAGGGTGAAAGTTCACGGTTCGACGACGAAAAATTAAATACTAATATGTTGCAGGGTTATTCTGTATCAAAACCTAAGAAAAATGTTTCTATACATTTTGGTCGCAAAATGGCTTTAAAAGCTACTATGCACGCTAATCTTGAATACAAATTAAGTTTTAGTGACTTGCCAATGCAAACCAATACTTAATCCTGCTAGTAGGAGGTCTACAAATTATAAAATCATTAACAGTAGAATCAGAGGTGCTCGGTTCGGAAGATAATGGACTTTTTTCCTTTGAAATGGTCAAGCGGACTTAATAGAACTTTATTTTATACTGTTTTAGATTATTCTATATAAATTTTTGTCAGAGATTTAAAATCCGTTCATATAAATAGTCTATCAATT
Source organism: Brachypterus glaber (assembly GCA_958510825.1). Taxonomy (NCBI): domain Eukaryota; kingdom Metazoa; phylum Arthropoda; class Insecta; order Coleoptera; family Kateretidae; genus Brachypterus; species Brachypterus glaber. The sequence continues at coordinate 27,253,970 of OY294048.1, read as the reverse complement.
CTCAATTTAAAAAAAAATAGTTGCAGATGTATTTGGTAGGTTATTTTCTAAAAAATGTATTAAATATATGTATAATGTGTCAGAACAATAATTCAGTAATAATAATAATAATAATATAATAAGTGGTTGACAAATAATTATAATTTGTCATTAATCGATTACACTAATACGCATATTTTTTGAGAAAATAAGATACAAAAAGCCTGTGATACATTTTTTCCGAAATGGAAATCAGTAGACCGTTTCTGTGAATGGATTTAAATTCTCTGATCAAAATTTATATAGAATAACCTAAAACAGTTTAAAATGAAAAACTATTAAGTCGACTGTGGACATTTCGAAAACGGTTAATCCTACAGTATTACAACAAGAGTACCTTTTTTATGTATTTTGACCTGAGGAATCATATTCCAAAAATAAAAATTGGGACAAAAAAAACTGATAAGACCTCCCGTTTCGCACACCCCCGCAGGGCCCTGGTTAAAATAAGTACATAAAATAACATACGAAGATGGTCCTTATTAAGATTAGTTTAGGTTCAAAACCTCGTTGATATACCTCAAATGGTTTCTGAGTTATTAAATTAAATCCGAATTTTTTAGCCATTTTCAAATGGACTTAGCTCCCTTACGACGTATTTTTAGACATATAATTATAGGAACTTTTTGTCATATTTTATGAGGTAGAGTCACGACTTAAAATTTCGTACCCTATTTCAAATACACCGTGTATAAGTAATTTAAAGTACAATTAATAGTACACATTATAATAAATTATTGTTTAAATAAAAATATGTTGTACCTATATTGTGCGATTTTTTTATTTGTGGCTGGAAATAAATTTATGTAATAAAAGTAAACAATTGAAGTATAGTTATAAAGTGTGGCATACGTATCTGTGACACATCTACGGCAGAAAATTGAAATTCAAAATACAAGGTTCTCAGACTGAAAATCTAAAAAATATTTCAATCAGTTAACTTCCTTTGGAGAATACTGATAAACCGCTGGTTGATTTTCCAAATACCTTTTGATACGGGGTGCAAAAGAACTACACTAAGTCCAAACGAAAAAAAGTGGCACACTTAAAATTGTCTTGTTTAATAAAACTTGTCAATTTTGATGTTTATAAAATTTGACATTTGTTTGTTTATTTATTTCACATTAATGTCAAATTTTATTCGACGATATTGTAATTTCTTAATTAATTTCCGTCGAAAAAGCTATTATAGTAACTCATTTGCAAAATTGAAAAAGTGGCTGTTCAAACAGGAGTACCCTCAAGTTATGTGGGTCGAATAAAAAAGAATCGGGAAACTGAACAAGAAAATATGGTTCCAGTAGACCAAAGAAAACTACCAAAAACCAAGACACAAGGGCGTAGATGAGGGGGGGGAATAGGCGTGGGCGCCAATTTTGTTTGCAGTGCGCCAAGTTTGGTAGAAACCGTCAGGGACAAAGCTTTTGTCTTAGGGTATTTTTTTGGGCGCCGTCATTTTTTTGTAGGGGCGTCACGTTTGGTACAAACCGTTAGGGACAAAGCTTTTTTTCTTGATGGCAATTTTGGGGGGCAATTTTTTTTTTGTAGGCGCACAAAGCATTATTTTAGGGTGTTTTTTTCGTTTACTAGAGGCTTGAAAGGCCGGCCCTGGGTATTACCCCCCCCCATAAAAGAAAAAGATCTACGCCCTTGCCAAGACACTGCGTTTTGTAATGGGATGCGATAAATAAAGCAAATTTCCTGCATTACTTAAGTGATTACCACTACTTTCCAACAAAAAAAAAACTACAAAACTGGAAATTGTGTGGCAGATAAAATCAGGATGAAACTTGTGGGAAAATATATTTTCTTCTAATAAAAAAAAACCATGCAGGTGGTAAAGTAAGGGTTAGTCCATTTTTGTGTACGCATTCGCTTAGTCATTATAAACATTGGGTGAAAAGTCCACGTGTACGACGCGAGCTTAATTTTTTATTTTGCAATTATTCGGCACACGTGGTTTTTCGCGAATATCTCCGTCAGATTTGCAGTTATGCAAAAAGAACTTATTATGAAATTTGTCGAACATAAAATTCTCTATAAAAAAAAACATTCTGTAACTTTTATTGAAATCTTAACCGTTTTTGTGCTAGCGCTTTGATAATTTAGGGCGCGCATGAAATTGTTTAAACATGGTTATTTGCAACATGCAAAGACTTTCGCAAAAAACACGATCGAATTTTTTAGACACACCCTTCATTGTAAATTTACATGGGTTAAAAAAAATATACATCTCTTCTGATTTTTTTTTTAACTCCCGATATTTGAATTTTTTAACAACTTTCACACTTCGAACGTTAAAGAATAATGTTACTGCAATATTTTAAGTAGGGATAAAATAAATAATGTACTCAACAACTTTTAAAATTCATGCATTTTTAGCGAAGCTACATACAGGGTGGCCCAACTCTACGTAGCGATTTTTTCGAAAACTAAGAGATAATCAAGTTCTGCAAAAACCACCTTAAATGAGAACAATAATATATTGTACATATTATCTAAAAGAAGTAGCCAAAAATAAAATACACCCCTCAACGCCCTCTTATAACTAACCCCTAACTTTATTTTTTAAATGGCACCTTTATGTATTTTTAGTTTTGAATAGAACTTACAAATACAATGGTATATTATACTTGCTATTTTTCACCTTTCTATTTCGCCCCCTACCGGCTATAAACGTGGTCCAGAGCCCTCCAAGTTTAAATCTGGAGGGTTGCGACCAGTTCTGACTGGCTACCGGATCGGCTCGGGTTATTTTCAGGGGAGGCCGAGGTTGGTGTTTGCGCAGGAAAAAAAAATATCATTTACCTTGAATTTCAAAGCCCAATGCTGATTCCCAAATACTCAAAAAATGACACGAAAAAAAATATATAGGTCAAAATCGGTATGTAGGACACTAAATCTGTAAACTCTAGTTCAGTTTCCTACAGGAACGCTAGGAGACAAATGAAAAACGACGTTGCCATAGTTTGTTTACTCACATAATCTACTGCTTTTATAAAATAGGACAGTTTTCAAAATCATTATCAAAAAAACTCGACAGTTAGATGCCGTTTTTTTGATAAATGACAACGTCGAATTATTTTTTTGTCATTTAGCTAACCTACTTTTTTGACGTCGAAATATTATTTATGTTTTAAAATAGTGATTATCCGCATTAAAGAAGTGTAATCTGTGAACAGAATCAAGCTTCTAGTACATTTAATGTATAATAACATGTTGGGAAGAAAATACAATATCGGTTTTAACGTTGTGCAATCTGATTTGAAAAATTTAAGATTTTGTTCTAAATTCGATTAAAAATGTGCTTTAAGAAGGTAATTGCAGATATACTTTTTACAAGAATAACATAAGAATAAGAAGATAATGTAAATTTTTCATTTTTTCTTTTCTGTTCAAAGCAATATCTTATTGTTTTAGCATAAAATTTACGAATATAACAGAGTGAAAAAGCCGAATAACGAGAAGAAAATGGGATATACTACATAAAGTATACTTAACATATCGTCGTGTTACCTTAACTACCTCGTATCTCCAAAAATTCGATTTTCGTTTTTTTGCACTAATTAATTCTGTACATGATTAGTAATGACCTAAACAAAGTCCTAATTTAAAATTCCAATTGGTTTATAAGTTATGTGGAACTAATTACCTCGTATCTCCTTTACTACTTAAAATAAATAACTGTAACTACCTCGTATCTCCAATATTAGGTCTAGCAAATAAGGAATTTCCCGTCGGTGAAAATATCTAAGAAGATAAAACTAGTTTTATCTTCTTAGATATTTTCAAAGTTAACTTTGCATACTTATGTATTTGGATGCGGAAATATATTGGTGAAGTAAAAAAAGACCTACCACCCCTCCATCTCACCCCCAGTGGTGAAAAATATCCCTTTTATCGTTTTTTTTTTCTTAAGATGTTTATAAAATTTATATCTAGGGGCTTCTAAGGTCGCTTAAGCTAAATTTTATAAAAAGTCCAAACCAAAAACAATCCCGAGCGAGAACTTTTGGTAAAATACATGTATGCCAAATTTCAAGTCTCTAGCTTAAAGCGTACTTAAGTTCGTGCTTAAAAGATTTCCCGGACAGACCGACCGACCGACCAATCGACTGACATTTTTTTTGCTCGAAATTCATTTATATTGATATAAAACGTCATAAAACTCAAAAAGACGCAAAAAACTATTTTGAAAATTTTTGCACCAATACAAGGCTTCCCTAACTTTAGATAATTTTTAAAATCGGAAGCAATTAACAACCCCCCCCCCTCCCTCTTATGGTGGAGTTAGAAAAATTAAATTATCAGATTCACTTTTAGCAACGTCAATAACCCCTTTATTCACGAAAATTACCCCCCGCCCCCCAGGGGGAGGGTTTGGTACAATTTACCCCCGGGGGTGGAGTTGGAACTTTTTTATTATGAGATTTAGTTTTAGCTACCTCAAAAATCCATATATCGTCGTGTTACCTTAACTGCCTCGTATCTCCAAAAATTCGATTTTCGGTTTTTTGCAATTCTGTACATGATTAGTAATGACCTAAACAAAGTCCTAATTTAAAATTCCAATTGGTTTATAAGTTATGTGGAACTAATTACCTCGTATCTCCTTTACTACTTAAAATAAATAACTGTAACTACCTCGTATCTCCAATATTAGGCCTAGCAAATAAAGGAATTTCCCGTAGGTGAAAATATCCATGAAGATAAAACTTTGCATACTTATGTATTTGGATGCGGAAAATATATTGGTGAAGTAAAAAAAGACCTACCACCCTCCATCTCACCCCAGTGGTGAAAAATATCCCTTTTATCGTTTTTTTTTTTCTTAAAATGTTTATAAAATTTATATCTAGGGGCTTCTAAGGTCGCTTAAGCTAAATTTTATAAAAAATCCAAACCAAAAACAATCCCGAGCGAGAACTTTTTGTAAAATACATGTATGCCAAGTTTTAAGTATCTAGCTTAAAGCGTACTTAAGTTATCGTGCTTACAAGATTTCCCGGATAGACCGACCGACCGATCGACTGACTATTTTTTTGCTCGAAATTCATTTATATTGATACAAAATGTCATAAAAGCAATAATCACCACCCTCCCCCTTAGGGGATATAAATTATTTATTTATTTAACTCTCAACCACTAGGGTTATTAGCGTATAAAATATGTGACAATACACCTCGTGTTTAAGATTATAAAAAAAGGAAAAAACAAAGATAAAACGATCAGATCAAGGCTGATTGTAACGGCCCGTCCGTCTGTGTTTCATTAAAAAAAAATCACGTCAGCCTCGATCTTTGTTTTCTCCGTTTTGTATAATCTTATACACGCGGTATACAGGAACATAAAAAAAACAGTTTTAGTAGTGTATTAAAAATAAACTTGGCTGTTGATTATTTTTTCCGTTGCAGGTTTTTAACTTGTGTGTTCTTAGTTTAATGTAATGTGTCATTAAAAACAAGGTAAATTATGTTATCTCGTTTTTATACGATAAAAACGATAACGAAAAAAAAAACATTAAAAATGGACAGTTTTCCAGAATGGAAGAAAAAAAAAATGTAAAAAGCTACAGGTTGTACCATTTATATATATATATATATATTAATATATATAGAGCGGTCCAAAAGTCACCCCCCCCCCTCTTAACTTTTGAACGAGTTTAGATATCGACTGCAAATTTAGAACTCTTAAATAAGACAACTTAAACTATCTTTAAGCATATATTTTATACTTTTAGCTCTTAAAATGTGGGCAGGGGGGCATGGGGCGACATTTTTTTAAATGGAAAGGTGGGTCGTGTGATACATCATTTTAAAGCTTAATTCTCCATTTAACTGTAATTTTTTAATTTATTTAAAACATTTTTTTTTGTTTAAAATAGGGTTGAAAATGGGTATTTTTGTAAAAATTTCTCTAAAAAATCCAATCAATTTTTTAAAAATGCCTAATTTCATAATGAAAAAAAGTAAATTATACTTTTAAACTAATTTTAGTTGACATAAATAAAAATTAACAAAAAAAAAACTTAAAAATTTATTTTTTAGCACAAAAAACTGAAAAATAAAAACATGTTTAAAATTTTTAAAAATGTATCACACGACCTCCCTTTCCATTTAAAAAAATTTCCCCCCGTGCCCCCCTGCTCACATTTTAAGAGACAAAAGTATCAAATATATGCTTAAAGATAGTTAAAGTTGTCTTATTTAAGAGTTCTAAATTTGAAATCGATATCTCAACTCGTTCAAAAGTTAAGCGGGGGGGGGGTGACTTTTGGAACGCACTGTATATATATATATATATATAAAACAAAAAAATTAAATCCGCCATTTTATAGCCAATGTAGAATTATATAAATCACCGAAGTTTGGTTTTTATCGAATGAAGATTAATCTTAATTTTGGGGGTGGACATAAAATGAAACTCACCCTGTATGTCAATTGTTTTATTGTGTAGATTCATTTTCGTTGTAATTTTTCTGTTGCGTTTCTATATCTGTAGAGGAAAGTTGTCCTTCTGTTTGGTTTTCTGGGCAATGAGATGCTAGATGTCTTTTTCTTGCATGAGAAGCAGTTTTGTTTATCACGCGATAAAAATAGTTATTTGCGCTCCTAGTAGAGGTAAGTAAATTTTTCTGTGTCAGGTCGTATATTATGGACCAAAGCGGAGCTGAGGTCCATAAACACGACCAAAGACAAAAAAAACTTACCTACGAGTAATTACGTTTTTCTCACTACCAAATAGTTAAAATCTTATTTTATTAATAATATTTTTGACATGTCTGAAAATTCAAGAAATCAGTTTTCTATGGAATCACTCTATAAAATTAAAAATAGTAGTCTTGTGTCTAGATGTCCCCCTGCGGTAAGTGTCGTACACTTTCGCGGTAAATATTTTTTTCTGTCTTTAGTTACGTAGTTGTCTGTATTGATTTCACCTATCACTTAGTGTGCTCGATATAGTACTTTCCATTACTGTCGACTTTTTGATTAAGTAATGTCAACTTATAGTTAAGATTTTACGAAGTGGCCCCTCGCTGGAATGTTTGGAATGCAAGGTCGCCTATAGAATACACGCAAAATTTTACCTCTTCTATCCCCGCGCCTCACATTCCAAGTCCCAGTTAGTAAATGTAGACATTACCTAGTTGGTAGTGAGAAAAAATATACGTATAGGTATATAGGACATTATATATGTCTATCTTGGTGTAAGATGTGTAGGTATTCTGGGATTGGTAGATTTTCGTCTGGTGTAAAGTCAAAAACTTAAAAAAATATGAATTTTCTTAACGTTTTAATAAAATATTTTTTACTGAGCTGTGCTTTTAAAATTAAAATATAAATTTACTAACAATAACAACTCTCTGTATACAATAGACTAAAAAGTATTGTGCATGTATTGTCCAAAATTGACGTATAAATTTGAAAAAACACATTCACTTTAAACTCAAGAAGTAAAGTGATTTTTTTAGGTGCAGTGATTTTTTTTATGCAAGGCAGATAAAAATTGTACGCCCTTGGTAAGTTTGCGCCCCTCGATTGGTCAACAAGCATCAACATTTATGCCCCAATATATTAAAAGTTGGTAAAAAAGGTCATCAATTATTAACCCTATAAGCCTCGCCTACAGTAAGGGCCTGTCTATGAACTTTAATGTAAATAAAACCAAATGTGATATTCAATAAATTAGCTAAATATTACACAAGAAATGTGTAGTTTTATTTAATCTTGTACGTCGTAAGTGGATCAAAATATTTTAAATTCGAAACATTTTTTGTTCTAACATAACCCCAGAGTTTCATAGCATCATCACAGTTTTCTTCAATGTATTGAACCTCACTTAAATTTAAATCCATTTTCCAATGAAATGGTGCACTTTTAGAGTCTCTAAAAGTGCTTGATACTCCACCAGCGTCCATTTTTGTATGCGAGTCCAGAAACATTTTAACATAATCGTTGTAGTACAAGCCTAAAAACTTAAATAGGCCTTGTATGTGTTTGTATGGATTCATAGACAGATCTTCATATCTTAAAGCCCTGAAATTAAATTTAAAAATAAATTTAAATATTCGATCACAAATAATAAATGTATACTAGGGTGCTTTTTTTTTCAACTATTTTTTTTTCGATCCCATCACAAAATTTTGTTGGAAGTACCCTAAAAAAAATTCCCTCAAAATTTTAGCCCTTAATATTAATATTAAGTAGTGGACCAAGGCATGTAAAGATTTCCCATTGAAAATACACGTAAACTTTGATTTTTGTTCTTTAAATTTCTATAGCTTAGCGGAATTTTATGGCATCGCTTCGACCATAGACAGGTATTTCTCAAAATTGAATGCTCTACAAAAGTGCCCATTGCGGCATAATCATAACTCGTACTGGTGAGGTAGTTTGGGCCACCAAACCCAATTTTTTCATAAAATTTACGTTTTTCTGTAATAATCTCGTAATTGACAAGAGCTACAAAAAATATTCAAATGACAAACTTGTAGAAAATTTAATTTCCTACAAAAATGATCCTTGGCACTAAATCGCTTACATCAATATTTCTTGAGATATTAAATTCTAAAGTTTTTGTTATTTCAAATTATTATCGAGAATCACGTCAAATTATAAAAAATCGTTATTTCATTATACATCACTTCGTTTTTAACTAATTACTTTTTTTTTTCTTTAAATCTAGCTGTTAGGAAAAGTTCAGCAGATGTTATTAGTGAGATTAATGCTGTTTGGGCCGGTTTTATGATCCCGACTATTCGCCCTCAGCACAGTAAGTAAAAGCTAGAAAAGCTCTCTAATATATAAAAATTAAAAAGCATCGAAACAGAGTAAAAAAATCAAAGGCTCAACAAAACAATGTACAAAAATTTTGCGATAAACTTGATAAATTATTTGATATCGCTAATTACGCTGCAGTCAAAAACTTGCCAGAAGGACTCAGAAACTTTTTGTTCGAGTGTCAAGGGAAGAATGTTAATAAACGTATACCAGTAACACATAGCTATGTTTCACCAGAAAAGATTCCTGATAATCAGGCAGCTATGGAACAGGACGTAGTTAATGAAGATAAAGACAACATTAAGAAAAAAATAGGTTAGTTTTATAAATAAAATCAATGGTTGCTTAATTAAAAAATATAGCTTTTCTAGCTATTGCTTACTGAGGTGAGGGCGAATAGTTCGGGATTAAAAAACCGGCCCATACAGCATTAATCTCACTAATAACATCTGCTGAACTTTTCCGAACAGCTAGTTTTAAAACAAAGTAATTAGTTAAAAACGTAGTGATGTATAATGAAATAACGATTTTTTATAATTTGACGTGATACTCGATAATAATTTGAAATAACAAAAACTTTAGAATTTAATATCTCAAGAAATATTGATGTTAGCGATTTAGTGTCAAGGACCATTTTTGTAGGAAATTAAATTTTTTACAAGTTTGTCATTTGAATATTTTTTGTAGCTCTTGTCAATTAGAGAATTCAATTTTGAGAAATACCTGTATATGGTCGAAGCGATGCCATAAAATGCCGCTAAGCTATAGAAATTTAAAGAACAAAAATCAAAGTTTACGTGTATTTTCAATGGGAAATCTTTACATGCCTTGGTCCACTACTTAATATTAATATTAAGGGCTAAAATTTTGAGGAATTTTTTTTAGGGTACTTCCAACAAAATTTCGTGATGGGACCGAAAAAAAAATAGTCGAAAAAAAAAGCACCCTAATGTATACATTTATTATTTATTATGGAGTATTTTAATTAATTTATTTCACTTTATAATAATAATAATAATAATTTATTTCACCATGTAAGATACATACAGTATATATGGTTGGTCAGTTAATTTATAAATAAATATATTATACGTAAGTTAACGTATAAGTCAGTTTAAACAATTAAAATTTAGATATAAACAAATAGAATAAAATTATACAAAACAGAATAGAATAAAATAAACGGAACAAACAATGAAATAAATAAAATAAAATAAATATTACAAGTTTAAAATCATTATTAAAGAGACAAATATTCGTTTAATGTATAAAAAGCTCTATCAATAAAGTACTTTTTTACGGAGTTTTTAAATAGATTGAAGCTTTCTATATTTTTAAGATCTTGTGGTAGCTTATTATATAAGGTAACACAGTTATATAGAGGCGATTTTTTTAAAAAAGAATTTTTGTGACGTGGTACCCGAAGGTTTTGACTGTTGCGGGTGTTATGTGAATGAGTATCTGTGTTCAAAATAAAACTGTTAAGATTCTTCTTGGTATAAACAACACATTTAAAAATTAAAATACTAACTACAGTTAAAATCTGCTTATCTCTAAAGATATTTCGGCATGATTCGCCAAAAGGTATATCAAAAAGAAGTCTTATTAACCTTTTTTGGGCAATTAGTACTCTGTTAATTTCGACAGCACCTCCCCAGGCAATAATATTATAAGAGAGGTGACAGTATGCTAGAGAATAGTACATATTGATTAATCCAGTTTTGTTTAGTTCACCTTTTAACCTAAAAATGCCAAAATATGCACTATTTAGTTTTTTGCAGATGACATCAATTTGACAGTTCCATGTAAGGTTCTGATCAAACATAATTCCAAGAAATTTTGTTTCAGTACTCAAGACCAAATTAGGTATAACAAAATCGTGAGGTACGTTTCTTCTTTTAAAGAAATTAATTGCGACCGTTTTTGACACATTTAAAATCAGCTTATTTCTCTGACACCAGACTTCAAAATCTTCTAGGACTTTAATCAATAACTGATAAAGCTCTAGAAGACATTTACAAGAGATCAAAATCGTTGTGTCATCTGCGAAAATTATAACAAGAGCACGTTTTATGTAGTCAGGCAAATCATTAATATATATTAAAAATAGTAGGGGTCCAAGAATAGACCCCTGCGGCACACCTAATTTAGAAAAAAATTGTTTGGACCTAAATCTATTATTTAATTTAACAATAAGTCTACGATCCATCATATATGTGTATAACCACCTTGTTATATTTTGAGGGACTTTAAATGATTCTAGTTTAGTTTTTACAAAATCTGGGCAGACAGTGTCAAAGGCCTTAGTACAGTCGAATTGTAAACAAATTACAAAGTTATTTGAATCTAATTCAGTATATACAAAATTTAATAATTGGATCGTAGCAGTTTCTGTGGATTTTCCTTCACGAAAGCCATGTTGACAAGTGGTTAACATATTATTAGTTTCTAAATAGTCTTTTAATTGCTGAAAAACAAGCTTTTCCAATACCTTTGGCATTCAAGACTGAAATTTGTCTGTAATTATCAACTTCTTTTGTAGAACCTTTTTTATGTATTGGCGTAACCAATGCCGTTTTAAAGATACTGGGGAAGACTCCTTGAAAAATGGATTAATTTATTAAGTAGGTAAATGGTAATAAAATATTATCAATTACTTTTAACAGTACATTTATTGAGATAGCATCCTCTCCACAAGAATTTTTATTTTTAAACGATTTTAAGGTTTCTATGAATTCCCATTCCTGTATTGGGTGCGACCTAAAGGAAACAACTGAATTGTGTTAGAGCTAACAAGATTTTGCTTTAATAATGTATGCATATATTTAAGTTCAATACCAGTGTTTATAATGTACTGATTCAACCAACCTTTTTTGCTATTTTTGTTATTGGTATGGTTCTTAACTATTTTTTTAGTTACAGGACATGAGACATTAATACAGTATTTTATTGAATTTACGAAAGATACGAAAGCATCATTTACATCAAGCCCTAAAAGCTCACCCCAGTCTAGTCGTTCCAGCTGGCCAGGACCTTAATGTAGTGATCAAAATAAAAGAAAATAATAAAAAATCTTTTAAAAGACAAGCTTTTATTAATAATAATATTTTATTTTATCAAAAAAAATCTACGCCTGTGAGTTGAGAAGCTCTTAACTCACGGATTTTGCGTGAGTTAAGAGCATTACAGCACTCTTTTTGTAAAATACACGTGAGTTAACCCCATTAGTATACTGCCCTCCTAAAGAGGAACGCGGCATGTTCACCTGACACATACGGTTTTCGAGCTTAGTATTATTTTACTACGGAGAATAACGGTAAGTACCAATCCTAAGGAAATCTGCGGTAAGTCCACCGAAGAAGTTACCTGCCGCGTTCTTTCTATGTAAAAGTTTGACATGGATTTTAATTGTTTTAATAAACGAAATAATATCTAAACTAACTATATTTATGCTTTTTGGTATTTAAAAAATCTGTTAATTTGTGGTATCTATATTTAAAATAAAATTTTATTGAAAGTATAATTATTTTGTGCGTGCTAGTGTATTTTTGAAATAAATTATAACATCAAATATTTTTTATGATTTTCTGTAACAATATAAATTTTTGATACCTTATATTATAACAAGCCGTAAAGCTATGTAGTGCTACGCATTCCATTATATACTATTCACAGTAAATGGTATATTGCATTTTCTCAAATACTTTTCAAAAAAAAAAAAAAATAAAAAAACATATTTATATATAAACCTAGGCCTATAAGGAAAAGTATTATTTTATTGGCAGCATTTTCTATATTATATTATTATTTAATTATATTTAAACAGATATATCTACTAGTACTACTACTGTAGTAGTACCTATACTATTAAACAATAGTATTATAATATTAAACAATATATTTTTTTATTTCTTTTTCTTTTGTTGATTGATCAATATTTTATAATAATATTAATTTTGTCTTCTTATAAGAAATGTATATTTCTTTAGAAACAATAAATCTATCTATTAATTTTGTCTGACTGCCACTAAAATACCCATAAATTTGCTTTCTTTTGTATTTGCTTTATCCTGTTTCTCTTTTCAAAACAAAATTTTACATAGAAAGAACGCGGAAAGTAACATCTTCGATGCACTTACCGCAGATTTCCTTAGGATTGGTACATACCGTTATTCTCCGTAGTAAAATAAGCTCGAAAACCGTATGTGTCAGGTGTACATGCCG
>OY294048.1:27192137-27240727 GCA_958510825.1 Brachypterus glaber | reverse complement strand
TATTTTTATGTACAGTGCGGTCCCTTTTAACTCTTGAAGAAGTTGAGATATCGACTTCAAATTTAGAACTCTTAAATAAGACAACTTAAACTATCTTTTAGCATATATTTGATATTTTCAGCTCTTAAAATGTGGGCAGGGGGCATGGGGGGACATTTTTTAAAATGGAAAGGGGGTCGTGTGATACATCATTTTAAAGCTTATAAAATTCTCTATTTAAACTAACATATTTATTTTTTTTTAAATGTTTTTTAAGGTTCTGATTTTTCAATTTTTTGTGCTAAAACATTCGATTTTTAAAGTTTTTTTTTTATAAATTTTTATTTATGTCAACTAAAAAGTATAATTAACATTTTTTTATGATAAAATTAGGCATTTTTAAAAAATTTTTGTTTTTTTAGAGGAATTTTGACATTAATACCCATTTTCAACCCCATTTTAAACCAATTTTTTTTTTTAATTTAAAAATATGGAGTTAAATGGAGAATTTTATAAGCTTTACAATGATGTATTACACGACCCCCCTTTCCATTTAACAAAATGTGCCCCCCTGCCCACATTTTAAGAGCTGAAAGTATTAAATATTTGCTAAAAGATAGTTTGTTGTCTTATTTAAAAGTTCCAAATTTGAAGTCGATATCTCAACTGGTTCAAAAGTTAAGAGGGGGGGGGTGACTTTTGGACCGCTCTGTATATTAATAATTTTAATGCAAAAACATTACTTAGGCAGCGGAGTTTCGAGTAATAGGCCTTTCAAGTTGGTACTAATATTTGGGTTTTAATTAGTAACTCAGTAAAGGCTTTAAGCTATAGCAGCAAAGTTTTGTATGTATTCGAAACGTAGTCCTATCCTATCATGTTGTTTTCATGTAGTTATTTTATTCAGGGCCGTGCGAAACGGGAGACCTTATCATTTTTTGCCCCAAACTTTTTACTGCGTAACTTTTTTGTATTTTTTTTTGACAGAATAGAATTCCTCAGGTAAAAATGCATAAAAAGTTACTCCAGTTCTAACAGCGTAAGATTAATCATATTCAAAAACATACAATTAAAGGTTAATTTTAATGTTATGACGACCACACCAAAATGTTAAAACCCAAAATTTTAATGATGCAAAAAGTAAGAAAATTTTTTTCAACAAGTACTTCCAAAAATCGATTCTAAGGAAGTTAAGACCAGCACCATTTTTTAAGGGTATATATATATACTATAGTAGCAAATGCTGCGAAAACTATTTCTGAAAGGGAAATCAGTAATAGAAGAATACTATTCTTACGGATAGCAAAGCTTCCATACTAGCAATCAAGTCTTTCAAAATTACTTCAAAGCTAGTTTTAGAATGTCACCAATCCCTGGAGGGAGCGGCAGTTTCTAATACTGTTACACTCTCATGGGTAAAGGGGCATAATGGAAATGTAGGCAATGAAGAAGCTGTAGATTGGCACGAGCAGGCTCAGGCTCTGTACCTATTGGTCCAGAGCCCATAATCCCTGTATCTGTCGCTTTTAAAACAGCTCTCATTAATCAAGAAACCCACATAAAACACACCCGTAATTGGATTACGAGAAACGACTGTAAACATGCAAGAGCAGCCCTTCCCACTCCGTGTGAAATGACAGCACGCTTTTGTATGCAACTAAAAAGGGATAACCTAAGACAGTTTGCAAGCATCGTAACAGGTCACTGCAAACTAAATAAGCATCTTAACATCATGGGAAAGCCAGTCGACCCCATCTGTAGAGGATGCTACATGGAAGAGGAAACAATGGAACATGTGTTATGTCACTGTCCAGCGTTAGCCTTAATAAGAGGGTCCATGCTAGACGAGTACTGGCTCGACATGGCCGGTATAAGCAGCATCACTCCCAGACATCTTCTTAGATATATTCAAAGAATTGGATGGCTGAGAGGCTAATTTTCTGCGACCAAGGGGAGGTAGTACAATGGGCCCAGCTAAGTGGCCTAAAAGCGTGTAGATAGCTACCCTCCACCCTTATAACCATAACCATACTATAGTAGCTTCTTATTCTTCCTTTTTTTTTGGCCTTTTCTCAGTGAGATAATTAGCCAGATCCATCTTAGTTACTCAATTCACCAAGAGTGGTTCTTGTCTGGCTTGACACCATGCCCACTTCCGTTTTGATTATAAAAAAATTCCAGTCTTCTGTAATTATATAAAAAAATTCTGTACGTATAAAGACTTTTTCACGAGTTAGTTGCTTCCAAATCAAAATTTATCAGCATTATAAATGATTAAAAAACATAAAATTCCCTTCTTAGTCCAATATAATTACACGTTCGTCATTTTACTGTACATCATCCATACAATCACTATAAAATATATATAATCGAACCCAGGGCATATCTAAGATAGCAAATAAATAAATAACTATACTAAAACCATTGATGCTGAAAATTAAACGCGATTAACGGATTACCTAATTCTTGCAAAAGTACATGTTGCTCGTTTCACGGGTGAAAAGCAACTGGACTATAGTAGCTTTAAAAGCTATTTTTGGACCTACACGTATAGGGAGTATTTTTCTTAGTTTTTAATATAGAACCCACCTGCATCCTTGAAATTTTAATTTTTAACATTTAATGTTACGTCGTAACGTGAAAATTTACCTTTCTTTCATTTTTATCGAAAAAAGTTCCTAATTACGACAAGAATACATGTTTACACATTATTAAATGAACAATAAAAAAACTACAAAATAGTTAAGCAAAAAAAGTATGGGGAAAAAAGTGATTGAGTCCCCCGTTTCACACGTCCACGTTGAATCTTTATCATTTAATGATAATTTAAGAATTTAAGGGAAAATCAGAGAAATCTATAGATGTTTATGAATTCATTATCATAGTATTGGTATTAAATTTAAAAACGGCCTATATGATATGGAGCATGTGCACTTTTTTGTAGTCGTTTTTTTTTCGCCTTCTTATTAGATAATAATAATTTTAGTGCAAAGGTTACTCACGGCACTCCTAAAGCCTGAATAGGTTTAAATAAAATGTAGCACAATTCTGACCATGGATCATGGTAGAGGATGGTCTTGACATTAAAGAACTATTGACAGTGAAATCCTGAAAACTCGTTCTTGGTAAATAATGTTAAATATTCTTCTGCAGACATCATGGCAAGAACATCATTAATTTGCAAATTCTGTTTATTGATTTTTATAGTATTTTTCATGTTGATTCTAAATATGTTTAAAGCAAAGCTCAATTCTTAGTAGTTTTAAAGAAAAACACATTTAAATATTGTAAAATATTTTTTTGAGTCTTTATTAAATTCGTATAGGAAAATTATTAGAATACATGGAGGGCTTTATTTAGGCTTAAATTAAAGTTGGATGCTTATTCTTTAATGCTTTATTAAAAAGGCTGGACAAAAGTTTTATTAATTAACTAAAAAACATGTTTAAAATACCCCTTTATTTGCGTTTAAACTAAATTACATTTTTCTTTGTTACACAGTGTTATTAGATCTTTCATTTTTGATAGTAATTGTCAGCGCCCTAGACCTAATATGTCTACGCCTTTAAGTAAAACTTCTTAATTATTTGCACATCTGGGGTTGGTCGTTACTACGCGTAGTCCCGTATACGGGACAATTAAATCAGCTTTTTGTGAGTATATTTTAGTCCAGCCAAATTGATGCAAACAATTTTCATTGCCAGTCAGAGAGAAAATGCATCAAGAACACAGAAGTTAAAACCTTTTAAAAAATGGCAGTTCTGAACTCAATCGCCAATGCAAACATTCCAAATCAGTTTAGAACTGCGATTTTCGAGAAAGACTAATTAACATAGTATTGCAAATAACCTACTGTAGATTATATAAGTTATAAGTTACTGCAAATAAAAAAAAATTGAGTACTCTATTTTAAAGACATTTGGTTATTATTATTATTATGAAGCTCTGGCTTTTAACTGTATTTGGCCTTTAATTTAAAGGACTATTTTATTCCTATCTGCTCAACCAATTGTTCAGATTTCGCAACCGCACAAAGCGGTATTCCAGACAAAGATTTTTAAGAGCCTTTTCCATTTATTAAAATTTACAATTGATGGGTACTGTATTTTTTTAACAGCTTTTGTGCCTTGTACTGTTCTTTGGTTACTACTTATTCATTCCCAATTTCCATATGATTGTCAGTTATTTGCTCTCGTACCCTACTAATTAAAGCTTGTATCTTTAAATAATAATTTATGATAATAATTTAAAATAATAATCAAATTTTATCTTATCTGTTTTGACAAAACTAAACCGAACATCTGTTTTGGACAGATATGTCAAAAGTGAAAGATCTAATAACACTGTGTAACAAAGAAAAATTTAGTTTAAACGCGAATAGAGGGGTATTTCAAACATGTTTTTTAGTTAATTAGTAAAACGTTTATCAAGGCTTTCTAATAAAGCATGAAAGAACATGTATCCAACTTTAATTTGAGCCTAAATAAATTCTTCAAAGTATTCTAATAATATTTCTATACGCATTTAAAAAAGAAAAAAATATGTTACCATATTTAAATGTGTTTTTCTTAAGAACTACTAAAAATTGAGCATTGCTTTAAACATATTTAGAATCAACATGAAAATTACTATAAAAATCATCAAACAGAATTTGCAAATTAATGATGTTCTTGCCATGATGTCTGCAGAAGAATATTTAACATTATTTACCAAGAACGAGTTTTCAGGATTTCACTGTTAATAGTTCTTTTATCTCAAGACTATCCTCTATCATGATCCATGGTCAGAATTGCGCTACAGTTTTTTTTAAACCTATTCAGGCTTTAGGAGTGCCGTCCGTGTACTGTAAGTTATTTGCCTAAAATTACACAGCCACACAAAATAAAAAAAAAGGTTATGAAATCGTTTGGAGACCATTGTAGTCCTTTTGAGGCGACGAATCCGAATTTGAGGTCAAAATAGCACCTCATGCGATTAGTTTTATAGATAACCTCCTCAAAAAACTATATACTCTTTATAGTCAAAAATAACGTTTTTTTTTAGGTTATCTCCAAAACTAATTGAACGAGGTGCAATTTTGACCTTAAATTCGGATTCAGCGCCTCAAAATACAATAAAATACAAAATACAATGGTCTCCGAAAAAATTGTTGATTTTTTTTCTGTCGCTACATGTGGGCCATAGAAAGAAAAAAAAAACGTCAACTTTTTTGGAGACCACTGTATGTATTTTGAGACAAGCGGAGTTTGTTTTGTTTTTTTGTTGTTTGGTGTTTTTTTTTTTTAATAGGGGGCCTTGGTTTACTTTAAGGTTGGTTTGGCGTCTGTTTGGTGTTTTTTTTTGTAAAAAAAATGTTTTTTATTTAAAATAATATATTAAAAAACGGTCAGCGCATGTGCAGTTTATCAAAGCGCGGCATGAACAGCTGCATACAACCGCTCCTATTTTGAGGCGCTGAATCCAAATTTAATGTCAAATTAGCAGCTCATCCGATTAGTTTTGGAGATAACCTCAAAAAACCTTATTTTTTACTTAAAAATTAAGTTTTTTGAGGTTATCTCGAAAACTAATCGTATACGATATATATGAGGTGATATTCTTACCTCAGATTCGGATTCAGCGCCTCAAAATACATAGGAACACAATGGTTTCCAAATGAGTTTTTGACCTTTTTTTTATTTTGTGTAATTAGCTAAAAAGGAATTTACCTACCTAAATCTTTTAGGATATCGTTTTTTAAGGCTTCTGGCTGCAGCATAGTCTGAAACCATATCTGCACATACATTATTTGGTTGATCACAGTCAGGTTCACCAGGGCACCAGTCCCGATGTTTTCGAGATTGCAGCGTCCCCCTTGGATCTCGAACTAATAAAACTACCTTCACATTTAACCTTGAAAAAATAATACAAAATAAGCTTTAGAAAATAATACCGCTTATTATACACGGTGTATTTAAAATAGCATCGGAAATTTTTGGTCAAAATCATCCTAACGTCTCATAGAATCGACGAACAGAAACAGAAATGGGTTATTTTGAAGTTGATTTAAATTGTTAAACCACCGCACCATGACTCCTCTGCTGTAAAACTGCGAGGAATACAGGGTGTATTTGAAATAGCGTAGGAAATTTTAACAGGTGATTCTACATGATAAAATATGACAAAAAGTTCCTATAAACATATGTCTAAAAATGCGTCATTAGGGAGTACGCCCCTTTGAAATTGGCTAAAAAAATCGGTTTTTATTTAATAACTCAAGAACCCTTTGAGATATATCAACGAGGTTTTGCAAGTCAACTAATCCTACCAAGGCCCGTTTTTTTTATGTGTTATTTTCATGTACTTATTTCAACCAGGGATGTGCGAAACGGGGGGGGGGGCTTATCAGTTTTTTGTCCCAAACATTTTTCTGTGTAACTTTTTTGCAATTTTATTTTTGAAATATGATTCCTCAGATCAAAATACATAAAAAATGTACTCTTGTTGTAATACTGTAGGATTAACCGTTTTCGAGAAAAATTCATTTGAAGGTGAAATTCCACGGTTCGAGGACGAAAAATTAAATACTAAAATGTTGAAAACCAAAATTTTAATGATGCAGGGCGAATGTACATTAAAAACTAAGAAAAAAACCTCATATACAGGTACTTCCAAAAATCAATCCTAATGGAGCTATGGTCTCCTAAATATGCACCATTTTTAAAGGGCTATGGTAGCTTTAAAAGCGTTTTTTCGACCTACATGTATGGAAACTTTTTTTCTTAGTTTTTGATGTAGAATAACATTGCATTATTAAAATTTTGGTTTTCGACATTTTAGTATTTAATTTTTCGTCCTCGAACCGTGAAATTTCACCTTCAAATGAACTTTTCTCGAAAACGGTTAATCCTACAGTATTACAACAAGAGTACCATTTTTATGTACTTTGACCTGAGGAATCATATTTAAAAAAAAAATGCAAAAAAGTTACACAGAAAAAAGTTTGGGACAAAAAACTGATAAGGCCCACCCGTTTCGCACACCCCTGGTTTAAATAAGTACGTGAAAATGACATACAAAGATGAGCCTTATTAGGATTAATTCACGTGCAAAACCTTTTTAATATATCTCAAAGGGTTTCTGAGTTATTAAATAAAAACCGATTTTTTTAGCCAATTTCAAAGGGGCGTAGCTCCCTTATGACGCATTTTTAGACATATGTTTATAGGAACTTTTTGTCATATTTTATCATGTAGAATCATCTGTTAAAATTTCCTACGCTATTTCAAATACACCCTGTATTCCTTGCAGTTTTACAGCAGAGGAGTCATGGTGCGGTGGTTTAACAATTTAAATCAACTTCAAAATAACCCATTTCTGTTTCTGTTCGTCGATTCTATGAGACGTTAGGATGATTTGACGAAAAATAAAAAAATATTTCGAGCACTTTTTCTTATTACGCAAAAACCCCGTATTAGGATGCTTCTTAAAATGCGAAAATTCCTATTGTTAAAGGGCTACCCTCTCATTTTATTATTCCCTTTAAAAAAATGGTTCGGGCCAAATGTTGTCAAAATTGAACCATTCCTAAAGGTTGCTACCAGCAAAAAAAAGCATTTTTTTTTTTGTTGTAAAATCCATATATTTTTTTCAGTTATTCATTTCTTATTATATATGGATAAATTTTGGCTTAAAATATTCTAGGTTAGTTGCTTAATTAAAGCCATGGTTATAGGTGACATTATAATAAAAAAAATCACTTTTCTTGCAAGATTTCAATTCTTAAGTTGGTCTCCTTCAAATATATTTTTTATGGCTTCCCACCTATATCTAGCTAAAAAAATTATATTGACACAACTTTTTGAAATTTACATTGCGAAAATTCGTCCAAAATGTGTTAAAATTATAAAAAAATCATATTTCGATGCCTAGGGGGTGGGTCACTTGACCCCCGCTTATGACCATGACTTTTAAAAGTAAAAAATATAAAATTAAGCAATTAACCTAGATTATTTTAAGCCACGATTTATCCATATATACCGTGTATTTGAAATAGGGTTCGAAATTTTAAGGGGTGCTTCTACATCAGAAAATATGACAAAAAGTTAGAAGCTACGCCCCTTTGAAAGTGGCTAAAATAATCGGTTTTTATTTAATAACTCAGGAACCCTTTGAGATATAGCAACGAGATTTTGCACGTGAACTAATTTTAATAGGGCCCATCTTCGTATCTTTTGTTCATGTTCTTATTTTAACCAGAGGCGTGCGAAACGTGGGGCCTTATCAGTTTTTTGTCCCAAACTTTTTTCTGTGTAATTTTTTTGTGATTTTATTTTTGGTATATGATTCCTCAGGTCAAAATACATAAAAAAGGTACTCTTGTTGTTACACTGTAGGGCTAACCGTTTTCGATAAAAGTTAATTTAAAGGTGGAATTTCACGGTACAAGGACGAAAAATTAAACACTAAAATGTTGAAAACCGATTCAATGATGCAGGGTAAATGTACATCAAAAACCTAGAAAAACCTCATATACAGGTACTTTCAAAAATCAATCCTAAGGGAGCTATGGTCTCCTAAAAACGCAGCATTTTTAAAGGGACATAGTATATTTAAAAACGATTTTTCGACATACATGTATAGTATTTTTTTTACCCTAGTTTTCGATATAGAATAACCCTGCACCACTAAAATTTTGGTTTTCAACATTTTAGTATTTAATTTTTCGTCCACGAACCGTGAAATTTCACCTTCAAATAAATTTTTATCGTAAAGGGTTAGTCCTACAGTGTTCCAAAAAGAGTATCTTTTTATGTATTTTGACCTGAGGAATCATATACCAAAAATAAAATTACAAAAAAAATACACAGAAAAATGTTTGGGACAAAAAACTGATAATACCACCCCGTTTCGCACGCCCCTGGTTAAAATAAGTACATGAAAATAATATACGAAGATGGGCCTTATTGAGATTAGTTCACGTGCAAAACCAGGTTTCTATATCTTGAAGGGTTCCTGAGTTATTAAATAACAACCGATTTTTTTAGCCACATTCAAAGGGGCGTAGCTCCCTTACGACGCATTTTTAGAGATGTTTATAGGAACTTTTTGTCATATTTTCTGATGTAGAATCACCCCTTAAAATTTCGGACACTATTTCAAATACACAATAGCTTTAAAAGCGATTTTTCGACATATATTTATAGAAACTTTTTGTCTTAGTTTTCGATATAGAATAACCCTGCATCATTAAAATTTTGGTTTTCTACATTTTAGTATTTAATTTTTTGTCCACAAACCGTGAAATTTCACCTTCAAATAAATCTTTCTCGAAAAGGGGTAATCTTACAGTGTTACAACAAGAGTACCTTTTAATGTATTTTGACCTAAGAAATCATATACCAAAAATAAAATTACAACAAAAGTACACAGAAAAAAGTTTGGGACAAAAAACTGGTAAAATTACAAAAAAAATACACAGAAAAATGTTTGGAACAAAAAACTGATAATGCCACCCCGTTTCGCACGCCCCTGGTTAAAATAAGTACATGAAAATAATATACGAAGATAGGCCTTATTAAGATTAGTTCACGTGCAAAACCAGGTTTCTATATCTTGAAGGGTTCCCGAGTTATTAAATAAAAACCGATTTTTTAGCCACTCTCAAAGGGGCATAGCTCCCTTACGCGCATTTTTAGAGATATGTTTATAGGAACTTTTTGTCATATTTTCTGATATAGAATCACCCCTCAAAACTTCGGACCCTATTTCAAATACACCGTGTATAATAAAAAAATCAATAATTTTAGAAAAAATATATGGATTTTTTTTTGCTGGTACCGACCTCTAGGAATGAATCGACTTTGGCAAAATTTGGCCCGATGCATTTTTTAAAAGGGAATAATAAAATGAGGGGGTAGCCCGTTAAAATTTCGAATTTTCGCATTTTAAGAAGCACCCCAATACGGGGTTTTTGCGTAATAAGAAAAAGTGCTAAATAGAATTTTTTATTGTTGGTCAAAATCATCGTTACGTCTCATAAAATCAACGAAACAGAACTGGGTTAATTTAAAGTTGATTCAAATTATCCTAGCACCGCAGCGTGGAGTATTACACGTTTACATGGACCGCTCGAAAAGAAAAAAAATTACCAAAATCAAAAAAATTTGAGTCGTAGTACGTTATTATAAACAAATTTTAATAGTTATTTATGGTACTACTTGGTAAAGTAAGATATTGCCCATGGGAAAATTGACCTGCGAGGCGTTATGACGCTCGCCTGACGCGTCAGCCGAGCAGGTTAATTTTAGAGAGGGCAATATCGGTTTACCGGTTAACCGATATGGCACTCATGGACCCATGAGTGTCATACAAAGTTCAAAGGCTGCTTTGAAGTTTTATCCGAAACAATTGCAAGTCGACATAATGTCAGTTTCTTTCGCAATAAAAATGAAAAGAAAAGCATGTAAAAATTGTTAAAAACTGATATTTTTGTAAAAAAATATCGTTAGATAACAGATAATGCATGTAAGTAGAAGAAAAAATACGAATATTTAGTTTTAGATTACATTTTATAAAATTTGTAGCAAAAAAATTTGACAGATAAATGGTTTTTACTTTGCAAGTGATAAAGTAAATGCAACACGTGGGTTATTTACAAGTTTCTCTGTTTAAAATGATTGTCTTATTACATTAGGTATTGGACAAAAATGTTTGTCCGTCAGTCTATCCGTATGTCACGTTTTCTTGTCAGCACGATAACTCTAGAAAGAAAAACACAGCGCCACAAAAAAAAATCTGCTACCCGAGCTAAACCACCATACCCATACGTTTTTGTGGGCGCTGAATCCGAATCCGGGGTCAGTCTGACCCCATCAGGTCAGGATCCTGGTAAAGTCAAGGTCAAAATTCGGATTCGGATTTAGCGACCACAGAAACGTCTTAGAGTAGTGGTTTACGCCGATTCAATGATTTGTTCTCCTTTTGACCTTGACTTGACCTTGATTCTGACCTGCTGGGTTAAAACTGACCCTGGATTCGGATTCAGTGACCTCAAAAACCTATAGGTATGGTGGTTTAGCTCGGGCTGCAGATTTTTTTTGCCAATTCAATGGTTTTTTTCTCATTCAATACTGTGCGCATGTCCCAGCTATAGGTACTGAAATTGTGCTCCGCAGAAATTTTCTATTTAATTGGCAAAAAAGTTAAAAAATTACAATTTTGTTCGGTTAATGTGCTAATCTAGTGTGGCTAATTTAGTGTTATTCAAATTTTGTGCCAAAAATGCCGGTACAAACAAGAAATAAAGTATATGACGATCTATAGATCGCTATAGCGGTCGACTTCAATTGCAAAATGGAGGAGTTTCAACAAAAACTAGAATCTTTGACTGAAAAACAAAGTACAGGCGCGCAAGATATTGGGAAATCCACGGAGATTGGTATGCTTAAACTTGAATTTCAAAAATTTCAAGCCGATATGATGTCCAAAATTGCACTTATGCAACAAGAACTTAAAAAGTAATTCGATGAAGCATCTCAAAGAAACCTTAATAAAAATATTATCATTTATGGTCTCGAGGAAAATGCAAGAGAGGACCTATTTTCCGTCGTAATAAAATTATTTAAAAATTCTCTGGATATTGACATAAACAAAAATTAAATAAATACCTGCTATCGGTTTGGGCAAAAAAATGTTAGTGCCGATAAGCCGCGCGACACCAGCTGTTCAAAATAAACATAGAACCGTTGTCGTTGAGTTTTTATGCACGTGGAAGCGAGATGAAGTTTTTGCAAGTCAATCTAAACTAAAGGGCAGTGGTATTTTGTTTGTGGAAATGTTAATTAAAGAAAAATTAGACTTATTTAAGGTAGTACGAGAAAAATATAATTCATCTTGGACTGTCAAAGGTAACATAAAATTAAATATTAATAACAAAATAATACAAATAGAAAATTTGTTACAATTTAACAAAATTCGTTGATTTTTTGTTTTTTACATTAAATTTTTTAATACTTGTTTTGCTTTTTTACTTTTTTATTGGCAAAATAATTTTCCTTAATTATGTTTGTTTTTTGTAACGAACATTAAATTTATTTATTATTTTTTTATATTATTAAATATACAGATCCAAAATAAATAAAATTGTTGGAATAAGATATATTTTTGCTATAAAAATATTAACTCTTGTTTAATATGCGGGGCAATTCAATTTAATTTAAACTACGCTTAGTATCTACTTGGTAACTTAGTTTTTTGTATACTTTAATTTTTATATTTATAAAAAAGCAAAAACAAATGAGAAACAAACCATTTTCGGTATGTCACCTTAACATTAGGTCGTTATTTCCTAAAATACAAACTCTAAGAGACATTGTTTTAAGCAAAAAAATTTCCATTGTTACGATTTCAGCAACACATCTAAACTCCAATATTTTATCGAGTGATATCTATTCAGGGCTATAATTTAATACGCAAGGACCGTCAAGGAGCGCAATGTGGAGGCGTTGCTATGTATATACATGAAAGCTTTAAATTTAAAATATTTCCTAGCAATAATGACATAGAACAACTTTTTAATAAACGTTTTACGATTGGCACTGTGTATAGACCTCAAAAAAATTCTCAAAATTATATGTATAATAAGTATAACGACTTTTTATCTAAATTGGAAGGCACAATGGAAACTTTTATTCTGGAAACAGATTTTTTGCTTTGCTTCGGCGATTTTAACATTGATGAATTGGAGGTTGACAGTCCTGCTACCCAAAAGCTGCATGAAACTTTAAGTAATTTAAATTTAACACAAATCATAGATGAACCAACACGAACAACATATTCTTCAGCAACAATTATAGATTTAATTCTTACATTCGACACTTCAATGGCGATTTCTCCCGATTAGACAGGGACAAAAGTTCTACCCAAAAAGGATAGAAGACATAAATACACTCCCACTTCCACCCAACCAAACAAATTCTGTATTTTTTCTTTGTTAAACAAATACAATATTTACTTGGCCGGGCGAAAGGTGCTACTATAATATTTTTATTAAAGAAACTACTGGCGCCATCTAAATTTTAGTAGAATTATCTTATTCTACAGATTCACATTAGCTGTGTTCGTTCGTGTCGCTCAGTGCTACACTTTCCGGCCAACCAAATAAATACTGTATTTGTTGTATAAAAAACAAATACAGTATTTATTTGGTTAGCTGGAAAGTGTAGCACAGATGAGATAGAGATAGGGTAGACGTCTTTTGTTTCATAATTCTAGTTGTAGAGAGCTCCATTTTAAGTGAAAAAGGTGTAGTAAATATGCACAACATATCAGATCACGATTTAATTTATTGTAAATTTATCTCGACTTGATTTTTAATTTCTGAGGTCATATTCGAATTCAGCGCATCAAGTTTAGCTAAAAAACAACTTTAAATGGCATAAGTCATATTATCCAGTACATAGATAAAAAAGAGTCGGGGGCGGGGGGGAAAATTGGTATAATGGGGTTTTTGAGGTTGCTGAAAGCGAATCTCATAATAAAAATATCAATTTTACGCGCGGAGGTGAAAAATGGGAACGTTCTTTTACTGGGCAGTGTATTTTTAATTATCTTAATACAGTTAACCAAACAACGGATCTTGGTAGTACAGGGTATGGATATCATAGATCCATTATCAGTTAAGTCGCGTTTGCATATATATAAAGATATTGGTAAAACTCGTCAGGAGGAATCCCGATCAACACCTACTACTCAAAAGAAAAATTTAAATTTATTCTAGTATTTATTATTATCATTAATCGGAATAAATTCAGTTATGACTCATCAACGTTGAAAATAAACAGAGAAACATAGGCTTACGGAATAATTTTATAAAGGTCACTAATTCGAAACATTTGACGACTAATTTATTACACACAACAATATTGAATATACATATTAACTATAAATATGTAAATATATCGGTGTTTTTCGAAGAAAATAAAAATGTAAAACCTCGCGTCAACGATAGAATCGACGCGGCGCCTATGCGAGCACTGGAAATTCGCCGATGACTGATTATTATAAAGCATGTTGGTATTTATTTTTCTAATATACAGCCTGTTCCAGAACTCGCGTACCGAAATTTGAGGGTATATTAAAAACCCTCTGGAAAATATGAAAAAATTTTCAAAAAAAATCCATCTTCGTTCAATTCAAAAATAAGAACGCTTTAAGTGGACCAATACTGTTGCTGATTATAAATTACCATTAAAGGTTGAATTTGTAGCTATGGAAGCAAATTTAATTACTGCAGGTACATATTCTGTAGGTTGACATGGTGATTAATGTGACATAATGATTTATTAATGTCATAAAAAAATATCAAAACTTTCATGATATTGAAACTTCAGAAGAGTATTGCGAAATGCTAATTTTATATGGCGAGTGTGGCCGGAGTGCTTCAGCTACATCTGTAGAATATTCTATTCGTTTTCCCAATAGAGAATATCCTAGCAGAAATGTTATTTTAAGATTGGTGCAAAGGGCAAGAAATTCTGGAAATTTAACTCCAAACAAAAAAGAGATTGGAGGCGCTCCGCGAACTGCAAGAACTGTTGATAATGAAGAAGCTGTCATTCAGGCTTTTGAAGAAGAACCTGAAACAAGCCTTAGTATCGTGGCTAGAAATCTTGATATGTCTAAGACCTCTGTTCAACGAATTCTAAAAGATGAAAAAATGCATCCCTTTCATTACACTCGAGTACAATGCTTGACACCGGAGGACTATCCTTTACGAGTCGAATTTTGCACATGGCTGTTGCAGAAACATCAAGAAAATGAAAACTTTGTAAAAAGCATTCTTTTTACGGATGAGTCTGGGTTTCAAAGAGATGGTTTTTTTAATTCAAGGAATTCTCATGTTTGGGGACAGGAAAATCCCCATGCCTTCAGGCAAGGAAATCCCCAACGAAGGTTTTCCTTGAATATTTGGGCCGAAATATTGGGAGATGCTATAGTAAGTTATTTTGAGAAATAAACCACCATAAAATGCTTAAAATATTTGTTTTTAGGTTGGACCCCATGAGTTTCCTGGCAGATTGAATGGCGAAACCTACACTAACTTCTTAAGGGATGAAGTGGAAAATCTTATTGATGACATCCCACTTCAAAGGTTGGCAAATGTGGATAACATCTGGTTTCAACATGATGGCTGTCCAGTGCATTTCTCAGAAACGGCAAGAAGCCAACTCGACATCAGTTTTCCAAACAGTTGGATAGGCCGTGGGGGTCCCAGAAGGTGACCTCCTAGATCCCCTGATCTCAATCCAATGGACTTCTTTTTATGGGGCCATGTAAAAAATTTAGTGTATAGAAATATGCCAGACACTGTAGAAGAACTAGGAGACCGAATACATGAAGCGCTTGAGTCAGTAACTCCAAATATGATTATTAATGCCAGGAGAAGTCTGTTAAAAAGAGCTGCTTTATGTGTTCAAGTTGGTGGAGGTCATTTTGAACATATTCTTTAGCATGCTTCATACATTGAACGCGAGTTTGCTAAAAATAATGCGTTTCTTCATCTTTTAGAGTTCATTAAACACAGGACAGACATATCAAGATTTCTTGCCACGATACTAATGCTTGTTCCAGATTATTCTTCAAAAGTCTAAATGACAGCTTCTTTATTATCAACAGTTTTTGCATTTCGCGAAGTGTCTCCAACCACTTTTCTGTTTGCGTTTAAACAAAATTCCTTGCCCTCTGCACCAATCTTAAAATTACATTCTAGCTAGAATGTTCTCTTTTCGGAACACCGATAAAAATTTTTCCTATGTTCATTACTTTGAAATAAATAAATAAAATTCAGTTACTGTATTTTTATTTTATTAATTTGTATTAAGAATTTATAGCCAGTAAATCAATTAAAAGATCTGAGTTTCTAATAAAAAAAAACACTACATTCAGCGCGCTGAATGGAGTTGCAGCGGCAGTTTGTTGCTGCCGTCTAAGACGGGTATCATAAAACCACCGCCGGATGGAGTGACCCTATAAAAATAGAATATTTGATAGCCTCTGTCGGTTTTGTCAAAATATAATAACCTAAAAAGATTCTAAAGTTGAAAGTCTTAAACAATGCACGAGTCAACCATTAAAATGCAACCATAGTTACTAATAAGTAGGGAAAAACTAATTTTTAGGTAATTTAACATCAGCAACAGGATTGGTCAGATTAAATAGCTTCCTTTTTAATTAGTATTGAAGATGGATTTTTATTTTTATTTTTTTCATATTTTCCAGAGGGTTTTAATATACCCTCAAATTTCGGTACGCGAGTTCTGGAACAGGCTGTATATATATACTGGGCGATTCACGGTAGACAAATCAGACGATTTGTGGTGTTATTAACAAATATATCAAAATTAAATTTTTACCAGTTAATATAGACTTAATTATCTACAGTTGACTTCAAACAAAAGTTCTCTACTTTTTTTTGTTTTTGAGCTAGAGCTTCACACAAGCATTTTTTTGAACATAACAACATTTTTAAATGCCAAAATTTAAAAGAATTACAATTTTTTTATCATATAATAGTTTTTTTAACTAATAACATTCTTTTTCAAGTAAATTTTTAATTTAAAAAAACTTTAAAAAATGGGATTTGTATTTTGGAATGACCCCACTATCGTGAAAAGTAGGATGCTTTGAAATTCAAATGAAAAGTTTGTATGTCGTTCATGATGACATTAAATGTCAAATGTAATATTCAAATTTATCATACATAAATGATAACATAATACAATTAAAAAGAAACATTTATATAAAACCTTATGAAGAACTTATAATAAAAGTTAATTGGTTGCCCATTTTTAAAACAGTTTTTAAACTATAAGAAAATATGGATAGTTTTGGATGTTTTTAAAGTTTTTGGTTTGATTAAAATAGTCTAAAAAATAAAGTTGAATTCAGCACAATGTGAATTTTATGCTACGAAAATGATGAAAACTGTGTTTTGTAGTGTTTTATCGAAACATGACACGAAAGAATTAGATTTGTTTGATAAGATTTAAATAATGGAATTCATCCGTGTGAACTGTTGTTGTTTTTATGATACTCTGAAGTCAGATGGGTAATGTAAGATCGTTTTCTTGCAAAACGGAAGTCATTTTGGTAAATCTCAAAAATAAGAAAATTTCGTTTAAAAAAAATTATAATATATTGCTAAATATTATCCAGAAAAGCGTAGCGCTTTGAAGAAGTATTTAAATTATTACACTGAAAAGTTAATTAACATATTATAGAGATTATGTCTTTTATTGTATAAAATAATAACGTAACTTTTTAATAATTACACAAATAAATAAATTAATAAAAAATAATTGTTTTATTACTAACATAGATTAGTTATTTCTTACCTAGTTAAAACATAACTAATTTATTAACTAAATTGCCTCATGTTTCATCCGATTATCACGTTAACGTTAACTTTCCATCGCAGTTTTCTAGAAAACTACGATGGAAAGTTTATTAATTACTGCCATTTATTAATTATTTAGTTAATTAATTATTTATTTATTAATTACTGCCATTTTAAATTTTGATAAAATATGTTGCATTGTTAAATACTTTATTTGGGCCGTTTGGTTAGTGATACTTTTGACACCGGAGAGGCGCAGAATATACAGGAATCAGTAAAACAACTTTTTTAAGTTTTCATTTCATTTAAATATCAGATTAAAAGTCACTCTAGCTAACATTGTCAGCTGAAGCCGCCGCAAGAAAGAGTGACCCTAATTAGATTTGGCATTGTATGTCATCTATAGAGATCGGATTTTAGGGAGTCGTGACGTCAAAATGCATAGCCGGGTACAATAAGTTAACAAATTCATATTAATTTTATAAAAATGTTTAATATGTTGCCAAACTACTGCAGTACCAAAGAAAATTATAAAAATATTATAAAAATCCTGTAACATTTTATTTAAGTAAAAGAAAATTAAAAAAAAAATAAAAATTCTGAAAATTACGATTTAGTTGGTCTCTTTAATAATCCAAATTTAATTTTATAGTATTGTGGCATGGTGGCTGGGTATTACTTTTACCAAGTTAAAAAAAAAATAAAATTTGGACTATTTAAAAGTCCAACTAAATCATAATTTTCGGATCTTTTAGTTTTTTCTTAATTTTCTTTTACTTAAATAAAAACGTTAGGGTATTTTTATAATATTTATATACTTTTCTTTGTAAATGTAGTAGTTTGATAGTTTATAAAACATTTTTATAAAATTATTATTAATTTGTTGTACCCGGCTATGGATTTTGACGTCACGACTCGGTAAAATCCGATCTCTAGTCATCTAAAAATTGTTCAAAGCATCCTACTCTTTTATATAGGCGGGGTCGTTCCATAATTTAATTTTCATTTTTTAAGGTTTTTTTGAACAAAAAAATTACAACAAGGTTAATCTTTTTAGTAGAAAAAAGTATGGTATGATAAACAAAATTGTACTTTTTTTAAATTATTCAATTTAAAAATGCTGTTATGCTAAAAAAAATTGTTGTGTGGAGCTTTAGCTCAAAAACAAAAAAGAGTAAAGGACTTTTGTTTAAAGTCAACTGTAGATAATTAAGTCTATAATAACTGGTAAACATTTCATTTTGATATCTTTGTTAATACCGCCACAAATCGTCTGATCTGTCTACCGTGAATCACCGAGTATATATATAAACCTTATTCAAAATCATTGTCGAGAAAATATTTTTTAATAAAAACTTCATTCCAAATTATTCATAATGTTTCTATAATTTAAAAAAATAAATATTATTATAACTTTTTAAAAGTTAGGTCCTAAAAGAACGTTCTTCATTCTTTATTCAATAAGATTAAAAGTCTATAATGTTCTAAAAGAAATTACTTTATTTTTTAATTTTAATAAAAATACCTTCTTCAAACAATTAAAAGATGAATGATGTTCAAAAGGATTTTTTTTGAATGCTATTACAATGATTTTCCAATATTTTTGTGGTTTCAGGATCCTCTATAAAATCCACTAAAAATCGAAGGTAAACATACATACGCATATGAATAAAACATTACTGAAAATTATAGGAATTCTAATATATTCTAGTATGAAAACATTAAGCAAAATTTCTATGATATTCTAAAAGATTTTGTTAACAGGGCGACGCAGATCTTCGAATTATTTTAAAAGCATCTTTGATTAATGCTCTTTCTAATGGTATGCTACACGCATCAAAAAACTTTAAGTGATAAAAACCGCAAAATGTAGCATGTCCTGAAAAAAAATGCACAATTAAGTTTGTCTTGATCAATGATATCAGGACCACTTAAAAGGTCTAAAACCAAAAAGGTGACCTCCGTCCCCTTTTGCTTTAGCCGCCAAATTTTGAATCCTTTTTTTTCGTGTTCTATTGGTCGCACAGAAAAAGTTATTTAACAAAAAATGTAAATAAAATTCTAAAAATTTTCGGTCATTGCCGCGATACAGAGAAGTTAATATTTCGAGCGGTAGAGGGCGCCGAATTTATCACAAAACAGTTTTTCGCTATTTCACTCCCTGGGTGATGGCTTCTCGGACAGTTGCAAATGTAAAAGTTGTAGAGCTCAAAAATACACGCAAAAAAAAATATTTCATTCATGCAATTATCTCAAGTAGTTCCCGAGTTAGAACACTTCAACCATAGACAAGGAAAGACCTCCAAAGCCGTTGCGGAAAAGTGTGATAAATGTGCCTAGCGCATCTGAGATAAACTTGCACATGCGCACTACTATTGTTGTTTTTGACGAGTATTTTTTAACCTTAGTTTTGTGTGTCAAATAAAAATTGTAAAAAATTCAACAAAAAAACAATAAATATCTACGAAGAAACGTCGAAATAGTTTTTTTTAATTATTTTATAAGAATTTTTCGAGGTGTGTTTGAGTTTCGGGATTTTGTACACCTACTTTGAGTAGACCAGGGATTGACCCTTTGCAATACAACTTAAGTTTAAAGTTATAAACAAATGCAGCAAAACAACAATTAAAACACAGTAGAAGTCGAAAAATGAACAGAAATAAACGACGATCTGACAGTATAAACAAACTACTAATAATTCGTCACCCCAGTATTGGTTTACCATATCTCTATTTTTGGACATTTTAAGATTTTTACTGAGGGATTTTTGGAGATAAGACAAATGAATACTGGGGTGATGAATTGTTTTACGACCGACAGCATTTCACAGATAATAGAGATGCGTACTGCGCAAGGTCAGATATATTGCGTTACGTCATTTCGCTGCCCCGTTCTGTCACAAAATAATCTTGCGCAGGCTAGACTAATGGTTCTCTTTCCTTTTCTATGACTTCAACGTCCGCGCTCTAAAGCGAAAGGGGGGGAGGTTACCTTTTTGGTTTTAGATGTGTGTTGTGTGGTTTTAGATCTTCTAAGTGGTCCTGATAACATTGAGCAAGACAAGTTCCAGTGCACAATTTTTTCCGGATCATGCAACTTTTTGCGACATTTTTACTGTACTAAAAACTTTGGCAGACTAACATCTCTACTCTAAATTTCTCTACTCCCTAACATCCCTACTCCATAACATCCCTACTCCACAACAACTCTACTCCGTAACATCTCTATTCCATAACATCTCTACTCCATAACAACTCTACTCCACACTATATGCACTTTATTAGCCACTTAATAATAAATGAGCAGTTCAAAGAACAAAGAATCTTCTTCTTCTTCTAGATTATTTTATTTTTTTCCTAGAAAACGTTTATCTTTAAATGTAAATCTAGAACAATCATAAATGAATTATTCTAAAAGCAACAATGACCGCGTACTCTTAACATGCACTAATATGTAAGTAATTAATAAACTGAATTCATTTTTGACAGTGACTTAGCATGACAAATATTCTTTTGAGTTAAGACAAGTGGCTAATTGAGTGTCTATAGTGTGGAGTAGAGTTGTTACGGAGTAGAGATGTTATGGAGTAGAGATGTTACGGAGTAGAGTTGTTGTGGAGTAGGGATGTTATGGAGTAGGGATGTTAGGGAGTAGAGAAATTTAGAGTAGAGATGTTAGTCACCCAAAACTTTGCGTTTTTGTTTTTCAAGGTAATTAAAGTTTTTTGATGCATGGCATTTGAAATCAGAGATGTTTTTAAAATAATTCGAAGATCTTCATCGCTTTCAATTTTATTAAAAAAAAAAGAACAAAATAAGTTTTTTTAATCCATTCTGTAATTTTTGTGAGAGCACCAATTATTTTTTTGGATTACATATGATAGATATATCTATCATCAGTCAATAACAAACATACATTAAGGATGGCAACAAAAATTATTTTCAGTTCAAAAGGAAAAAAATACTGCTGCCAACAAAATAATTCTTTCCCCTATAAGCCTTTCATTAAAATTAAAAACACAAAAAAAAAATTCAAAAAAAAATCAAAAAAAAAAAATAAAAATTTAAAAAAAAAAATTCAAAAAAAGTTTCTTTTTTCGTAAAACGAAAAATAAATTGAAAAAAAAATATGTTTTTGAAAAAAACTGTTTTTACCCCAACCCGATTTTTACGAAAAACAATCCCAGCCTAGAACTTTGGATAATTAATCTGTGGTCCAAATTTGCAGTCTTTAGCCCAAAGCGTTCTTGAGATATCGTGGTCTCAAATTTCCCGGACACACAGACCGACCGACAGACAGATTTTTTTTTACGGAAATGATATTTTTTTGGATATAAAAAGTCCAGAAACATTTTTTACTAACGCAAGACTTTCCTTGGGGAAAGTAATACAAAGAAAAGAAGGTAAAATAATGTGATATTTTCATAAATATTGAAAAATATTCATAGCTCTATGACCTTAGGTCAAAGTTGTATTCAAAAAAAATAACTATACCAGGTGTTTCAGGAAGGTGGTTCATCCCCCTTAACTTTTTTATACTTAAAGCTATCCAAATGAAATTTAGAGATCATGCATAAGACAAAATTTTCAATTTTTTGACATATCAAACAACTTTTTTTCACTTCCGGTTTCACCGGAAATTACCTTAAGTTTCGATTTTTAAATCCCCTATATATTTTTACATATTTTGTCTTAGAAATCAATTCTGAATACAACCATATGTCACTTGTCAATTTTTGACAGGTCATGTCATTTTTTATTTAAATTTTCATTTTAAACCTAGAGTGCCTTGAATTGGCCTATTTGCTTAATTTTTGGTCTAGTTTCTTAAGAAAAATACTATTTTGATTTTTTTCCGAAAACTCTATTTTTGGTGTGCTCTTAAAAGTTACACTTTTGCCCATAAGTCATATTTTTTAAACGGGAATAGGGTGGCTCATTACTTTTAAATGATAGAGAAGTTTTTTGCAAACATTTTGATACTACACATGCATGGTTTATTTTAAAGAACTTGGCCTTAAAATACTAATTTTTACTATTCACTTTTTGTAATTGCATTTGCATTCAGATTTAATATGACAAAACAAAAACTGAGATGGCTTTGAAAAACATTTTAAAAGTTTTATCTTAACGCTAATAATCTTAAAAGAACTACCTACAGATGGTACCCAAAACAAATGTTTTATGTTTGGATGCAGCTACGAACTCAAGGAACAAATTTATTCCAAAGCATTTTGGCCCTCTGGAGTAGGGTTTAGAAGGTTCGACTTCAACAAATACCATAATATAAACAGGAAAAATTCGAATTTTCGGATGTAAACCTATCTAAAAACTATATAAGTGTATTACATATAAACATTCAGTGTTTAAGTAACAAAACGCACATACTATCGGACCAAATACAAAATAATTTAAAGTTAAACCATGGTTTTTTGTGTATTAGTGAACATTGGCTAAAATAAAATGAACTAGAGGTTACACAACTTGATGGACTCACCTTGGTAGGGGGCTATTGCCGGAAAGTTCACCTGCGGGGAGGGGTAAGTATATTTGCTTCCTCACTATTAGCACCTTACTGTAAGGAAAGACCAGACCTCACCAGTCTGTCTGTGGAACGTCATTGTGAGATAGGCGCCGTGGAATGCAATAAATCCAATAAAAATTTGCTCGTAATTACAATTTATAGATCATCAGCGATAAAAGAATTAGATATATTTTTTGAGATTATGATGAAACTCTTAGCTAAAATTACCTCTTTTAAAGGGGACACAATTATCAATGGGGATTTCAACATAAACACACAACATAAAAAATAAAGATAGCTCAATTTTTTTGGATATGTTTCATTCCTTTAATTTTAGGGAAACTATTACTACTAAAATTAGAATAAATTCATGTCTAGATAACATATTTACTAATTTACAGGAGACTGAATATGTTAGTAGTGTGTTACCCCTTAATATATCAGATCATGATGCGGTTATGATAAAATTTAACTATAATTTAAAAAAATTAAAATCAAGGATCATCACAAGACCTATCACAACAACATGGTCTTAATACTATGTATACAATATTATCAGAGGCAGAGTGGAACTTTGTAAATGATAAAAATACCTCGTTAGAAATTAAATTCAAAAAATTTATTGACAAAATTACTTGGGCTTTACAGGTTGCTTTCCCACAAAAAAGTCAGATAAAAGTTGAGTCTCAGGTCAAACCTATAGTCAAATGGTTCAATGAGGACCTTAAGAAAATAAGAGAAAACTTAAAATTCATGAATGATTTTTCTAGACAGTACAATGACCCTGAGCTCACACAGATAACAAAAAACTACCGTAAAATATATAAAAATTCAATCTTAGCAGCAAAACAAGCTGCACACAATAATTTCATCAAATCAGCTGGAAATAAGCACAAAGCAACCTGGAAAGTAATTAACAGTAGTAAACCAACAAAAAATGTAAAATCTACAAATATAACGCCCAATGAATTTAATTCATTCTTTTCCAAAATTCCCAAGTTAATTCAAGAGCAGATACCGGAAGTTAAAACCGACTTTAGGGCGTACATTGAAAAGTCTCACTCTGTCTCTGATTTAAATTTTAGTTTTTCCGAGGTGTCCTATACAGAACTCAGAGATATAATCTTTGGCTTAAAAAACAGTGACTGCATTGATCATTATGGATTAAATACCAAAATAATCAAATGCATTGGTAACCTAATATATATTCCACTGACGAAATTGATAAATGAAAGTATCTCTACAGGAATTTACCCGGAATCACTTAAAATATCCAGAATTGTGCCGGTATATAAGAAAGGATCTTGTGATGATCCCTCAAATTTTAGGCTAATAGCTATAACACCTCTATTTTCAAAAATTTATGAAAAGGCTTTAAAAAACAAATAGTTTATTTTTTTGAAAAAAACAACCTTTTCAACCCATCTCAGTTTGGTTTCCGAAACTCAAAATCTACCACAGATGCAATAAATAAACTAATAAACATAATTGTTGATGGTTTTGAGGGCCTGGATTACATAGGAGCTGTTTTGTGTGATCTCTCTAGGGCCTTCGACTGCGTCTGTCGAAATATACTAATTGAGAAACTAAAAAAATACGGATTTTCACAAGAAGCTATTGACCTTATGTTATCCTATCTTAAAAACCGAAAACAAATTGTTATAATAAATAACAGGTCTTCTCAAGTAGAAGAGGTCAGCATCGGGGTACCGCAGGGATCCGTCCTTGGCCCTGTGCTCTTTCTCGCCTATATAAATGACATAATAAATGCTGACCCTGATGCTGATTTGAATTTGAAAAGTAGTATGAATCAGACGCAGACGCATGCCCTAGAGTGGTTCTCATCGAATAGGTTAAGATACAAAAACAGAAAACATTATATTTACACTTAGACATCTGGGTGATTGTGTCAATCCAGAATCAGTAAAATTTCTGGGCGTCCATATAGACAGCGGCCTTCTGTGGCATAGACATATAGATTATGTAGCCTCAGCTATTTCAAAGTATGTATATGCCCTGCGATGCCTTTCTGGTACTGTATCTTTCGAGGTAGCAAAAACCGTATATTTCGCAACAATACACAGCAGACTCCAATATTCTTTATTAGTATGGGGGCACGCATCTTCCGCAGACAGCCTGTTTGGGCTTCAAAGAAGGGCTCTAAGAGTATTATTTAAATTAGAGTACAGAGCTGACTGTGCGCACGCTTTCAGCGAAGCAAATATACTTACCCTACCCTGCATGTATATTCTGGAATGCCTAACTTATGTTAAAAACAATATTCATATCTATAATAAACATGAAAATTATTATAATACTCGAAATCAAA
This sequence comes from Brachypterus glaber, assembly GCA_958510825.1. Taxonomy (NCBI): domain Eukaryota; kingdom Metazoa; phylum Arthropoda; class Insecta; order Coleoptera; family Kateretidae; genus Brachypterus; species Brachypterus glaber. The sequence continues at coordinate 27,215,519 of OY294048.1, read as the reverse complement.
ACAACATAAATATTGATTTCATAAGACTAGATCGTTCAAGAAATGGCATTAATTACTATGGACCTAAAGCATTCAATTGCCTCCCTACCAAGGTGAAATCCTTGTCAACCAAAACATTTAAAAATGTAATCAAAACATTTCTAATAAAAAACAAATTTTACAAAATGGATGATGTTATCAGTAACCTGAAACTCATAAAAATTTGATATTTTACTTATATATATATATAAGTTATATATACTTATATATATAAGTTATATATATTTATATATATAGTTATATACTTATATATATATATATATATATATATATAGTTATATATACTTATATATATATATAGTTATATACTTATATATATATATATATATATATAGTTATATACTTATATATATATATAAGTTATATATAGTTATTAAAAAAACATAGAATACATATGTATTCTATGTTTTTTAATTGTACTGTACATTGACGAGTGTAAACCCTTTGTAATACAATAAATTATTTCTTTCTTTCTTTCTTTCTTTCTATCAGAGTATGAACTATAAAACTGTCAAAACTAAAATTTGAAGGATGACATTTCTAAAAATTGTTTTTCAAAGCCATCTCAGTTTTTGTTTTGTCATATTAAATCTGAATGCAAATGCAATTACAAAAAGTGAATAGTAAAAATTAGTATTTTAAGGCCAAGTTCTTTAAAATAAACCATGCATTTGTAGTATCAAAATGTTCGCAAAAAAATTCTCTATCATTTAAAAGTAATGAGCCACTCTCTTGCCATTAAAAAAATGACTTATGGGCAAAAGTGTAACTTTTAAACTTTTAAGAGCGCACCAAAAATAGAGTTTTCGGAAAAAAATCAAAATAGTATTTTTCTTAAGAAACTAGACCAAAAATTAAGCAAATAAGCCAATTCAAGGCACTCTAGGTTTAAAATGAAAATTTAAATAAAAAATGACATGACCTGTCAAAAATTGACAAGTGATATATGGTTGTATTCAGAATTGATTTCTAAGACAAAATATGTAAAAATATATAGGGTGTCCCATTTAAAAATCGAAAGTTAATGTCATTTCCGGTGAAACCGGAAGTGAAAAAACAGTGGTTTGATATGTCAAAAAATTGCAAATTTTGTCTTATGCATGATCTCCAAACTTCATTTGGATAGCTCAAAGTATAAAAAAAGTTAAGGGGGGTAAACCACCTTCCTGAAACACCTGGTATATTTATTATTCACAATAAAATAAAAGTTTAAAAACCACCTAATAGGTAAAAAAAAAACAGAAAAAATTAAATATCTTTTCCATGACAGAATGGGGGAGGGGGTCTCAAAATGTAAAAAATTATTAATGATAGGTATTAATCAATGCATTAACAATTTTATTTTTTTTATGAGAAAGTACTCTATTTTTGTTTTAATAAACTATAAAAAGTGTTGCCACTTTTTACCTGATACCCCCTCTCCACATATGTCACTTTTGGTCACTGAACCTCTGATCTGAACCCCCCAGCAGTGACATAACAACTATTTCAGAACAGCCCCTAACTTACAATTTATCTTTCAGTAGTTCTTCAGCAAGCCAGAGTCGTAATCTTACTGTTTTCAGTGACTGAAAAGGAAACAATTTGCAAATACTATTTAAAAATGTTGTGTTCCAACAGATTTCTGGAAACCTCTCACATTCATTCCATAGCCTAGTATTATGTGTAAATAAATATAAATGGGACATGCCGTATGAAAGGTAATCTTCTAAATTTGTATAATCACAGCTAAGTAGACTCTTTAGATTACTGATAGCAGACTCAGCCAGTGGTGGCCCTCTAATTTGAACAATTCCATAGTTTAACAATGGTTCGTAATGGTAATAATTACCAGGTACAGCATTTAATACATCTCCTAAAAAAGTTGAACCTGACCTCCATGTTGTTATTATAATAGTTCGAATAGGTTGTCCTCCTGTTTCGATACTAAAATTATTCAGTTTTGCTCCATGTGGAAAGTCATATGTATACAGTTCTGATTTAATTGTTCTTCGGACATTAGAAAGAATTTCTGATATGGGCACTTCTTTTGCATTCGGTTCAGGTTTAAATATATCTTCTAAATCTATTTGATATTTTCTAGGTCTAGGCAAACTTGTGTTTTCTCTTTGACTGTAGGCAATCAGAACAAAAAATAGTACCATTACTATAGCAATTCCTACTACTTCATTCTTGCGTACCATAGCTTAAATTGACTTGGGCTTTTATTATAAATAGACCATCAATCAAAAATAAATATAGATTTAACATTAACCCGAATTTCTTCATCAAAATATTTTATATTTACTTTTCTGTTACACTTCTTTACTGTGAATTACACTTGCGTTTTATTTCACATAATGCCTTGGTCTTCTAACTGTAAACAAAACTAAAACGGATAAATTAAAATAACTACCTAAGGTATTCTCTCACTGCACCTCTGCCGCTTAAATTCCTATTCGATTTGTTTAAGAAATGTATATCCCACAGATTTTACATACTAGATAAAATATTAACGTATTCAAAGTGACTAACACATGCGACTCTCCCTCTCTCTCGAATTTTCGTGTCTCTGTTTACAGTAACATCCACAGTTTTATTGGTATTATCTGGTGTTTTTTTATTACGTTGGTTATCTTGGACAGTGAAGTTTTAACACAGACGTCAAAATCACAAGATGAGGTTAACTTTGAAAAATATAAATAAACTTTTGATTTTTACTGAATATAAATCTAAAAACAATATATGACTATATATAAATATATAAGATATGGATTTTGGGGAATAATGTTTTATCACAGATCTGTGTTGACTATGGATAAAGGGTAAGTTAAAACAAACCAAACCAAGTGGTGTAGTGACCATATCAGCTTTCTCAGTCAAAAAGGACCTATTATAGAGACCTATTGGAAAATCCATATGCATAAACCTATTCAATTGTTTTGTTTTGTTGTTATAAGTTTAAGTAGAAAAATCTGTATGAAACGTAGGCATCTATAAGTTTTCTATGTTTTTGAACAGATATTTTCCTAGACCTACTGGAAATTTTTAGTAGGACAATCCCTATGAAACGTGTAAGTATCTCTAAGTTTTCACATTTTTTTTTGGACAAAGGTTTTCCAAAAAACCTATAGGTACACAATTCATAAAAAAATTCCTACTTCGACCTATAAAACAATTTATAGGATTACATAAGCTTTCTATAAAACATGTAGATATTTATAGGTTTTGGATGGGGATTTTCCCATTACTTTTTAATTGATAGTATTAATGTCTTTAATTGTAGAGTAATGAAATTATGCCATCCAGTATGATAATAACCAACAAACTTATGGAAATAAAAATGCGAGTTTATGTGCAGATAAGCATAAGGAAGTATGCATCAAAGAAAATATATAATACTAAAATAGCCTTAGCTGGAGCAACCTTGGGACATACGAAGACCTTTAAGACCAAAATTTTACTGTAGTAATCTTAATATATATCAATTTTTATTTAATGTTTATACAGAGCGGTTCAAAAGTCACCCCCCCTTTTGAAGCAGTTGAGATATCGACTTCAAATTTGGAACTTTTAAATAAGACAACTTAAACCATCTTTTAGCATATATTTAATACTTTCAGCTCTTAAAATGTGGGCAGGGGGGCATCGGGGCACATTTTTTTAAATGGAAAGGGGGTCGTTTAAAACATCATTTTAAAGCTTATAAAATTCTCCATTGAACTCCATATTTTTAAATTAAAAAAAAATGGGTTTAAAATGGGGTTGAAAATGGGTATTAATGTCAAAATTCCTCTAAAAAAAACAAATAATTTTTTAAAAATGCCTAATTTCATGATAAAAAAATGTTAATTATACTTTTAAACTAATTTTAGTTGACATAAATAAAAATTTATAAAAAAACTTAAAAAAATCGAATGTTTTAGCACAAAAAATTGAAAAATGAAAACCTTAAAAAACGTTTTTAAAAAGTTAAAAATGTTAGTGTAAATAGAGAATTTTATAAGCTTTAAAATGATGTATCACACGACCCCCCTTTTCATTTAACAAAAATGTCCCCCCATGCCCACATTTTAAGAGCTGAAAATATCAAATATATGCTAAAATATAGTTTAAGTTGTCTTATTTAAGAGTTCTAAATTTGAAGTCGATATCTCAACTCGTTCAAAAGTTAAAAGGGGGGGGGGTGACTTTTGGACCGCACTGTATACATATTTCATATAGGATTAATCTTGGTATAAAGTAAAAATGGATAGACGAGTAGTTAATTTTAAAAATTGTTTTAATAAATTAAGTATATAAATATATTAATAAATTTTATTATAAAAAAATTGTATGTAATATTTGGTAGAATAATATCAGAAACTAACATAGAGATTCTCTACTATGTAATATACAGAGTTGATACTTTCATTACAATAACAGGGTCGGACAAGAGTAATTTTAAATTATTTTTGGTGAGTTTCTTTAATACTTACCTATGCCGAATAAGAAATAATAATGACAAAGTTGATACTTTCATTACAATAACAGGGTCAGACAACAGGAATATTAAATTATTTCTAATTTTTGGGCTGTTTGTTTAATACATATCTATGCCGAATAAGATTATGTCTGTATACAGACAATGCCGAATAAGAGAATAAGATTATGTCTGTATACAGACATATAATCTTATTCAGCATAAATATGTATTAAACAAACTGACCAAAAATTAGAAATAATTTAATATTCCTGTTGTCCAACCCTGTTATTGTATTGAAGGTATCAACTCTGGTCATTATAAATATGATTTATAATATATTATATCTTATACACTGTATGAGAAAATACAAATCGCACTTCACAGTGCGTAAACTAAATAGCACTCTGTATGGATATTTGCATATATATCTGAAGACTTGATAAATAATTTTTTTTGGTATACATTTTCTATTAAAAAAAAAATGTATTAAGTTAAAAGAAATAGATGCCAGTGACCCTACAGAGTGCTATTTAGTTTACGCACTGTGATGTCATATTCGTATTCTCATAAAACGGTGTATACATATGATTTATATATCAAATATTAAAAATATTCTTACACAAGTGTCTATCACAAAAGTTTTTGTCAAAAAACTCTTTGATCACAAAAGTGTCTGTCTAATCACAGTTTGTTTTACTAATAAGGGAAAATATAAATATCAATGATAAAAAAATAGTAAAATATTATAAACTGAATATAAATATACAACTGAACACTCCAATCCAATTCGGGTTTGCTCTAGGCTCTCTGGCCAGGTCATGTGGACTTCTAAATTCTGGTAACTTCCTTTCCGATATCTTTCCTCTTCTGATTTTGTACAATTAAGTTTTTATTTTGAAAGAATTTGGTTATTTCTACTGCTATGGATTTATTGGGGTCACAAGCAGGGAATTTAGGCTAATAGGGGTTGGGCATGTCTTAGCTAGGGCCCCATAGAAGGATGAATATTGTTGGGAGTGTCTTGGGCATTCAAAAAGGATATGTTTGATGTCTTGTATATTTCCGCACCACACCATGGGTCTTCCTTTATGTTAATTTTAAACAAGTGGGAGTTGGTAAAGCAGTGTTTACCTCTCATATGACATATTTTTGTTCTTTTTTTACTGGTTACTCCTAAGTTATTAACCATGTTCTCTTTTTTAATTCTGTCCTTTCCCAGTACATGCGTCCTTTTAAGGGACTCCCTTAATTTGTCCCATACTGTCCCATTCTTTTTTCCACTTCATAAATAGGATTTCTTTTGTTTCTTGGTTGTAATCACGGAAATGCGTTTTGACTCGAACCACGAGATTTTCCAGGCTTCATTCGCTATTCTGTCGGCTGCTCCATTTTCCGTAATTTTTGTATGTCCCGGAATCCAGCAAAAGTTAACAAAACACATGAACAAAGCGAAAAAATCCACAAGCCAAACAGATTACTGAAAGGTAAACAAAAACGAAGAAGCGCCTAGTTATAGCTACCAGCACCCGAAATGCGCCTGCGTAGTAGAGGGCTAACCGTTTTTCAATATATTATTCTAAATCCAAACCAATTTTTTACAAAATAAAAACAGGCACAAAACCACCGTTAACCAACGCTAAAGTAAATTAACGTCCCGCAAACAACAGAAAACCAAAACAATCTCGGTGCGGGTAGCTATAATTAGGCGCTCGTAAAAACAATACAGAATAACCAACGTAAAAAAAATGACTAGGGAAATACCACATAATACCAATAAAACTGTGGATGTTACTGTAAACAGAGAAACGAAAATTCGAGAGAGAGGAAGAGTCGCATGAGTTAGTCAAATTTTTTTGATCTTGCAATGGAATCCCCAATCTAGTATATGAGGTCTGTTGTATATCCCCACTTTAAATATACTGGTAGTTCTTTTGCTGTATCCTGTCTCTGTTTATTTCATCGATTCTTCTATATATCCTTTTCAGGACGTACAGGACCGTATTTGTGGTTCTTTGCGCCTTTAATTAAACAAAGTGACTAGACGTACACCGGGAGTACGTCCATTAAACGTACATCGATTGTATTTATATTAGCTTTTTTTAGTTAACGTTGGTTGATTTGGTATTTTGCTAGTTTGGTGTTTTTTTTAATTGATAAGGTAAATTAACTTATTTATCAAAAATTTTATTTAACCTCAAGACAGCACATGATATCTTAAAGACGTCTTTTTTAGATCTTAATTATGTCTGGACGCCTAAAGACATAAAAATGATATGGACTTCTTTTTAGGGATGCCCTAGCGAAACAAACTAGTAGCAAACTCGTAAAAATATTTTACGAGTTTTAGCGAGTTTAGTGAAACAGTATTAACTAGTTTTCAGCGAGTAAAAAACTAAGGTAAAACACCCAATAGTTGACACTACCCCAACAGTTGACAGTTTTAAATAAAACAACCTAAAATAAGATTACATTACATTTATTAAGGCGAAATAAATAATAAATGCCATTTATTAAATGGGCACCTAGTACCATCTAGTCTTAGAATTTACAACTGAAGATCACGTGATGAGTTGCGTTTTAATATGGCAGACATTTTTTTAGTGGAGTGTTTTTGTTCGCATTTTTTTTACAGTTTCTTAAGGCAAGTGCTAAGAAATTGGGTGTTTTTAATTTTCAGTATTTAGTGAATAATACGTATATACATACATAAATATTTATGCATGCTAATCTTAATTACAGGCTTTTATGGTTTCAAATCAAACTTTTTCTGATTATTTACAACTCACTAAGACAGTTTTAGCTTTTTACATAGGGGGTGTCAACCACTAGATTAAAAAATCAACAAATTTCAATAGTTGACAGCTAATTTTACGGCTCTTGGGGATCGTTTAAAATAATGTATTATACACCTCAGGGTGACCACAGGTTTTTTCAAATTAAGATTCCCTCATTTTTTTCCTGATTCTACCCTAATTTTTTCATGATGCTTTCCTGATTCTTCTCTGAACTCCCTGATAAAAATTAAAATTTTTCCCTGATTTAAGTACAGATCATGAACGTAGAGATACAAAAAAAAGTTTTTGAAGCCAATAGCCGTAAACATTTAAACATCCTGTTTTATTTATGAGTTATGATTTTTTATTTTTTCAACTTTTTTTCTGTAAAACTGATCGATGGAATGGTAGAACTTTATGAATAAAAACTTGTTTTAGTAATAGTTTATCATGTACACCACAGCTTTTTTTCAGTTTCCCTGATTTTTTACAGTTGATCAAATTACCTGACTATATTCCCTGATTTGGCTGTTTTCCCTGATCTGTGGACACCTGCACAATAAACAAAGATCTAAATGTGGATGGGTGTTTTAAGATAAAATGAATTTTTTTTTTATAATTCCAACAAAAAAAAATTAGGTATATCAAGTATTTTAACTAAAATGCTCATCTCTTTTTCGTATTTTGCTAAGAACTTCACTTCAGTTTTGTAAGTTATTGTACAATTCTGGTTAACATCTAGTCGTATAGCATTTAGAGATAAAATAAGATTTAGAGCTTTAAAGTTGAGAGGGAATTTTTCGTCAACTATTGGTTAAAATACTGTCAACTATTGCAATACAAAACGATATCAAAGCACCATGCATGGTGCACCATGCATGGTGCCGTGCAAAGCACCATGGTGCTTTGATATCGTTTTGTAAAACTTGATGAATTTAAATAAAAACATAACTTTACTGGCATTCTTTTTAATAAAAACAGTAATTTATAAGTTACATTTTTAAAGCATTATGCTTTTAAAGTAATATTGCTTTTAAAATAAAAGAAAAATATGTTATATGTCAACTAACAATTTTTACAGGGTCTACAAAAAAATTAAAAATATTTGTTTGTATTATCATATTCAAACATTTTGGTACTAATATAAAAAGAAAACATCTATTTAACACATGTATTCAATAAAATATAAAAAAAAATTATTAGATAAAATTTTAATTAACAAACATTATAGAATTTTTCTTAGACTGTCGACTATTGGGGGTTTTACCTTAGTAGAAACTCGCTCAAACTCGTAATAATATTTTTAAAAATCCTAGAAAGTTTCTACGAGTATTTTATGAGAAAATCCCCATGAAAATTTACCAGTATTGAACGAGTATTTTTCTACAAGTGTACAGTAAGAACAAATCAGAAACAAGCACCGTAGGAAAAGGTAAAATAAAAGGTTTTAGGACTTACAACGCATATTCTGGCCGGCGACACACGTGAAGTAAGGGCTTCTTGGCACACAAAAGTTCTCGCTAAAGCTCAGGCAAAAATTAGCACTCCCGGTAAAAACGGTCCCACCAAACCACCGTACGATAATCGGCATAAATAATTATTGGCCCATTGCTGGCTTGCCGATTATCGGCTAGCCTGTAAAGGACCGATCTATTGCCGACGATACAACGCCAATTTAAAATATGATCTTGCGTAGAAGGAGAAGAAGTCAAGACGCATGCGCAAGTTTTGCGCGGGTTGTGTTCTTAGGGCCGTTTGAGTTGAAGCTTGGAGCGCTCGGAGCATAGTTCTATCTCTTTTAAAACAAGTAGTTAGAAAACTGACCTCTTGTGTTGTGATTTTGCTGCGTTAGTGATAAAGTTCATTAATGAAAATTTTCTGTGGCATGTGTTTATTTACAATTCTTAATAATGATTTTTGAAGATAAAAAGTAAGTAATTACATTTTTTTATTAAATACTAAATTAACAATTAATTCACTTGCATTTAAGTCGCATTTAAGATCCGAGGGCGGGAAAGAAGCTCGTTAAGGTTCCGTAGGTACTAAAATATAAAAACTTATTCAGAATAATATTCTAAAACGATCGATATTATCGTTCTTTTTTATGCCATGGTAAAATACTGATCCAAACTCCAACAAAATAATACTTTTCCCTATAGTTCATTACAAAGGTTTTTTCAAAAAATTAAAAAAAACATCGATCCATTTTTTTTAATACTTAATAAAAGATCTTAAGATCTTTTCGTGAAAAACAAAAAAAAAATGAAAAAACAAAAATTTTCGAAAAAAAAATTTTTGAAAAATTTTAATTTTAATTTTTTTTTATGCAAAAAACGAAAAAAAAAATTTTTTAATATAAACCAGAAATTAAAATTCAGGGTATAGAATCAAATAGTGCAATGTCCAGTCATGTAAATTTTACTTCAGAAGCAAAAAAAAAAGAAATAAAACACTCGGTCGGCAAATTTGTATTGTTTTGTATAATTTGCTATATATCAAATTATACAAAAAAATACAAATTTGCCGATCGAGTGTGTTTTAATTCGTTTTTTTTTTGCTTCTGAAGTAAAATTCACATGAGTGGACATTTGACACTATTTGATTCTATACCCCTCAATTATCGGTAGTCTGCCGGCTAGCCATTACCGGTCCGTTATCGGCTTGCCATTACCGGCCAGTTATCGGCTTGTGCGACACTTCCATTACCGGGCATGTCGTCAACGGACCGATGACTCTTTATCGGCTTACGGCATTGTGCCGTTGCCGGCCCATTGCTGGTGTGTTTGCTGGGGTAGTTTTTATGGTCGAATCAAAACCTGAACTGTCGTCACAGAAAAATACGTTATTTCGGGTATCGTATTTTTCTGAACTTATTGACCTTTATTCTTGATAAATTAAAAATTAAGTAAAATTAGGAATTATATAATTGAAACTAAATATGAGCTGCGGCTTTGATGCTGGTAATTAAGCTCCTTCGCGGTTGACAAGATTTTAATGAGTTTTGAAATAAGAAAAATAAAAATTAATTTCGAAATAATTTACGCACAAAAATATGTATAAGTGAAATACGTTTGTGTTATATTTAATAAAAATTAGCCAAAATTAAGAATATGTCCTTTTTACCTTTCCCTAGGGTCCACCCTATTACACAAGGATTAAAGAGTTTTCAGCAAGTAAAAAACCGTAGTTTTTACAAGTTTCTACGAGTGTTTTATGATGAAATTCCAATGAAAATTTACTAGTATTTACCAGTATTTAACGAGTATTTTTCTACAAGGATTAACGAGTTTTCAGCGAGTAAAAAAACGTAGTTTTGCTTTCCCATTCTGAAAATTTCGGTAAGTCTTATATTCGTGCAAAAATTTTCAAGAATTTTTTTGCATATTTTTGCGTTTTGTGACGTTTTAAGTCGCTATAAATCAATTTCGAGCAAAAAAAAAATTGTCGGTCGATCGGTCGTTCTGTACGGGAAATCTTGTGAGCACGATAACTTAAGAACGCTTTGGCATACAGGTATGTTAGCAAAAGTTCCCGCTTTGGATTGTTTTTGGTAAATATTGGGATGGGCAAGGGGGCAACTAGGAAAATTGCTATAACTATAGGGGTTTTTGAGGTTGCTGAAATTGAACATAGTAGTAAAAAATTTCTAACTCCACCCCACGGGGTTGATTGGTTAAATATTTTATGCGGAAATTCCAGTGAAAATTTACCAGTATCGAACGAGAATTTTTCTACGAGTATTAACAAGTTTTCAGCGAGTAAAAATCCGTATATTTTTACAAGTTTCTACGAGTATTTTATGAGGAAATTCCAATGAAAATTTACCAGTATTGAACGAGTATTTTTCTACAATGATTAACGAGTTTTCAGCGAGTAAAAAACCGTAGTTTTTAGAAGTTTCTACGATTATTTTATGAGGAAATTCCAATGAAAATTTACTAGTATTTACCAGTATTTAACGAGTATTTTCTACAAGGATTAACGAGTTTTCAGTGAGTAAAAACCGTAGTTTTGTTTGGCCATTCTGAAAATTTTGGAAAGCCTTATATTCGTTCACATTTTTTTATGATTTTTTTTTGCGTATTTTTGCGTTTTGTGACATTTTATGTCGATATAAATCAATTTCGAGCAAAAAAAAAATCTTCGATCGGTCGTTTTGTCCGGGAAATCTTGTGGATAGGATGACTTAAGAACGCTTTGGCATACAGTTATGTTACCAAAAGTTCTCGCTTTGGATTGTTTTTCGTTTGGGGGTGGGGGTGGGGGACAGTAATTTTTCCTAAAAAATTGAAAATTGCTGTATAGGGCTTTTTGAGGTTGCTGAAATTGAACATGATAATAAAAAAATTCTAACTCCACCCCACGGGGGTGAGGGGGTATATATTTTTAAATATTTCCGTCAAAATTGGTTAATATGGTTGTTTTTGGGGACGACAAAACTAAATTTGATAATAAAATTTTTTCAATTCCAGCCGCTAAGGTGTGGGGAGTAGTTTTTGTGAAAATTTGTATATCTTAAGGTCGAAATACTAGATTTTTTTGTTTTCGAGATTTTGGTATTTTTAGGTTTGGTTTAATATACCATTACAAACCTAAAAATACCTAAATATCAAAAACAAAAAAAATTATAGAATCTTGTAACTCTGACCTCCTCGTAAAAATAAAATGTTTTTATAGTCGCTGAAACTAGTTAATGATTTTCCCCGTCCATCATCATAAAGATTAATTTTTTTAATAATATTATCGAATATTATGTTCATAATATTACTCTCTGGGACGAGTAAAAAAAATTCCCTGTAGAAAATTAGTAAAAACTCGTAAAATGAAAGCGTATTAATTAATACACTTTTATTAATACTCTCTGAAACAAGTAAATAAATTTCCTCGTAGAAAACTAGTAAATACTCGTAAAAATAAAATCTAATATTATTCGCTGGGACGAGTAAAAACATTTCCTCGTAGAAAACTAGTAAAAACTCGTAAAATGAAAGAGTATTAATACTCTCTAAAACAAGTAAATAAATTTCCTCGTAGAAAACTAGTAAATACTCGTAAAAATAAAATCTAATATTACTCGTTGGGACGAGTAAAAAAAATTCCCTGTAGAAAACTAGTAAAAACTCGTAAAATGGAAGTGTATTAATACTCGCTGAAACAAGTAAATAAATTTCCTCGTAGAAAACTATTAAATACTCGTAAAAATAAAATCTAATATTACTCGCTGGGACGAGTAAAAAAAATTCCTTGTAGAAAACTAGTAAAAACTCGTAAAATGAAAGTGTATTAATACTCGCTGAAACAAGTAAATAAATTTCCTCGTAGAAAACTAGTAAATAATTGTAAAAAAAGTATAAAAATAGTGAAAAATATATTTAAAATACTGGTAGAAATTAAATTAATTTACTCGCTCAAACTCGTAGAAAGAATTTTTATTAGTAAATACATTTACTCGTTAAAGCCTAATAAAAACTTGTAAAGGTTTTACGAGTTTTAATTAGTTTCTACTAGTTTGTTTCATTAGGGCCCTAATGAAACAAACTTAAATGGCAATTGCCATCACTTTACCGCCGGACCATTGTTTGTTGGGTGGTACGTACATTAATGTTTGTAGGGATCCTAGGATAGAAATTCTTCTTTCAAGTGTATACTAAACGGATACCTATAGGTATCTATCTATAGATAACCTATAAATTGTATATTATTTAAAATAAAATTCAAAAAACGCGCAGATAATCAACCTGAAAAACGCTGAAAATTTTGGTCGATACCGCAAATACAACCAATGCCGGACCTGTCGACGGTTCTTATTGGATCGACTAGCGACTGGTTCAGATGTATTTCAACTTCGTATCCTGTTCAGTGGTGGGTTTGACCGTTCTTAAGAATCGGCTTCCTAGATCGACTAACATTGACATTAATGACAGATTTCATGGTAAAAAAAAGAAATGAGTGAAGTGTTAAACAGTTCTTAAACTATCCAGTGTGAACTTGGTGTTTTTGTTAATAATTCAGGATTTGATAATATATAATAGTTCCTTGATATTTCAATTTCGACAATATTGTTTTCTATTTTCACTTTTAAAGGTAAGATTAAGTAGGAACCCTATATATAATGACATTAAACGTCACACATTTCTGTGAAGTTAATGTCATTTTATTGAAGGAGTAGGTATCATTAGTTTATGATTTTTCATATTTGCGATGAAGGTCGGTAATTTCATAATCGATACGTATTGCACCTACAATAGATGTCGATTATTGTTTACTAAAATTAAAAACGCCGTGCCTGGTACCACGCTAGCGTGACTTTAATTTTTGATTTTATGCATACGCGAAATGTGTCATCAGTCAAATCGAAAATCCCTAAAGTCAGAAATTAAAGTTACGCGAAATAAGATACTTTCCATTCAACTGAGAACTGAGTTTATAGTAATTACTATAAAGTTACAATAAGGTGGCCACCTTATTATTATAATATTATTATAAGTTGGCTTAAGCCACCTTATTACTTTTGAAATTCTAACTTAACCTAACTTTAGGCTTGCCATACCATGGTGGCCACATGTCAGGGAAATGTCAGGGAAATATCAGGAAAATGTCAGGGAATGTTATTGACTGTTCCGTCATTTTAAAATGGTTACATATAAAAAAAACTATGTCAAAATCTCCATAGTTAAACAAAAGGATACAAAAATTTAACATTTAATTATGAAATATCATATTTATAATAAAAGTTTTCACACACACAAAATACATTAAAATTTTAAATATTTTACCCCTTTATTTACTTCTTTATTTTTCCTTCAAGACAATAATAATCCAAAATACTTTTATTGACTTTCTATGTATGCAAACAAGTATAAAAATTTAATTCAGTATAATACAGCTCTCCTGAAACTCTAAGGAAACAAAATATTGACCAAAAACTAAAAAAAAGTTGGTTTATTTTTTATTTTTTTTTTTAATTCTTTTTAGGCATAGTAAATATAAAGAAAACACAATTAAATCGAAAAATTATCATTAGTTTAGTCTCAGGAGGTTAAGGGTTAAGAAATATAAAAACAATCCCATTTTAGGGGGTGTACATGGATTGAAACTCGCCCGGTATGCCTATATTTTTGGAATCAGAGCGTCGCACAGTGGGCCAGGAAAAAAACGGACAAAATTCTGAATTTTTGCATACGACTATTTTTGATACCGCTGATTTCGAATAAAATTTCAAAAAAAAAAATCTCGCCACTAGGGTGGTCCAAAATTTTATTTTTGTTTCAATATTTCTACAAATTTGGTAAATGGCTTCTTTTGATTATTTTGATGTGGACCAATGTCCATAACTTAAAAATTCAAACTGGCGGAGTCAATATGACGTATAGTCGAATTTTGTAAAACTATTTTAAACTCAACATAGATTTCTAAGGATACATATTCATAAAAATGTTTGCCTTACATTTTTTATAAAAAATTACATTACTAAGCATAAACTGTTAAATCCGTAAAAAAATTTAAGGCTTTCTATAGAATTGTAAATAAAATTTAAAATTTGTAAAACTGTTTTAAAATAGAATTATCTTCAAATTCATAAGAGTTTTCGCCTGCAGCAATGGAACTTTCTTGCATTTTTATTAAATGTTTAATTGTAAAATATATCACAGAAATTAAAAAATATCACACAGAATAGTATAATAATAAAGGTTGTAAAACGTTACCCGATTTAGATAAAAATATTGATATTTTATTTCAATATAAAATAGGGGAGAAGTGGCACGAAGGTAAAATTGTTTCGAAAATTGGTATAAGGTCATATAAAATTAAAGGAGTATACGGTTCAGTTATTGTTAGAAAAAGTTTATTAAAATTCATAATAAAAAATTAAGATTAAGTAGGAACCCTATATATAATGACATTAAACGTCACACATTTCTGTGAAGTTAATGTCATTTTATTGAAGGAGTAGGTATCATTAGTTTATGATTTTTCATATTTGCGATGAAGGTCGGTAATTTCATAATCGATACGTATTGCACCTACAATAGATGTCGATTATTGTTTACTAAAATTAAAAACGCCGTGCCTGGTACCACGCTAGCGTGACTTTAATTTTTGATTTTATGCATACGCGAAATGTGTCATCAGTCAAATCGAAAATCCCTAAAGTCAGAAATTAAAGTTACGCGAAATAAGATACTTTCCATTCAACTGAGAACTGAGTTTATAGTAATTACTATAAAGTTACTTACAATAAGGTGGCCACCTTATTATTATAATATTATTATAAGTTGGCTTAAGCCACCTTATTACTTTTGAAATTCTAACTTAACCTAACTTTAGGCTTGCCATACCATGGTGGCCACATGTCAGGGAAATGTCAGGGAAATATCAGGAAAATGTCAGGGAATGTTATTGACTGTTCTGTCATTTTAAAATGGTTACATATAAAAAAACTATGTCAAAATCTCCATAGTTAAACAAAAGGATACAAAAATTTAACATTTAATTATGAAATATCATATTTATAATAAAAGTTTTCACACACACAAAATACATTAAAATTTTAAATATTTTACCCCTTTATTTACTTCTTTATTTTTCCTTCAAGAAAATAATAATCCAAAATACTTTTATTGACTTTCTATGTATGCAAACAAGTATAAAAATTTAATTCAGTATAATACAGCTCTCCTGAAACTCTAAGGAAACAAAATATTGACCAAAAACTAAAAAAAAGTTGGTTTATTTTTTATTTTTTTTTTAAATTCTTTTTAGGCATAGTAAATATAAAGAAAACACAATTAAATCGAAAAATTATCATTAGTTTAGTCTCAGGAGGTTAAGGGTTAAGAAATATAAAAACAATCCCATTTTAGGGGGTGTACATGGATTGAAACTCACCCGGTATGCCTATATTTTTGGAATCAGAGCGTCGCACAGTGGACCAGGAAAAAAAACGGACAAAATTCTGAATTTTTGCATACGACTATTTTTGATACCGCTGATTTCGAATAAAATTTCAAAAAAAAAATTCTCGCCACTAGGGTGGTCCAAAATTTTATTTTTGTTTCAATATTTCTAAAAATTTGGTAAATGGCTTCTTTTGATTATTTTGATGTGGACCAATGTCCATAACTTAAAAATTCAAACTGGCGGAGTCAATATGACGTATCGGTTATTAAACCATAACTGTATTTTCACGAAATTATGGCAAAGTCATAAGTCTTAGAGACATACTTAAAGTTAAAGCATTAATATAACTAAAGATATAATCAAGCTTAACAGTACAATACACAGCTACCATCAGAACTACAATTGTCATCATCATCAGTACTTGGATTCATTTCTACAAGGCCAATTGGAGTTCTGATGGTGGCTGTAATTAAAATATTAATTTTATAAGGAAGTTTAGCCAAAATTATTAGATCATCAACTTATTGTAAATATCTATGCAAAAAAATACGCATTAAAAAAAACTTTTTTTATTTTTTTCCGTTATTAGCAAAAACTAGCAACTCTTTTTTTCATAGAATAATATTACTATAGGTAAAGAAAAATCTGCATGGAAAGGGACCATTAACAAATGGTTACTTTTTTTTATATTTATCATTTAAACTGATAGTTACTATTCTCACGTTTCGAGGACCTTAATATTAGGATACAGATAATGTATTACTTATGTAATATATTTTTAGACATATGTCAGAATACAGTATAATTAAGGATATGATTAAAAGTTTAGTTTATTTTACAGAGGGTTTAAGATCTTCAAATAAAGATTTTCACGAAAAAAGGGAATTACATGACATGTATTGTTAATTTTGATTATATCTTTGTCATATTAAATGTTTTAAGTAATTCTCTAAGACTTACGACTTTGCAAAAAAAATTAGCCATAATTTCGTGCAAATAAGTTAAGGTTCAAAAACCGATGCGTCATATTGACTCCGTCATTTTGAATTTTTAAGTTATAGACATTGGTCTACATCAACATAATCAAAAGAAGCCATTTGACACATTTTTAGAAATATCCAAACAAAAATAAAATTTTGGACCACTCTAGTGGCGCGATTTTTTTTAATTTTTCGCTTTTTTTTAATTCGTAATCAGCGGTATCAAAAAAAGTCGTATACAAAAAATTCAGAATTTTGTCCCTGTTTTTTTTTTCCTGGACCACTGTGCGTCGTGATCTATCGACATGATTTTTTAAAAAAATCTTAGATATGGTCAAATTTCGGTCATCGCTTGGATTTCTTTTAATTCATGTCGATAGATCTCGACGCGCTGATTCCAAAAATATGGGCATATATTACCTTTAGATTAATATTTTGGAAAATATGAACAAAATAAAATTTTCTAAAAAAAAATTGTTTTTTTGTATTAAAAAAAAATCCTGACGTGATCGGACGACGCGTCGCGACGGGTTCAAGTTCAGCGACCAAAAATACACCTAGAACTCCATTTCTGATCCACTTCAACTGACAGAAGAATTTTGTGGTCCAATCTAAAATTATTTTGGGTAAATTAATGGACTATATTTATTTATTTATTTTATTTATTTTGGTTTAGATAGGTACAGAGTCATGGAGAGCCACAAATAAGCTTTTGGCTTGTGCTAGGGGCTCTCGAGAGCCAAAAAGTCCAAATCAATGGATCCATTGATTTTGATAAGTTCCAAATTCTTTAAAAATGTTTACCCCAGTCCATTAAAATTAATTCTTTTTTGTTCGTATTTCATTTTTCTTAGTTTTCAAGCTCATAAACCATAAATTTTGATGAAAAAAAGTTTTAAAACAATTTCAAGTAATGACATTTTAAATCAAATATATTGTATAGTATATTAATATATTAATATCCAATTGGAGATAGATGTGTGTTAATTATACGACGATCTAATTAATAATAATAATAATAATAATAATAATAAACGGTCTTTATCAGAAAAAAAAATCATAATTACATTAAATAAGATTTAAGAACTGTATGAAAGGGCAAGATTCAGCTTGTCCTGAAATACACCGCATACTCGTAGTTTAAATATTTATAATTGTATACCAATAATTATGAGCATGCGTCCTGCATACCCAAGACAGATGTTCTTCCATGTAACCCAAAATCGTTTATTATAAAATAATCTTAAGATCAAGAAAGAGTAGAAAATTAGGATGCTTGCTAGTAGAATTAAATTAGTATTAATATTTTAATAATAATTTTTTAAAACGAACAAAACGAACGAAATAGTAAAAGTATTAATATTTTAATAATAATTTTTTGAAACGAACAAAATATTAAAATAATTACATTATAATATATTATATGTGCACATTTTAAGGTAAATTAAACAATCACTAGGTTACACCTCCAAGCATATTAAGTAATTCTTGATTTAGGCCACTTTTTGATGAATTATAAAAATTTTAAGTTATTTAAGTATTTAGTTATCTGATAAGAAAAAGATCTTTCAAAAATCGCAGTTTTATGTATAGATAGATAGATAGATAGATAATTTATTAGTCTTTAAGCCAAAATACAATGGATAGACAAGTCAAAAAAAAAGTATTTAAACATTGAAGTATAAAATATTAAAATAGTATAGATTAACATATAGCACATAGTGCACAAAAAATAAAAAATTACACATAATTAAAAAAATTTCTGCGAGTAACCGTGTTTGTAAATTCAGTAATGCTATAAAAAGCATTATCACATAAATATGATTTTAGTTTATTTTTAAAAGCAGATAAACTTACTTCACTTTTTATACTGGCCGGCAATAAATTAAAGAACTGACAGCCTGCGTATTTTGGTGATTTTTTATAAAACATGCGATTGAAGGTACTTAGGCAAAACTGGTCCCTTCTTCGTGTAAAGTATTCATGCGTATCTGCATGCGTATTAAAATATTGTTTATTTTTATATGTATATAATAAAAGTTTATATAGAAATATACCAGTAAATGTTAAAATTTTTTTAGATTTAAAAGTATCCCTACATGATTGCCTATAATCAAGATCAAAAATTAGTCTAATGATACGTTTTTGACTCTTGAAAACGCGCTCCCACTCTACTGCCATACCGTAGACAATAATGTTATAGCTTGTTGTAGAATAGATTAATGCGTAGTATGCAGACTTAAGATTTTTTTCATTTAAGCAACTTTTAAGAATTCTTATTGCAAAATATTGCTTATTTAAATTCTTGCAGATGGAGCTAATGCAGTCACTCCAGTTTAAAGTGCTGTCTATTATAGTTCCAAGAAACCTGGTGCTAGTTTTTATTTCTATTGGAGTATTATTTATGTTGAAATATGTGTCTAGGTCCAAGTTTCTTGGCCTGTACTGAGAGTGAATTTCCATAGCTATAGTTTTCGAATAATTTATAATTAACATATTTTTTCGGCACCATTCATCAAACATCCTAAGTACCTGGTTAACTTTAGCAATTAAATCCTTGAGATTTTTACCGGAAATAACCATTCCGGTATCATCCGCAAACATAAAAACTATTGCATCCCGAATATACTCGGGAAGATCGTTGATGAATAGCAGGAATATTAGCGGACCGAGAACACTACCCTGGGGTATGCCCCAGTTTACGTCAAATTCTTCAGAAACGGTACCGTTGATCCTAACACGATATTTTCGATTCCTTAAAAAAGACCCAATCCATTGTAAAAGTTTGTTACGGATGCCTATTTTAGATAATGTTTGGTGAACGAAGTCAAATTTTAAGGTATCGAAAGCCCGAGTCAGGTCAAATAAAATAATAATAATAAATTCATTTTTATCCAAATTGTCATGCAATAGTTGAATAAAATTTAAAGTAGCCGTTTCTGTAGAACGACCTTCTCTGAAACCATGTTGGCTGTCTGTAAATATATTGTTTTCTACCATAAAATCTGTAATACTCTGACATACAGCTTTTTCCATCACCTTGGATATTGCGCTCAGCAGAGCTACAGGTCTGTAGTTCTCTACAGAGGTAGGATCACTTTTTTTGTGGACTGGAGTGATCAGCGCCAACTTTAATTTGTCGGGGAATTCCCCTAATTCAAGTGACTTATTTAGTAGGACTGCTATAAATTTTGAGAATTCAGGTAAGCATTTTTTAAATAAAAGTACCGGTAGTTCATCGAACCCAGTCGACTTTTTGTTTTTTAAATTTTATTTGATTGTAGAACTGCGCAAAATTGATGAAAAAATATATCGTAATCGCCTGTAGATGGACGATAAATAACTAATATACACAAATTATTGTCTACGGATATGGCAGAGCACTCAAGATGTAGTTCAATAGTCATCGCATTGATCTCTTTTAGCTCTTTACATTTATTTAAATATTTTGAGGTTGTAAACAGAGCCACTCCACCGTGTGTAGTGGTTCTCCTTCCAAAACCAGTAAGTACCTGGTAGTTTTTTAAATTTACATACCGATAATCCTCGTTTAGGAGCCAGTGCTCTCCTAGAAATAGGAAGTCTGGCTTTTTTTCCGATAAAATGGTTTCTAATATATTTAGTTTATTGCTTAGGCACTGTAAATTAAAATGAAGTATATTTAGGCTGTAATTATTTTCTGATTTAGAGGTGGTTGCTCCGAACTCGGATGGAATTCTTCCTCCTGATCTTGTTTTCTACGAAAAAAATATCTGCAGATGACTGCTCCGTCCGGCCAAATATTCGGGTCATAGGCTGCTTCTATATTTTCGAGAGGAAATGTTACTCTAAATGCAGTAGTAAATTTAAACTTTTTCTCGAGTTCGCATTTAAAATTTATAGCTGGCGCATTTTCATTTAAGAAAGCTTGAAGACTCTCGCTAGTTGTCTTCGGATCCAGACGCGACGCATAAATGTAGGCATTTTTTTGGACCGCCTGCACTGAAGTGTTTTTATTTTTGCCTGTTATCGCTTTGTTGTTATTGATAAAGTTTTTTGGTTGCTTTGTTTGGGAGTTCCCGTAGACATTGTTTTTGCTGGGTATTCCCTTATCAATATTGGTATTGTTTTTTGGGTTCAAGTTATTATTTGACCTGGTGTTCGTGTTACTATCGGTAGGTGGATTTTGTACAGTTTTAATAGAGGAATCTTGATTTGATGATGACTGTTGCTGGTTTTATCCCGCAGAGGGCATTGCTGATGCTTGATTTTGGATTCTAGGGCCTCTATTTTGCTGTTTTTGGTTAATTTTCATTAATTCTATGATCTCTTCTAGATTTGCTATTCTTGCTTGTAGAGTTTGATTTAACATACCCAGCGTATTGTATTCCCTGCCCAATGACTGCAGCTGGCAGCCAGTAATAATACACGTGGCACTATCGCACTTCACTGTTTTGGAACTAATGAAAGAGTTAATTTTTTTAAGTTCTATGGTACTATCCACGAACTTATTCAACACCTCATTGTTAACGAATTTCACTGGTAACTTATTTGACACTAGAAGAACAACTAATTCTTCTTTTTTTAGTTTATTTAGTTCAATTTGGAGACACTGTGGATCTAGGACCTCCGCTTCAGACGCCATTTTGAATATGTGGAGATATAAGTTTTTTAGTATTAGTATTTTATCCACATTAGAACGAAATTATATAAATATGGGGGAGATTTTGTGTGAAGAATATTATAATAAAGCATGTTGGTATTCTAATATATTCACGGTAGACGATTTATGGCGTTTTTAACAAATATATCAAAATTAAATTTTTACCAGTTAATATAGTTAAAAGTTCTCTACTTTTTTTTATTGAGCTAGATCTAGCTCTATAGAGCTTCACACAAGCATTTTTTTGCACATAACAACATTTTTAAATGCCAAAATTTAAAAGAATTACAAATTTCTTTATCATATAATAGTTTATTTTTTACTAAAAACATTCTTTTTCAAGTAAATTTTTAAATTAAAATTTTTTTAAAAAATGGGATTTGTATTTTGGAATGACCCCGCTATCGTAGTTCTGCAATTATTTTATTTTTTAATATTTCACTAGTTTTCGGTAAAAATGTTTTTCTTATTAGGGATTCGGATGGCAATGTAACATTTTTAAATTGCCCATCTATACATTGTTCCATGAAAACTCTAAAATTTGGATTTTTCAGCTGAGTCCATGGAATGTTGCAGCTCATAAGCAAAATTAAAGTTTTCTTGGGAATCTTCACTCATTTTAAAATCTTGACCAGTTTCACAGGAATGTAATTTAGAGTGAACATGCCTCATAAAGTTACTCTTTTTGAGGCAGGATAAAGATATATTGCACTTTGTACAATATAGTACCATCCCATCAAATAAGATTTCAGGGTGATCTTCTATGCAAGATTGAACAGTTAAATATGTTGGTTTTACACTTTCCATATTTACTAGAACTTTCTTCTTTAAAAATCACTTTATAAATGAGCAAATTTTGAAATTGCGTCAATTTAAAACCCTTTTAGGTAAAAAACCGACAAAAGCAGGTAATTGTTTTCCATTAAGCCTGTATTACCGCTAGTTAAATAATTATAAACAATCCAAAAAAAATAAAATTAGGTTTTTTTTTAATCCGCAACTTTTTACCTGTGTCTTACCGCCGGAACTCAAAAATTTCTAAAACGTGACATCATAGCTCCCATCAATTCCGGGCCTTACATTACTAATGTAAGATCGTTTTCTTGAAAAAGGGAAGTGATTTTGGCAAATCTCAAAAACAAGAAAATTTCGTTTTAAAAAAGTTATAAAATATTGCTAAATATTATCCAGAAAAGCGTAGCGCTTAGAAGAAGTATTAAAATTATTATACTGAAAAGTTAGTTATTATATTGTATAAGATAATAATGTAACTTTTTAAATATTACACAAATAAATAAATTGATAAAAAATAATTGTTTTATTACTAACATAGATTAGTTTTAATTTTTTATCCAGTTAAAACATAACTAATTTATTAACTAAATTGCCTCATGTTTCATCCAATTATCACGTTAACGTTAACTTTCCATCGCAGTTTTCTAACTGGAAAACTACGATGGAAATTTTATGAATTACTGCCATTTATTAATTATTTAGTTTATTAATTATTTATTTATTAATTACTTCACATGCAAAACCTTGTTGCTATATCTCAAAGGGTTCCTGGGTTATTAAATAAAAAACAAAAATTTTAGCCACTTC